>QKWP01000277.1:111818-202928 GCA_003550325.1 Gigaspora rosea | reverse complement strand
AACTGTAATTAATTTTGTAATTAACCTATTCAGTAAGAGGCGTATGCAAGTAATAACGGATTACGGCCTTACAGAAGAGTTCGTAGCTAAGGACGGTATCGACCAAGGTGAGGTTATCTCTCCCTTGGTGTGGAGAATTTTTTACGATCCTCTGTTAGTTAGGGTCCAGAAGGACAAGTCCCTGGGCTATACTGCTAAAGTAAATAGTTTCAAGGCAAACATAGACAAGGAAAAAGGATTAAACATGCGGCAAACTGTTCTAGCATATGCCGATGACACAACATGGATTGCATACTCAAAGGAGCAATTAGAAAGAACAATTAATATTGCAGAGCAGTTCTTCCAAATTAATGACATCGAAATTAATGGCAACAAGTCCAAGCTAGTAATAATCAACTCGAAGCTTCCAAAGAAAAAAAGTTGTGCCTTTTTCTGCAAAACGAAATTATTTGCAGAACCAAAATTATATGATGTAAAATTCCTGGGTATATACTTGCACACATCCAAGGATTTAGCTAATATTAAAAGGAAAGTAAAGAAGATTGTTGTATTGTTTACGCATGTATTAGAAAAGAAAAAGGTGACAGCTAGTCAGCTAAGCTATATAAACAATCAGGTGCTTCTTCCAAAATTAGAATATATTTTACAGGCCACAGCCCTATCAGAAAAGGACCTAGAAAATATACACCAGCCAATAATCTGCCTATGTAAAAAAAAGTTAGGCATAGCACAAACTGCACCAAATGATATAATATTTCACTGAGGTATTCTGGGCTTCAAATTCTTGGCAAGCTCTTTGTTTGCTAAGTAGGCGACGAGTCTCTTAAAAAGGCTAAACAGTAATGAAGGTTTAGAAAGCCTGGCAGAGCTAAGAATAAAACAAGGTGCAATTAAGACGGGTATTTTGCAGAATGTACGTAGTATGCCTTTTGATGTGTGGCATGCTACTCTCTGGAAGGGAAATCTTTCATACAATGTGATTGAAAAATGCAAATTAATCAACTTAAAGTTCGAAACCCAAAGTATTCAGAACGAGGTGTATAACAAAGAGGTTGCAATTGTAAGTTTTCTGGATAAAAGAGCGATAAAGAACTTGATGAACACAAGGGTTAGTTTGGAGTTGGTATCACTGAACCAGTTAATAGACCCGACAGGCACAAGTATGATGTCATGGCAGCAAGTCAGAGGTATAAGGGAAAGAAGCATGAGGGGAAAGACACCTGATTGGTTCAGCAGGATCGAAGAAAGGGTTATAATAAACAAGTTCTCAAGAGAGCTTAAAGGGGAATACCGACTAGAAGGTGAAAGTAGTAAGCTTTCGTCACCAATAAGGAAAAAAGTTCGTAATGATAAAAGATGCAAGGATTGGGTAGTAGTAAGAAAGAAAAATTCAACTACACATGTTCTGGGATGCATTAGCAAAAAGTTCACGCGCAAATCCATAGTAGAGCATTGGGTCGAAACCCAAAAAGTGAAAGATGCAGTTAGAATAAATAGGTGTAAAGGCTGTGCTTTAAATAAAGGTGGAAAAGAGAATGATTGCCAATTCTCAATGGAAATGAAAAAGTGTATTAGCAGAATAGATGGCATAGTCAAAAAGTAGAATGACTGGTTAATGTCATTTCCTTTGAGCTATTATAGGCATACGGCTTATAAAAATGCACCTAAAGATCAAAATAGTACAGAAAGATTAGCTAAAGCGGTAGAAGTTAACAGAATAGAATTTGAAATAATTAAAAAACAAGGGTTAAGTAGTAAAATTACGAATTTACTATTAGGTATGGTTGGAAAAAATATATAGGAGGAAAGATCAGATTATGTCTTTTATACTGATGGTTCTTGGTATAAGGAGGTGGAAGGTATTGAAGATAGAATGGGTTCTGCCTGGGTACAAGTAGATAAAGAGGAGGAGACAGTAAATTTGTTAGGGAAAATCAGAGTGGCTGATTGGCCTTCATCGACGAGATCTGAATTGGTTGCAATTCTTTGTGCGCTGTTAGTAGTAAAATTAGATTCTGTAGTTGTAGTTAAGACAGATAGTTTAGCAGCGATTAGTAGTATTGAGAATGTGTTCAGGTCACAAAGTTTCAAGAAGAGCCTTAAATTGAAAAACAGGTCAATTCTTGACAAGATTTATGATGTAGTCCAAGTCAAAAATCTCTCCTTAGAGCTTTGTAAAGTCAAGGCTTACAGTGGTATAGTATGGAACGAACTTGCAGACAGGTTAGCAAAAGAAGCGGCGCATTTAGAAGAAGACTGGAAGTGGATACCTACCAATCCCACATGTTGGAATGCATCTCTGTGGTGGAATGGAAAACATATCGATACCTGTCCGCGTAAGTTTATTTTGTGGTTAAAGAGAAGAGCCATCGAGGGAAGATGCCTTCTTTCGAGTAAAAGTCTAGCAGCAGAATATAATCATAATAGTGATAAGCTAGACTGGGCCTACAGATGGGCAAGGCTAAAGGAATTGGGAGGAGTCAGATGTAGAGGAATAGAAAGCAGTTTCAAATTAATACTACGAATCAAAGGAATGTTCCAACTTCTCCCAACACTGAATGAGTTGCATGCCCGTAAACCTTGGTTGTATAAGTCACCAAACTGCATTTTGTGCAAGGAGGAGACTAAGGAAACCATGAAACATTTAATTCGTTGTAGATTTGCAGAGAATTTTTGGCAGGAGACAGAAAACACAGCACTGAGTGCTGCATGGGCAGTACTCTCGGACGAAGCAAGCTTTCTGTTAAGTGTTTGGGAATTAAGTGAAATTCTGTTAAGTGATAGTAAAGATGTTTGCTTCAAGAAAAGAGAAGTTTATTTAAGTGGTCTTGTAGAAAGAGAGAAAATCGAGTTATTTTACAAGAAGGGACTGTCTAGAAAGGACACAAAAACTTGTATAGATGCATTTTTGTATGTAGTACAAGAGGGTTTCTATCGTGTTATTTGGAAAGAGAGATGCAATGAAGTCATCAAGTGGGAAAAAGGTGCCGGTATAGAGAGATCTTTGAAAAGAAAACGTAATGTTTTTGAAGTTCGAAACAAGGAGCCACGCGTTCCGGAGCTCATGGAAGCTGAAAGAAAAGATAATGTGTGGAAAAAACAGAAGAAACAGGAGGTGGAGAACTCAGTGAATGAGTTAGTCGAGAACTCAATGTTAAGTCAAATAAGAGGTTCGCATATAGTAAGTTGGTGGATGCGAAAGTAGTTTCTTTTTATATGTAGAATTTCATTTTGAAGGTAGCTGAGGACCTGAACATGCTCTCATAGAAATATATGAGAAAAATCGTATATCGCTGCGAGACTATCAAACATCAGTGCAACAACCATACCTGGGCACTAGTGGAGTAAGCCGGGTATTAGCCTATATTATAGTTAGTTTTTAGTTCATGTATTTTTTTACGTAAACTGCTAATAAAGTAGAGCATGGTTGTAAAGTTAAAAAAATATATATATATAATTGACCAATATTATATATTTGTAATAAATTATATTGTTAAAATATATGAATATTAAAATTAGCATTTAATATTTATAATAATAATAATATAAATTATATTGTTAAAATATAGTATAAATATTCAAATAAATTTTTTTAATGTATGAAAATTAAGCTAGCATTTAATATTTAGACGAGCATATAGTAATTTATTTTTATTCGCTTTTGGCTATTATACCCCTGGTCTGTGCAGAATCTTCGCAGAATTTATAAAAAAAATTTCTTTAAGTATAGTTGTGGGGTCGCAGATTTTTGCAAATGTTTAATTATTGTTTTTTTTAGAAATATGCACAGATCTGAACCTAAAAAATTTTCCCAATGATTGTTATTGAAGTTATCAGTTTGTACTTCAAGAAGTTGTTTATATCAAAAAGATGGTTGTGCTTTTCATCTGGTGTGAGACTTGATATTATTGCATCTGAATGAGCAGCAAGCAACATGACAGTAAAAGACGTAACACCTAAAGGAACAAAAAATGCGACACTCAAGGAAGCAAAAGATGCGACATTCAAGGAAGCTGAAGATATAACACTCAAGTGAGAAACTGATGTGACACCTGAGAGATAAGTGAACAAGCTATACATATGCAAAAAGGTTTCTTTTTATTTCATTTTTTCATCTTTTTTTTTCTTGCCAATTTTTTAATACACTAAAATATAATATAGTATCTTTAAACTTCATAAATAAAAAAATAACTGCAAAATTTCAGATATGTATATATGTCCAGAATTTGTGAACCACAAGATTAATTATATTGTGCAAATTAAACTCAGCTAAGTTTTATATGAAAAAACTATGTTACAGTATTTATAGTAATATGATTTCTCAAAAAAATAAAAAAAATTACAATGCGAAATTTATGAAGAAAAGAAAAAGAACATATGATAAAAACAAAAAAAAAGAATCTTATAAATATTTTATTAAAAAAAATTGTGCCTCTTACAAAAATCAAAATTTTTTTGCAAAAAAAAAATATAAAAAAAAAGGTTTATATAATTTAGCGCATATGTGTTGTAACGCACCCATCTGATAAACCAATCAGATCGTAGGATCAGGTGTAATGTGAAATCGAGAAAAATAGCGATCTTTTAAAAAATCAGCTATGGCTCATAATTTTGCTTATGAAACCACTCTTCGTGCTCTAACAAAAAAAATTCCTTGCAAAATTTTACTATAAATCCCCTTTCTCGCATACACACTATTCTAACCTCACCCTAACCCCAACTAACAAAAAAAATGGTTATTTTGGTTGGTTTGATTTCACATTACACCAAATCATATGAGGTGCGCTATAGCGCACATGCGCAAAAATATTAAATTCAAAAAAAAATATGCGATGATGCAATATTGATCAATCGAACATGCGATGTGTAGTATTATTCTTGACCAATTGTAGTTATTGCAATCATTGACCAATCACAGTTGAAGCATGTGTTACATAATTTATCTCCGCTTTAGATGTCCTTTATATAGGTAATATATACAGCCCTGTTTGGTATACGGATTACAAATTAAATTATTTTTAGATTATAACAAAAATTGAAAAATATCAATATTTACTTCACAAAATAATCATTATCTGAATAATCTTACTTAAAAGTAAGAATTTAATATTTTAATAATATTATATAATAAGGGTGTGGTGACTTAGGGAAGTTGGTAAGTTGTCACCCCCAAGTAGCAGGTCTAGGGTTCAAATCCCACTGGCGACGCTTTGGAAAAATAGACCTGTGTTACGGTAACCGTTTCCTGTTGATCGGTTGGGTATATTACCTATAGTCCTTGGTCACCATCTCGAATGGGAGCTTTCGGGCGAAGTTGTGTCTGGTGACACAGACAAATCCAAGGAACCGGAGAAATGGAAACCCATTTGGAAAGTCCCGAGTAAGGAGGTAGCAACGATCTTTAACGGCGCTACCAGAACTGGAATATCGGAAACCGGAGCTAGAGAACTGGACGATATGACCTTCGGAGGAGAGGGTCCACCAACTTGGCTGCCGGAGTCGTACTAGAGGAAAAGGACCTATGTTCTGGAATTAGGTACCAGGGGAAGAAAAACTATAGTAGCACCTAATGCTGGTTAGATCAACCCTTCCGGGCCAACTGGTTTGGAAGTTTGGGGCACCCGGTGATGGACTGGTAGGAAAGTAATGGTGTGTAACGGGGTCGGTATGAACCTTACAAGGGCAGAAGTAGGTAATGGTAGTGGTTAGGTACCCCCTGACTGCAAGTTGCTTGCCTCGGTGAGTGTGTAAGCTACCGAAGTGTAGATAATACCTGTGTGGGACAGGAACTGCTCTACCAAGTTTACTCGCGAGGATAAATTAGTCCTAAGGGGATGTAGATAGCATCCGGGACTGTCTTCGACTGACTAATGTATCAGAGGGCTGTACCGGTGATCACAAGTAGGATTGACATGCGAAGCGTTGGACCAGAGGGTTTAAATAGGCAATCCCCTAGTTGGGTTGTAGGTATGGCAACTAGTGTAGAACCTTCGGGCGGACTACTTAAATTAGACAACCAACAGTTGTACGTGTGGCTAGTTGTACTCTCATTCAATGTAACTCAATTGTGGGTGCGCCCAAAGAGGCGCCCTTGATCCACAGGCTTGATTAAATAAACTCTCACCCAAAGCGGGAACTTTAACACAAAAAAAAAAAATAATAATAAAATAATATCATATAATAGTATTAAATTTTGCTAATATAAAGTTTTGGCTACTTATAAGGGCAGTGTCATTAATCACCTGATTATTTTTTATCAGAGGCCTACCCCCCTTCCTCTTTCTCAATATATAAATAGTCAGGTTCTTATATATAATTTCAACTTTTTTTACCCCTTCCCCCCTAAAAAATCATCTGATTTTTGTTACTCCCCTAATTAGTTTGATTGGATTGGTCAATAGTCACATTTTGATTGCATGTTCTCTATAATATATGATTTAGATTAGACCAATTTTTGATCTGTGACTCTTATAACTTATTGAGTAAGATTAACCTATATGAATTAACTAATCTAAATAAAATCTCTTTTTTAGAGTAATACAAAAAATTTCAAATTAATTTAAAAAGTTTTACTGTATATACAAGTATATTTTTATAAAATAAAATTGCTTCTAGAAATTTCTTACTATAAATAGAGATTTTTTGTTATAAACATTAGCAAAATAAATATATAAAATCTTTTAAAAGAAATTGTATACTAAAATTTTTCAAAAGAATTGTGATTAATACAAAATCTTTTGAAAGATTCGGTACGCATTACTTTCAAAATATTTTGAAATATATTGCAAAATATTGTAAAATATATTGCTAAATATTGCAAAATAGGCCAAATAAAACAATGCAAACCTCTATCTAATAATCTATTTCAGGGTTGCAAGAGGTAATATTTTATATATTATTATATAAATTTGCAGTTTTTTTACAATATTTCACAATATTTTGCAAATTTTTTAAAATTTTCATCAAATATTATATTTTTTATTTAAAAATTACTTTATATCACCTGTAGTAATTATTATTGGTAATTTAAAATACATAAAACAAAAATAACAAAATATATTAAATAAAAATTAAATCTCTTTAATATTAGAGTAAAGGTAAAAGTTAAAGATTAGAATAGGGTTTTATATATAGTAAAATTTAGCAAGAAATTTTTTTTTGTATAAAAAATAGTAGTTTTATAGACAAAATTTTAGATTAAAAGCAATTTTAGCAATTTTTTAAAAAATTCTTTGTTTTTGTTATACAAAAATTAATCTATATATTACACTTGATCCTAAAAGGTAAATTGATCACTAGTGATAATCACTAGTAATAATAAATAGCAAACTTCTTTTAGAATTTAATTAGTGATCTATTTAAGAACTATAGTTTTTTATAATAAAATTTGGGGCATATTTAATATAAGTTTTATAATAGAGTGGAATCTGGCGCTGCTCTCTAAGTGAAGTTGTTTTTTTACTAAGCTACCCTTTCTTCAACTTCTAACAAAAGTTGTAGAGCAAGTTTTTGTAATTCTAATGGTAGTAAGATCAGTAAAGTTAATCTGGTGGTTCTTGAGATATTTTAAGTTTTCTCCTTACAATCATATAAATTTCTTTACAAATTGTAAAGAAATTTTATATAATTGAAAAGAGAAAACTTAAAATATCTCAAGAACCACCAGATTAACTTTACTGATCTTACTACTATTAGAATCACAAAACTTGCTCTACAACTTTTGTTAGAAGTTGAAGAAAGGGTAGCTTAGTAAAAAAACAACTTCACTTAGAGAGCAGCGCCAGATTCCACTCTATTATAAAACTTATATTAAATATGCACCAAATTTTATTATAAAAAATTATAAAAAATCTATAGTTCTTTGATAGATCACCAATTAATAATTTTGCGTATGGGTGTGGCGACTTAGAGAAGTTGGTAAGGTGTCACCCTCCAAGTGGCAGGTCTAGGGTTCAAATCCCACTGACGACACTTTGAAAAATAGACCTGTGTTCCGGTAACTGTTTCCTGTCGATCGGTTGGGTACATTACCTGTAGTCCTTGGTTACCATCTTGAATGGGAGCCTTCAGGCGAAGTTGTGCTTTGTGACACAGACAAATCCAAGGAACTGGTGAAACAGAAACCCATTTAGCAAGACCCGAGTAAGGAGGTAGCAAAGATCTTTGACGGTGCTACCAAAACCGAAATATCGTAAACCGGAGCTGGAGAACTGGACGATATGACCTTCGGAAGAGAGGGTCCACCAACCTGGCCGCCGGAGTCGTACCGGAGGAAAAGGACCTATGTTATAGAAGTAGGTACCAGGGGGAGAAAAACTATAATGGCACCTAATGCCAGGTAGATAAACCCTTCGGGGCCAACTGGATTGGAAGTCTGGAAAACCGGTGAAAGGACCGGTAGGAAAGTGATGGTAGGTACCGGGGTTGGAGCGAACCTTACAAGGGCAAAGTAGATATTGGTAAGAGGACGGGGTAACTCTGTCTTGCAAGTGTTGGCCTCGGCCATAGTGATAAGTACCGAAGTGTAGATAAATACCTGATATGGGACAAGTACCGCTCTACCAAGTCTCCTGTCGAGGATAACAGGACCAGAAATACCCGGCTGGGTCCTAAGGCAATGGATAAGTAGACTTAGTAGTTCAGGTTTGTTTTAGTAGTAAATATCACTTTTGTCCTATTCTGTTTAATATACATTGTATTAAAAATTTATGAATCAACTCAGTTGGTCAAAGTAATTCAAGTATATTTATTCTGATTCAACGAAGAAACTTTAATACATATATAGATAAGACCTTTGGATCAGTATATATTTCTTCAAATATTATTATTCGATGAATGGCCTGATTTAAAGCTAGTGTTGCAAGAATTAGGTATTGTGAATCAAACCCGTAACCACAAATTCAAGTACTGTACCTTACTTGAAATAAGCTATTCAGTTTATCATCGCATAATATTTCGCATCTTATATGAGTGTTGCCAAGAGAAAATGAGACAACGTGCTTCAAGTTTATTATTATTATTTACAAGATTCAGCTCTTAAAAAGCCTGATAGTAACATATATGGGGTGTGGTCAATTAAAACAGCCCATTTTTACAATTTTTTGAAAAACGAGTTTTTATTAGATTCATATAAATTTTGACATGATTGACATTTTTCAATTATAAATGAAAGTCGATATGCATAATAAAAAATCAAGATAATGTAAAAGAAAAATTACATGAAGCTGCGTAGAGCCAGCACATCACGAGGTTACCCGATAGTTACATGTTATCTTTAGCCAATCAAAATCGTGAAATTTGATTAATCCCGGATCAGTCCGAAAATCAAAACAAATGATTAAACTCAATTATCTCAAAATAAGATATATGTAAAAATGGGCTGTTTTAATTGACCACCCCATATGATACATATCGCATCATATATATGTTACAATCAGATTCTTCATAGGCTAAATCTGGTAAATAATGAATTATAGATTTTGAAAGCCCAAAATTTCATTTTTTCTTGGTAGCACTCGTGTCGATAATCACATTAGTCGATAAGTATAAAAATCGGTAGTGTTTGAAATAATTTATATATCAGATATCATAATTTAATTTATTAATACTTATCTCTTATTTCATCCAATTCATATTGATTTAAATATTAGGTTCATTTTTTTTGGCATCTTTCTTGCTCGCATTAATTTAATTAATGTCTTAGAATAAAATTAAATAAAAATAAATATAAAAAAATATATAAAATAATAGAAATAAAAAAATAATAAAATAAAAGTAAAATAATAAATAAAGAAAGTTAAAATAAAAAAATTAAATTACAAAATTTTATACTTAAATTCGTATGATCTTTGGTAGTTTAATATACAGAGTCATCGCTTGATTAAGTAAAGCCAAAGATTATCTTTTATAAAACTGCCTGATTCAAAATTAGCTTAAAAATTCTAAATCCGTATTAAATTAAACATAATATATGTTAGAAAATTAAGCTTTATCGCGTTTTACAAAACTATACCAATATGGATTTTAAAAAAATTGTCCCAATACCGATATAGTCTCATTTAATGCTAATCTTATAGTTGTGTTTTTTATATTGGTTAAGAATTGGCATTAGAGTATAACTAACTTCGATAAAACCCAATAGTGTTATTAGAAAACAATCTTTGACTTATATAAGGTTTTTTTCCGAGATTTCTATAATTGAATTCAGATTAATCCGAATTACTAATCCAAATTTGAAATTTGAATTATAACCAAATATGTTGGAGAAATCCGAATTTAATCCGAATGGCTTTTTCAAAATAGGACAGAAACACTACTTTATATAGATTATATTTTTAAATATTTGAATCAATATTACATACAGTCAATCCTCTATAAATACAACTCATAGGGACAAGCCTACAATGTGCATTTAGGAAGGTTTGCATTTAGAGAGAACCAATTAAATTGCAGCTTTAAAAATTAGATTATCAAGTTTATATAACTTCTACCAAAACTGCATAACCTATCTTAAATACTAAAATTTGATGGCTACGTGCATTTAGAGAGGTTAGTATAATATGAAATATTATTCAAGAAAACGTGCATTAACAGAATAAAGAACATGCATTTAGCACTAATAACATCTTATGGAAAAGAAAAAACCATGCATTTAGGGAGGTATTGCATTTATGGAAGTTGCATTTATAGAGGTCTGACTGTATTTTATTATCTATTATATTTAATTATTATATATTCTTTACAGTATTATTTTACATTACTACATATTATTTTAATTGCTTTCACATTTTATCGCATCTAATTCTATTACTATATGTAGAAAAAAAATAAAAAAAACTAGACTTATATACTTAATTTCACATATCCTGCAGTTAGCTATTATCTTTATTTTTTGTTTTAACTATCATCTTCAGATTAGTTATTTTTTGTTTTAACTATTACTTTTGTTTTGCTCATTTTTTTAAATACTTTCTAAAAATGGTAGAGAAGTATAAAAATAAAAAAATATTTCTTAGAAGTAAATGTTAGTATTTTTGCAAATTGCTAAAGAAATCTAATATGTTCTTATAAAGTGCCAGAAAAGTTAAGTTGGTATTCTTGTAAAGTGCAAGAAAACTCAGATTGTTTTTTTTTTTTGCAAAGTGCTAAAGAAGTTAGAAATAAATAAAATAAAAAATAAATAAAAAAAAAATAAGCAAAAAACATAATATATAAGCAAACTTACTAAAAAAAATTAATAAAGCCCAAAATCTTTATTTCTCTAAAGTGTTCTCACAAAATTTGAAATCAAGTTGTATTTTTGTAAAGTGCTGGGTTAATGTTTTTGCAAGGTGCTAGAAAAGTCCGTGTTTGCTACAAAGTGCCAAAAAAGTTTGAGTTAGTTTTCTTGCAAAATGTTAGAAACTAGGAGTTGTGTTCTTGCAAAATGCTAAATTAATAAAAAAAAATTTAAAAATAAAATACAATAAACATAAAATAAAAAAATAAATGAGCAAAACCTTGCAAAAACTTGTGAAAACTTGCATCTAACTAAATCATTTCTCTAAAAAAAGCGTTCTTGAAAATTTAGAAATTGCTAAAAAAAATAGTTGTATGTTTTTGCAAAGTATCAAAAGTTAAATTGATGTTTTTGCAAAGTGCTAAAAAGTTGTTAGTTTTCTTGCAAAGGGCTAGTATTCTTGTAAAATGCGAAAATTATTAAAAATAAATAAATAAATAAAAAAACCAAACCAAAAATAAAAAAGTAAAAACAAAAAAAAACAAGAAATAATATAAAATGCACCTATGGTATTCAACACCAATATGCAGTATAATATGAAGATCAATTTAAAAAAATACACAAAAAAAATAAACAAAATTAAATTTAATAAATGTTAAATTAGAGTTAATAGTTAGGGTTAGGGTGAAGCATAGTATATAGTAAAATTTCACAAGAAATTTTTATTTTTTAAAAAAAAAGTTGGTTTCATAGATAAAATTTTGAGTTAGAAGATATTTTTTAAAAAAAATATCAAACCAACAAAAATTTAGATTACATTTGATCTTATATTATACTGCATTTAAAATTATGGTGTTGAACACCAATGGTGATGTCGAAAACAAAATAAAACCAATATAAAACCAAAATAAAAACAAAAAAAAACAAATGAACCCAAAAAAACAATGTAAACCTAAATAGAAGATCTAATTTATAAACAAAAGATTTAATTTATCTTATAATATAGATTTATAAATTAATTATACAAAATTTTGAAGTATTTTAAAAAATATAGTTCAATGTGTTTTTGGTATAACTCAGGTTATATATCTACTGATCTAGCTAGTCCTCTAAAATATTTCAAAAAATATTTTGAATTCACTTTTGAAATATTTCAAAAATATTTTCAAAATATTTTGAAACCTAAAATATTTTGAAATACATTGTCACGGCTGATGCTAAAGATGGCTAATGCTAAAGCTTGGGGTCTCGATTGGAAACTATATGCCCTGCTAAAATCCACATATACTCTATAAATATAAAATCTATACCCAAACTAGTGATGCCACCGAAATTGATTTTTGAAAAAGGCCTATTTCATCTTCATTAGAGAAAATTAAAATTTTTTATAAGGAAGAGCAAATAAAATTTATATAGATATGTTCTTTATAATTTCGTCTATTCAAAAAAAGTATCAAATAATTCCGTCTTTCAAGTAAAATAGGTCAAAAACAATTTCGTTTTCAAATTTTAATTTCGGGTTTTAGAACCTGAAATGCTTTCGTCCTCATATATAACCCAAACCCTACTCTAACCCTATAAGACAAAAGCGAAAAAAACATCCAAAAAAAAATTTAAAATTTTATATCAAAATAGGTTAAAGCTTCAGCATCATCCAATTTCAGCATCAGCCATGACATACATTATAAAATATTTCAAAATATATGCGATATAGAAATCTTTCAAAAGATTTTGCAGGTATACAAGATCTTTTAAAAGATAGCACTACTATTAGAATTCTAATATCAAATATGATTACCTATTCAACTAATTAACTGAACCAAAAAAAAAGGCAACCAGATTGTAATTTTGATAAACCGGTTTAAATATGCCAACCAGCTTAATATAATAAAATAGGTTACCTATTTAAAAATAGGTTATCTAATTCTTTTTATTGCAACAACAGGAAGATCTTCATTTCTAATAATTTTAGGGTATTTATATAGTATAGTACTATAAAACCAGAATTTTTTAGTTCTAACAAACTTAAAAAAATATCAATCAATGCAATACTTTATTAACAAAAGAACTTTCTAGCAAGCAACTTTTTGTTAAATCACAGTGAATCATGCTAAATTATGCAATAAAAGGTAGATATACTAAGAGTTGAAGTATTGTTTACTGTATAGCAAAGGTAATAAAAATAGATTGTATTGCTTAATTTATAAATTTTAATATCATTTTTTTTTGTTTTTTCATCTTTTTTCTTTGTTATCCAAACAATTAACTTGTTTATTTTATTTATAAATTTATGCAAACTGTTTTTGAAAGTTATATATATTCTCTATAAGATGTTTGATTCATTTTATATATGTAATAGTATAGTTTTGTTAATTATAAATGGAGTATAAAAAATGGGAATAAAGGGCATGTAACTTGTTATAAAAAAACTTTTTTAATAAAGTTCTTGTATTTATAAGCTATATTTTAATCTGGTGAATAGTTTTATTTATTTATAATGTGAGTTAGTTTGCTTTTGAAATTACAAAAAAAATTGTAATATGTTTAATAATTACTAAATCATATAATCAAATGATAAATTACCAGATTGGCATTACCCAATTACAATCAGATAACCTGTTTTTAATCAGATAGTCAGTTTTAGTTTTAGATAACTAGTTACCAACCAGTTTCACTCAACAAGTCATGGTTGGAGATTTTCAATCTGGTTTGGAACCCTAACTACTATAAATTTGCTAATAAAATTTTAACAAGGGTTAATTATAACCTTAAAAATTTTTATCAGAAGCATATTTTTTATAACATATAATTTCTCT
Source organism: Gigaspora rosea (assembly GCA_003550325.1). Taxonomy (NCBI): domain Eukaryota; kingdom Fungi; phylum Glomeromycota; class Glomeromycetes; order Diversisporales; family Gigasporaceae; genus Gigaspora; species Gigaspora rosea. The sequence goes on along the minus strand of QKWP01000277.1, from coordinate 188,894 downwards.
TATACTACAAAAATTATATGAAAAATAATTAACATACTCTTTACCTTTAATATAACATAAAATATTTTATAGGAGGCATAAAATTACAATCCTATTGGCTGTAAAAAATTATAAAATTTTAAAAAACTAATGCTGCATTTGATTGGTTAATAACATGTATATTATTTTGTATAAATTTAAAAAATTTTACTAAAACGCACCTATGGTGTTTTACACTATATTACACAAAACTATTAGAATACCAATTAAAATTTAAAATTAGGTGTAACAAAAAATTTTGTTTTTTTGTTTATTAAAAAATATTCATATCGCAAAATTTTGCTTATGAAATCACTTTTGGGGCTTTAATAAAAAAAAATTCTTGCTAAATTTTGTATATACTAATGCTCTAATAAAATCCCAGGCCTTACTCTAACCCTAAAGTAATTAAATTTATTTTTTGTTTTGTAAAAATTTATTTTTTTGTTTTTGTTACACAGATTTGCAAATCTAATTTACCTATGGTGGTAAAACACCATAAGTGTGTTTTATAATAATTGAATTTAAAAATTAGAGAAGTGTTATATTAAACTAAAATTAGCTTGGTATGGCCTTATTAAATAATACTATATTATAAGCTAGTTGGTCTCTATTGGCCCCATTCACAAATTATTCTCAATAGAGCAATAAAGTAATGCAAATAGAGTTGTTCTCTAATAGATAAAATGTGCCAACCTAGTACCAGGTATATATTAATATCAATTGTAAACAACAAACCAATTAATGTTAGCTATTTATATTAAGGGAGGGTTAATGATTGAATGATAAAAAGTTTTTATATAATTGTAGTTTCTAAAATTGAATAGCTGATTTTAATATTTAAATAAGCTACTTAAGTTCATAATTTTTTTAATATTTAACAGTTAATTTCATTTTATTGTAATAGTATCAAGAACATTTATTGTTATATCTATTAAATTCAAGTGCCCACTATTTTATTAGCTTATTTATATAGTTGGGTGTACATAAAAGTTGTATATGTTCAGATTTAAAAGCTATATAAATAATGTGAAATGATAATGCATCAAATACATTGATTATAAGAAGATTTTGATAATAAAAATATATAAATTGTAAAGATAATACAAACAAAGAATTGTGTATATAGAAATATTATTGAAATTAAACTATTTACATAATTTAGAATATAATCAAAATATGAAAAATGATTATATATATAAGTGTTTGCTTTAAATTAAATTGAAAAATTCAGGAAAATAATATCTGGGAATTGACTATTAAAGAAATAAAAATATTACAAAATGATTGCTAAACTCCAAATTCGTAATCTTTTTTTATGTATACTTTTTTGCTAAAATAGATAATCCAAATATGGTTAAATATGTAAATTATGAATGTTGGTCAAAATATTTTGACCAAGCATTGTTTCAAATCACTAGCAAATCTTTATAAGTGACAAAATTAGATGGTTTGTTTATTAAAGACTCTTTAGAAGAAATAGAATTTCTGACTTTTATAATATTTCTGATTAATTTTATACCTAGAAGAATAATACTGATTGGCAATTTTCTAATATAAGGAGAACAATTAGCCCTACAAGTTATACAGATATAAAACTTAATATAACAACATTATATTGATTACAATAACAATTAGCAAAGGAATCACAGATAGAAAAAGAACTGAAGGCCTTTAGAAAAAATAAGATTCTCAGAATTAACAGGTAAAGAACTAAGTATTCTGAAAAATTTAATATATTTATTTTTTTTCATAATAGCTATTAATCTGATTTTACAATTATTCAAAAAATCTCACCTTTTTTTTTCCTTCTATTTTACTATATTTCTTATTTAATTTTTTAGGTAATATTGTTGTAAAAAAAAAGAAATCATATTAGTATATATATATATTTTTTGCAGGAACTAGAGCTCTGAAATGAGAATAGGTTTGATTTATTAAATTTTACTATTTAGCAAGTTGCAGAAACTACTTAAGACTTTGAAATCTATATAGAAGATCCATATATAACAAACTTATATAATAAAAATATTAAATGCTAAGTTAAAACCTAAGACTAATGTATAAAAAAATGATATTAAGCTTAAGATAAAGATGTGTCGCACATTCTAGCCCATAATAAAACCAATAATATATACTATCTTCTAACAAAATTCCAATGCCTATGAGTTAATTTATTAATATACTAATCAGCTCTATTTTCTGATAGCTACTTTTATGGGTTCCCATTTTTAGTGAATTAAAATACAACAATTTCTATTTGTAAATAGATAGTTCTCTATTTGTAGCTCAATTCTTTTAAACTCTAATATATGATAAGACTTAAAAGTTTAATTTAAAAAATATTCTGATATTTAGTAATACTAATTTTGGTTTATTTAATTATCTTATGAATTATTCTATTGTTATATTGTAAATTCTATTTATTCTATTTTATTGTTCTATTGATAATTTTTAATATTAAATTCTATTAAATAATTATAGATATCTTTAACCTTTTTAATTAGCTATTTAATAATTGCAAATTACCAATTTTTTATATATAGCAAAAAATGCTCTATTATTCTATTTATGAACATGGTTTTTCTATTGACCAGAACTGCTTGTGAACTTATAATTATCCAAAATAAGTGAATGAATTAATGATTCACGAATTTTAGCATTTTATGTCAGCTACGTAAATACTATTAATCTTTAAATTCAAAGTTTTTAAAATGCATATGCTACCCATAATTTGTTATTCAACAAAATTTCTAAATTTGTAATCTGTCTGTACTATACTGATTTGCTCACTATACTATATTGATCTCTTTGTGTACAACATAGAAGTTTTCTAGAAATTCTAAAAAATTTTTAGATTTGCAGCTTACAAAAAAAAGAAAAAAGTAATTTATCAGAAATATTCTTATGCGAACTTTTATTGAAGTAAATAAATATACATTATTGGACAAATTTACCTTTATTTACCAATTTTTGTCCAATAATATATGCATATATACAAAATCCAAAATACCAGACAATATAAAATTAATAATAGCCCATATGTTCAAAATCATAATAATAATTATAATATTTTATTATTTTCAAATTTAAAATCATACTGTATAAGATTATAAATATTTTATTTACAATTGCTATTATGTAATTAAGTAAAATAATAAATAATACTTTATAAACTTTATGTATAAAAAGTAAAGTCATAGAACTAGAAACTCTTAGTTAGAAAGTACAAGAGATATAAAAGATTAAGACTTCATAAATATGGCATTGCCTAGTAGTGTTATGGTTGTAGCAATTTTATATTAAGTAGTAACAAGGTTATAGACAATTGGCTTGTTAAAATAAATAAGATTAACAAGTTTTTATAGAATTTATCACATATAACCAATTTAGTAATATTATTTATCTTATCAAAAGAGAATTTAGTAAAATATTTAGTGTAAAATGTTTTTATGGTTTAAAAATTATTTGGAGCTTTTGAAACAAAAAATTAATAAATTTGAATAATAAAACAGTTATTCTTAAAAGTCTTGAAAGCATAAGTCTTGATTTTTAAATAAGAGTTGCATTTTGCAATTCTACTATTTGTATAGCCTATTAAATTTCAGCAGTTAACTTCTTTCTTATTTTAGTTTAATTATTTTCAATATTCAACTCACTATAATATAAATATATACTAATATTTTGGCATTATACAATATTCCAAAACAAAAACTATATGTAATGTACTTTGTACAAAATGGTGACTTGTATAATTAATTTCAAATAATATTTTTTACTTTACTTTTGAATAACAAATTAAACTTAACATATTGCAGAATATAGTATTAGAACTCTATGAAATTTACAATAAACAAATTATTAGGCATGAGATATTGGGTTTCAAATGCACTATATAAATCAAAACAATATGTAGTTCAATATAAAAATCAATTAGAAAAGATTTTTGTATAACATTTATGATTGTTACTGATTGTTATATTTGTTATCAATATTTTGCTAACTATGAAAATACTAAAATCTCAACAAAAATTTAACAACCTTTTCAGTTTAATAAAAAAAACACTCTTTTATATTAAAATATGCTATTTATTAAACCTTTATGTAAAATTTATAAATAAATTAATATGTAGTATATTGAGAAAATACAATTTGAAATATGGCAATTTCTTATAAAAAATTGCTATATTTCAAATTGTATCTTCTCAATATACTACATATTAATTTATTTAGAAATTTTACGTAAAGGTCCAATAGATAGCATATTTTAATATAAAAGAGAGTTTTTTTGTTAAACTGAAAAGATTGTTAAATTTTTGTTAAGATTTCAATATTTTCATAGTATTTTTTAATCGACAACAAATATGATAATCAGTAACAATCATGCATGTTATACAAAAATCTTTTCCAATTGATTTTTATATTGGACCACATATTGTTTTGATTTATATAGTATATTTAAAACTTCAACAAGACATGTCTTCTACAATAATTTTAATTTTTTGCTACAACAAACCCTAAATTCTGCCTGCTTTATACTTTAAATTATGCGAATTATGTGATAAATTTTTTAAAAAGATACTATAGATTATGCAGATCAGATAGAAATATACAAAATTTATCATTATACATTTTTATCATTATTATTATATAACCTCTATTAGTAATTTATTAATAAAACTACAAAATCTGTATAATATAAAATTAAAAAAGATTTATATTTACAAAACTATCTTTTGTGCTAAACAAAAAAATTCTCTGCAAATTTTAGTATAAAGCCATGCAAAGTTAATATTTTATTTTGTATAACCTGCTAACTTTTTTTAAAAAATTTCAATCGTGCCAATTATTTTATTTTTGCTATTTAATTTTTTCTAAGATATTATTTAATAGTGACCTTAATTTTTTGAAATTACTCAATAAATCTGAAAAAAAATCCAAAATTTTTTAGGTATAAACATAAATATATTAATTATTAGTGATGTTAAATGATCTGGTTATTTGAAAAATTTTTAAATGACCTCAAATGATCTTGAAATAACCGTTCATTATAGATCATTTGAATTTTGGATCATTTGCAAATGACTTATGACCAAATAACCATGGTTATTTGCAAATGACCGGGGACATTTGAAGATCATTTGGGTTATTAGGAGTAATAGTCAAAGTCCATGTAAACTTGATGATTGACATATAATTGCCTGTTAATGTGTTAGTACAATATGTGTTAAGAGATAAGAATTATAATATTCTAGATAGCACATCAATATGGTATCTACTTATTTTGCAGATAATACAAACTCCCAGAGAGGAAATAGCCAATCGGAGTTCAAAATTTGACTATTTCAGATTAGCTTAATGAAAAATCCAAATATGTGCAAAAGAAAAAAGTGAAAACTAATATTTAAATTGATCTTGGTGCAAATGATGGAAATAAAATTTTATATATAGTAAGTATCACTTTAACTCTATAGTCTCTAACCTTAAGAACTAACACTAAATTTTTATCTTATGCGCTTAGTTTATTTACAAAATCAGAAATCCTTTTTGGCTTGTATTACCTACGCAAATAAGTAAAATGCATCAATGTGTTGAGCTTAGTAGTGTTAAAAAGCTCGTTAATGTACTAGATAACATGTTAATATGACATATATTAAATTCAAATATATATAGACGAATGAATTTGACTTTAATTAATAATCCGCCTGTCAACTGAAGAATAAGTGAAATATGGCGTTCTTCCATTTAAAATTTTTTTCTTACTAAGTTAACGATACATGTCTACTAATTGAAAGTTGTAGAGCTTATCGAGACACATCTAAAAGTGGTTAGATCATCCAAATTAGCCTGATGGATGGCAAGATATCATTGAAAAACGATTGGCCGTCTATATAAAAATCTGTGACAGAAATTACATATGAAAATTACTATAGGCAAATTGTGGCGTGCTTCTATCTAAACCTTTTTTTCTTACTAAGTTAACGATACATGCCCACTAATTTAAAGTTGTAGAGCTTATCGAAGCGCATCTAATAGTAGTTAAATCATCCAAATCGGCCCAGTAGATGTCGAGATATCATCAAAAAACGATTGGCTGACTATATAAAATCTCTATGTAAACAAATATTGTTTATATAGAGATTTTATATAGTCAGCCAATCGTTTTTCGATGATATCTCAACATTCACTGGGCCGATTTGGATGATCTAACCACTATTAGATGTGCCTCAACAAGCTCTACAATATCAATTAGTAGGCATGTATTGTTAATTTAGTAAGAAAAAAAGGTTTAGATAAAAGCACGCCACATTTCGCCTATAGTGATTTTCATATGTAATTTCTGCCATGTATTTTTATATAGTTAATCAATCGTTTTTTGACGATATCTTGCCATCCACTGGGCCCATTTGAATAATCTAACCGCTATTAGATGCGTTTGACGAGCTCTACAACTTTCAATTAATGGATATGTATCGTTAACTTAGTAAAAAAAATTTTAGATTGAAGCACATCATCACATTTTGCCTATTCTCTAGTTGACAGACAGATTATCAATTAAATGGAAAATTTTACTAATTTTATTTTAATTAACTAAAAATCTTTTTTTGCTACAAATTTGCACAATACCTGATATACTTTTGATATATATCATAAAATCTCATTATGTATATACGTCGTAAGAGGCTAAATAAACCTTCTATGTAAATATCGCAACTATATACTAGTAAGACTGACTAAAATCAACTAAACTACTCTAACAATAGTAAGGCTTCAATTAAGGTATAAATAGATTTGGTCTGAGTAACTAGAGTCTAGGGTGTGAAATGGACTGGGCCGGGTCGGGCTTTCTTAAACCCGAAACAGAGACTGAAAAATTTTTTTAGGCCCAATTAAAGCCCAAGCCCGACAAAAAACCTGCTAAACAAACCGGGCCGGGCCTTATTTTAAATTCAGCCCAAGCCCGGTCTGGCCCGTATTTTATATAGATTTTGACTAATTATATAGAAGCAAGGTCACATGTTTGCAAATCAATTAGACCATTTTGAGAGCCAATAGTATGGTATGAAGACTGATAGCATGGATGATAACATGCTCTTGTATCTTCCTCAATGTGATTAACTTATGATGATGTTGGTGTGCTCAAGTATTAGCAAACATCTTTATCATTATTACTATTGCAATTATTGATTTACGAATTGAAATAATAACAATAATAATAATAATAATAATAAATGATAGATCGGATAAAGCAATCTACGATATTCCAATTTCTGCTAATTTACTAAACCACAATACTAGGAAATTAGAATCTGATAATAGTCTAAAGCAACTAAATTTTACGCTTTCTACAATTATAAAATTTGTAGATAAATTATATGAAGTAAGATACTAATGTAGTGCATAGAAGTCTATAACCTTATGCTAATACTCACATTGTTATACTGATTTGTATTGGTCTTGTCTACTGGACATTGCATAGATGTGCATTCACAGTGGCTTGAAAAGAAAGAGTTCTCGCTATACTTTGGTCAACAAACTGTCTTTTATTTGCGGCAAAGATCTTTAGCATAAATATAAATATATTAATTATTGTTTTGCTTTTAATTATAATAATTTGGTTCTTATTTTACATACTAGTAATTTTTTTTGCTTTTTTTTTTGTACTGAAGGTTCTTCGAATTTATATTCGTTCACTAGACTTACTTGTATAGCTTCTCGATTTCTTACTGAGAGGTACATATTCCTATCTAGTGAAGACTACATACACATAGTACAAGAAGTCTAAAAATCACTTATTAATGCCAAGTAGTAATCAAGTACAGTAACACATTAAAACAGATATAAGTTTGTTGATGTACATAATCTGTATTACTCACTTTTAGGATTTACCAGGCCTAATCGGGTATATTTACAAAGGCCCGGGACTAGGCTGATATATTTTCGGTCCGACCCAAGCCTGGCCTGCTTTATAAAAACATGAACCCAAAACTAGGCCCGAACCCAGCCCGGCCTGCTAATTTCTGGGTTTAGCCCAGCCCACTCTGCACCCAACTAGAGTCGAATAGAGCTCTAAATTATGTCATGAGGCTCTAATATGAGGTCACGGAATTAAAATCAATGGTTAAGATTCTTAAGTATGTAATCACAGAGTTCTGAAATCAATCACAGTATACAAACAATTAGCTTTTGTTTAAAGGTAAATATTTCTTTTGAGAACTAGAGTAAATGGACTTAAAAGATTATAAATTGATCAAATTTTAGCGTAAGTATTAAATATTTAATATTTTAAACTATCAAATTTCAAAATTTAATCAAGTTTTAATTAATTGTATTTCTACCAATAAAATTCAAATGACCTAATAGGTTATTTCATTCTTAAAATGACCCAATAACTGGTCATTGGTCATTTGAGTTATTTAGGTCATTCAGGTCATTTAACATCACTATTAATTATAATAAATTAAAAAAAAAAGCTGACTTAACAACTAAAATTTTGAAACACAATATTATACAAAACAAAAAACTAACTTTATGCAGCCTAATATATGTTTCTTGTTAAATTTTTATACTACTTTAATGATATGTCTTATTACCTAATATTTGACCAGGACCCCGGACATGTAGTACAGAGGTCATACGTTACGCATTTCAGCAAAAACCCCCAAAATTTGAAAAGCAAAAAATCAATTTTTGGCAATTATCTTGGCATCTAGTAGTCTAATTTGAATGAACTTTTTTTTAAAATGAAGCTCTCAGTGAGGCGCATCTAACAAAAAAAAGTTTATTCAATTCTAATCACTGGATCAAAAGTTATTTAAATAAATATATTTTGTCATTTTCAGCAAATTAGATCAAAATTGGCCAAAATCCAGTTATGACCTATATGAGAGATGTCCGGGTCCTATTTGACCATTATTTAAAATTTCAAATCTGATAATTTATGTTTCATATAATCAAATACTATGTCCAATAGAAACTGGTAAGAAAATTGATAAACCCGATATTATTTAATCTTTAATTTTGGCTATTTTATGCACAGATTATGCTTATTAATTATGCGAAATTTATTTTGATATGTGAATATGCTATTGTATATAGTGTTGGCACATGACCAGGTCATAACAGGTCATATTAAAGTTTAATTAGTAAGATTATATAACTAAAGTTATGATTTTATTTTTATTATTATTTTTTTTAGCGTTATTTTATTGAGTGTATATTAATTATTACAATATATTGCTTACAATTAGTGCTCCTAGGTCTGGTCCAGTCCGGGTCTGGTCCGGGATTAGACCAGACTCAGACTTTAAATTTTACTAATTTCAGACTTCAAACCAGACTCAGACTCAACAATGAGTCCGGTCCAGGTCTGGTTCGAAGTCTGCAAACTGGTTTGAGTTTGAATATATTTATATGTATTTTTTGGCGCTGAACAAGTTTACTTAATGCATTTTGTTAGAATAAATTAGTAAAATTTTATGAATTATAAGATTTTATAGAATTTTATTAATAAAATTTTATAAAATCTTATAATTCACAAATATTTATTAATTAATTTTAACAAAATGCACTAAGTAAACTTGTTCAGCACCTAAGCATGCATCAAAACGGCTGTTTTGTTTTTATTTTATTTGTAATTTAGAGATTTGATGCACAATTTTGGATTTTTGATTAAAAAAGTCAAATTTTAACATCTTATCTTCAAATTTCAAGTAAAATAAAAACAACACTGCTGATTTAATGTATTTTTAGATGCTGAACAAGTTTACTTAATGCATTAAGTTAGAAATAATTAGTAAATTTTGTGAATCATAAGATTTTATAGAATTTTATTAGTAAAATTCTATAAATTCTTAAAATTCACAAATTTTTATTAATTAATTCTAACAAAGTGCACTAAGTAAACTTGTTCAGACCTAAAAATACATTAAGTCAGCAGGTTTTTTTATTTTACTTGAAATTTGGAAAAAAGATGCATGATTTTGGATTTTTGATCAAAAAAGTCAAATTTAAGTATCTTTTCTCCAATTTCAAGTAAAATAAAGACAACCTTGCCGATTTAATGTATTTTCAGGTACTGAACAAGTTTACTTAGTGCACTTTGTTAGAATTAATTAGTAAATTTTATGAATTATAAGATTTTATAGAATTTTATTAATAAAATTCTATAAAATCTTATGATTCACAAATTTTTACTAATTAATTCTAACAAAATGCACTAAGTAAACTTGTTCAGCACCTAAAAGTATATTAAATTGGCAGAGTTGTTTTTATTTTACTTGAAATCTGGAGGAAATATGCTTAAATTTGACTTTTTTGATCAAAAATCCAAAATTATGCATTTTTTCTTCAAATTTCAAGTAAAATAAAAACAACCCTGCCAATTTAATGTATTTTTAGGTGCTAAACAAGTTTATTTATTGCATTTTGTTATAAATTTAAGAATTTATAGAATTTTACTAATAAAATTCTATAAAATCTTATGATTCACAAAATTTTACTAATTATTTCTAACTTAATGCACTAAGTAAACTTTTTCAGCACCTAAAAATATATTAAGTTGGCAGGGTTGTTTTTATTTTACTTGAAATTTGGAAATAAGATGTTAAAATTTGTTTTTTTTGATCAAAAATCCAAAATTGTGCATCAAATCTCTAAATTTCAAGTAAAATAAATAAAATAGTCGTTTTAATACATTTTTAGATGCTGAACAAGTTTACTTAGTGCATTTTGTTAGAATTAATTAATAAATATTTGCGAATTATAAGATTTTATAAAATTTTCTTAATAAAATTCTATAAAATCTTATTATTCATAAAATTTTACTAATTTATTCTAACAAAATGTACTAAGTAAACTTGTTCAGCACCAAAAAATACATATAAATATATTTAGACTCAGACCAGTCTGCAGACTTTGGACCAGACCCAGACCAGACTCAGACTTGACTAAAAAGTCTAAATATAAAAGTCTGAGTCTGGTCCATAAATCAGACCAGACTCAGACTTGACTAAAGTCTGGTTCGAGTCCGGTCTGTAGGAGCACTAACAATTATTATACTATCTACTAAGTACTGAGACTTGGACTATTTTATCTATAATCTAAACCTACCAGAGCCTACCATACTCCCATTTATATAGCTAGCCTTGTTTTGAACATTCCTTTTACCCAACCAACAATCAGTGTTTACATACCTACCACTTTACCACATTTCCTAATATCATCACTTCCAATTTGGTATATATAATTCCAGGAAGGAGCTTTCTGCTTCCAAATTGGTATATCTGCAATCTGGCAACCTAGAAGATCCCTTACTAGCGTACTTCTCAGGAGTTCGTATCTCAAGCCATGCAGCTGCCTCTACCACATTGGGTAAGTATCTCAAGCCTGCATGCTGCCGCAACTAGCTGATTTTCCTGCGACTTGGGGACCCAGGATTTAACGTTTTGATTTCAAAAATATGCGAATAGCTGTACTCCCGCTATAGTGATGAGTACCTAGACATGTTTCGCTGAAGCTTCCAGTCCCTGATATAGTTGATGGCAGCATGAGGCTTAGCCAACCCGATTTTCATACCACTACATATACTTATACCAGCTATACCTGTTACTGGTAGTCCCAGATCCTCTTAATGTCCTAAGACTCCCATATGGGTGCACCCAGAGCTTTGTTGGACTTTGACACATACACGCCTCTATGCTTCCACTTCTTGTTGATTAGTCAGTTTCGTCTGCCTTTGCAAAGTTCATTCTGATCTCTAGTACTCACATCTGATATCTCCAACTTTATACCGATCCCTCCCAAACTACCTAGCTAGTTGGCCTGGAAGGATTGGTCTGCCCAGCTTTATGTGCTAATGGACTTCCTTTTTTTGGCACCCACTTCTGAAAAATAGGTTCTTTTCCTCTGGTACGACTCTGGCGACCAGGTTGGTATCCCCTCTTGCTATAGGGTATGTTCCGTTCAGTTCACCTGTCTCTGGTTAAGAGGGCTTCTGTAGCACCATAGGAGGATCTTCTTTACTTTCTTACTCGGGGCTTGCCAAACGGGTTTCAATTGTTTCAGTTCCTTGGATTTGTCTGTGTAACTTATACAACTGCGCTGATGCTCTTATTCAAGATGGTGGTACCAAGGTTACAGGTAATATACCTGACCAATTGATGAACAAATGTTACCATAACACAGGCCTATTTTCTAATTCGTTTTCAGTGGGATTTGAACTTTAGACCTGTCGCTTGGGGTAACAACCAAACAGCTTCTCTATGTCAACACACTTCTTTGTTATATAATTTTATTAATTAAACTTGGTAATATAATCTGTTATAACTTTGTTAAATGGGCTTAGCAATTGAACTTAGTAATATGATCTGTTATGACCTTTTATATGACTTTAGTGATACAACCTGTTATGACCAGTTATAACAGATCATATCACAATAAAGTCATATGGGGGACATCAATAGAAAAGGGACAAATCTTTTCTAAGTTAAAGTTTTTCAACTTTAAGTTAAAATAACTTAACAACTACTTAACCAAATTTAATTAAAATTTTTTTATTTTAATTTTTTATAGTTATAGAATTGAAGCAAAAAAAAAAATTTATTAAATTTGATTTGGTAGTTGTCAAGATATTTTAATTTAAAATTTTAAAAAAAGTTACTAAAAATGATTTGTCCCTTTTCTATTGATGTTCCCCTATATAACAAATCATAACAGATCATATTACTAAGTTCAATTGCTAAGGCCATTTGACAAAGTCATAACAGATTATAACTATGGTTATATAATCTTACTAATTAAACTTTTATATAACCTGTTATGACCTGGTCATGTGCCAATACTGATTGCATATGCTTCTGTTATTAGACTCATAAAAATATATGAAACGTATAATAGCAGTAACGTTTAACCAAGTGATCCAATTTTGATAAAACTATCACCACCTTGACTATCTCAATGAGAGCTTTCGAATGGTACCAAAATCATTCCGATTAGACCATTCTAGCCCAAGTTAGTCAAAACTGAATGATTGGTCTTTACAAAATATCATATTGCGCCCAAATCTTATTGGATGATCAATACTGCGCTACCTGTGATACTATAATATCAGAAATTTCGATTAATCCAGGACATTTGAGTTAATTACAGACATGTCTGAAATTTTAGACATTTGGGGCATAACAGTTTTGATAGTTATAATTTATATATCTAATATAGCTGTTTTTTAGAATATATGTAGTATATTTATATTTTTATTATATTCATTATATTTAGCATTAGCATATATCAAAATATATTGATTATATAGATTTTTTTATTTTCTTATTGTATTTATTTATATTGGACAAACATGTATAAATACTCAAGGTTTTTCCTTTGCTAAAAAGCAGAAAGAAAAATCTCTGGTTTATTGAATAAAGAATAAGTGAAATAGTATGTCTTCACTGAAATACAATTGATACAATTCTTAGTATTCTCATATATTATTAATTATGCTTCTTTCATAATTGCAAATCTCCTAAGCCTGTTTACAAAATACTGTCCAAATAATAGTATCCCTTTTGACCCTTGCATACTATAGTAATTAGTGTGAATTACATAAAGTGTTTCTCTGCATTAGTTGCTCTAGTCTCTAGCATTTTTCTAAAGAGGTAGAAATCTAGATTAACTAATTGGTAGTGACTATGAGATTTACCAATTCTAAAAAAAAAGAAAATATTGATAAGAACTGTTTGCAAATTGAAGCACCCTGAAACGAATTTTGAAGCTACCTATATGAAATTTGGAAAATATATAAAAGAAGATCCTACAAAACTTTTCTACTAAGTATATCATAGTAGAAAAACACAATGCTGAAGCGCTACAGCTGTTTAAACATTGGAAGAACTTATTTGTTTAAAGTAAAAGCATAAGTGTTTGTATTGTGACAAATAGCTTCAAACAAAATAGAACACTAGTGAATGAATTTTGATTTTGGAAAGTACTTATCTAAGATAGTTCAACATCAATTTCTGCATATATATCAGCTCCTTATTGAAAAGAAAGAAGAATCTTGTGAAATTTGTTACTCTTTTATTGTTACTATATCTTTATTCTTTCAAAATTTTGCTAGTTGGTATAAGGAAACATTTCCTGTTGTAAATTTTACTGAAAAATCATTAGAATATTTTAATACTCTTGAAAATATTTACAAAGAATTTAACTTACCTCAACATAAGAATACCATCTTTAAGTTAATTTATAGTATTAGATATCAAAGCTCTCTGACAATATAATTGATATTATTTATTTTATTGCATTTACAGCTGTATATTCTAATTTTTTTAAAAAGAACCCTCTAAATTTAACTAATGAAAAGCTTGCTTATAGGGAACCTATTGAGGATATTTTTAAGGGTAGAGTGTATGTCGATCATTTTCAATAATAGTAAAATTGCCGTATTATGTATCACAGCATACAAAAACTTACTACTATCACTAAATAAAATGCATTTTGTTTACATTAAAAAAAAATAGATTTACAGTATTTTCAATATCTGAATTTTCATTTCGATGCAAAAAATTTAATAGTTTATATTTAATTTTTTTAAAAAATATGTCAAGAAGTTAGCAATAGTTGCGACAGAAAATTTTTTTTTTGTGACAGGACAAAACAAGTTAAACCCGGTTTTGATAGTAAACAAAATATCTAGAATATTTGATCTTATATTAGTATTAGTAATTTTGTGTTACTGATGATCATAACAATAAGTTTAATAATAGAAATGATGTCATTACACTCTACCCTTAAACAAATCACTCCTGGAACTCTCTATTTCCCATTTGTATCAACTTTAGTTTATAACCCACTTTCTGAATTACTTTATTTTGGTGTTAATCTTTCTATTTTAAACCTTACTTTCAATTCTTCCTTATTCAAATCAAAACCTATTGCAAAACTGTTAGTAAAAACATTAACTATGGCAACCACTGATGAGATTTTAAACTATCTTAAGACCAATATTACTGGCTCTATCCTATTTAGAATTGATTCTTTCTTTGGGGATAGGACACAAGACATCTATATTTGGATTGAGAGCTTTGAAAAAGCTGTATTAGCAAACAAATAGAATACTATGTGAAAAAGAGAATTTTTACTTTCCTTTTTATATATAGTGGCTGATAAATGGCAACAAACTTTTTATAGTACCCAAACTACTACTGGTAATCCAAATTGGGGCGATCTGTAAACAGCTATTACTGATAATTTCAAAGAAACCTTTTGTACCCAACGCTAGAAAAACAAGTAGCTAAAAGAGTTAGATACTATTAAGCAAGGATCTAACAAATCTGTGAAAGCCTACTATAGCAAATTTAATTGCTTGATTAAAAAAAGTGAAGTTACTGATGCTGATAGAATTTTATTCTATTTCAAAAAAGGATTATACCCAGACTTGCTTTCTATGCTTTTCATGCATAATTTAACTGATTTAGCTGTACTCCACACCCTGGTACAAAACTATGAACAGGGCAAGGAGTTTGCTACTAATGCTTAACCTGAAAAAATCAATCCAGCCGGCTTTGAAAAGAATATTGAAAGCTTAAGGGTAGGGTATTTTATTAGCTTGTGTAATGCATAAATTTGCAGATCCCCTGCTTCTGATTGGCCAAACTGCCAGTTTGGCCAATTAGAAACAGGAGATCTGCAAATTTATGCATTATACAAGCCAAAAAAATACTCTAACCTTAACACTACCTTAACCAATCAAATGCAACAAATGATTCTTAATTATACTACTATTGCATTTGCTTTATCCGCCCAAATCAAGGCTACCAAGTCTTCAAGATTTCAATCAACTACCCAATTTAGGCCAAACCGGAGCCAAGCTTACCAACCCAGAAAAACCAACTATAACTGCTATACATGTAGAGAGTATAGACATGCTGCTAGAGATTGTATGTTAGAAAGAAAAACCACTTATAAACAGCAAAACCAAATAAATAAACTTCAATTTATTAAAAGAAGAATATTAATATAGTTGAAGTTAAAAATAATGATGATTATTGGGAGGATGAAGTTTATATTACCCACCTACTTTAAGCTTTTCTTTATAGTACTAACCATAAAGAACAAAAGAAAAGTAAAGGTTATCCGAATCTAGAAAAGAGTTGAATCTACGTAACAGAACTATTACTACCTACAAAATTTCAATTCTGAACCTGAACCTATTGAAATCGATACTCCAATAAAAATTGCAAAGCCTACAAAATGAACTTTTGTTAAACAATGTTAAACAATTACTATCTGTTATTGATGAGCTTGAACTCTATAATATTACCAATAATATTCTTAATACCAAAGTGAGTATAACTATTGAACAAGTACTTCAACTACTTACCCAACAGAAAAATTTGGCCCAGACCCTAAAGCGAAGAACTACAACTACTAAAGCTAACCATATCGAGCCTAAATGAAATCAAAAAACTGTGGCAATAAGATGTCATGTACGAATTAAAGGAAACCTATTGTAGCTATACTCGATTCTGGTGCTGCCGTAAATATTTTTTTTTGCTAATTAACCTGGTAGTCATGTTAAATTTTATTATATAATAGAGAATTTCATATGCAAATGAGTATTCGCTACCAGTTTTTTAACCTTCAATTAAAATAAAACTCGTCCAGTTACTGTAAGCACTTATCTGTGACCTGCCAGAGTAGATTTTGTCTCACTAATACTAGGGTATTTATATACCTCTGATTATTAGATCACTGACGTGGATCCATAGCCAGTTATAACCACCCACTTTTCTTTAAAACTTCTTCTACCTAGATCTGGCAGAGATGTTAACTAACAATAACTGCATAAAGAACTAAAAAAACAATTCTTAACAAATATACGAAAGGGAAATAAAAGGGAGCAAAAAAAAAGGTTAAGTAAAAAAAAGGGGAGAACTACTAAACCTAAACGAAAAACAAAAGTTAAATGGACAAGATAAAAAAAGCAAAAAAAAAGTCAATGGTATGATATACATATCTTGAAGAAAAAAAAGAAGATAAAAGAAAAAAAAACCATAATTAACAATAAAAATTATATAATACTGCGCAAGGAAATGTTTTACCAAAGTATTATATGTACATAATAAAAAAAGTAAAGGAATAATTTGGAATTTAGTTTCTGCAGATCTGCATACTCTACTGCGCCACATCTCATTATGCATTCGTTTCTGTTTATCCATCTGCATACCTTCTTTCCAATTAGGATAGGAACAACAATGCTAATCTTTTGGAAAGGGTACGCCAGATTTCCCACTTTCCATCCAAAATTCCAGAAAAAAAACTTCAAGCGAGAATATAGTAGAGGGTGTATAGTCAAATATGTTCTTGTAAACAAATAACTTTAAAGAGAGTAATGAAAAACTCATTTTTAAGTTCACTGCCCAGCCAAGCTATAAAACTTTCGCCGATAAAAGAAAATTTCCACCAGAATTTCTTGTACCAAGGGCTTCCACTACTAGTTATCTTGCACAACTGATGCTTTTGGCTTGCATGCCAAATATATAAAGGAGTCTCCAAAATAGAGGAAACAGTTGACCTTTATAAAAACTAGTATTAATAGCTGCTTCGTCTTTTACTAAAAAAATTTTTGCTTTTCTTTTGTTCAGAAATTTGTACAAGTAATCGTCAGAAAGAGTTGATAACCTATCTTGGTGCTGCTGTAAGTATTATTACCAAAAAACTAATAAAAAAATTGAAACTACAACCTAACTAGTACCTACTCGAGGCTTCAAAACTATTGTAATCACAGCAAATAGAAATAGAGCAAAAGCTCTAGGAATTATTGACAATGTTAAAATTGCCTTACAGAATATTGCTATCTCTATCAATCTACAAGTAATCGAATCATCTGATGAGATCCTTCTATTGAGAACCAATTGGTTTAACAAATCCTGAGCTAAACTTAACTTTGGTATTTATACCCTATATATTTATTACTTTGAAAAACAAGCTACTAACTATTAATAGGACTCTGAGCAATCTATGAACAGCTAACAATTTTAAAAAATTGTTATATATTTCTAAAAACAGAAAAAATCTATAGAAAAACAGTTAAAAATAAGTATTAATATTACTAAATATACTTTACTGAAACTTAAAAAAAAGTATATATGTTTTTATAATAAAATAATAATATTTTGAAAATATAATAAATATGCTTTTATATAAAAAAATATTTTAATAATGTTTTTATAATATATTAATAATATAATAAAAATTTTAAAAATAAAATAAAAATTTAAATCTGTTTCAAAAATATTATAAAATTATTATAAAAACATTATTATTATATTTTAAAAATAGTTTAAAATAAATTGTTTAAAAATATTTTAAAATATTATTTTAATATTATTAAAAATATTATAAAAACATTATTGCTATATTTTAAAAATACTTTAAAATAAATTTTTTAAAAATGTTTTTAAAGCATTATTTTAATATTATAAAAATTATTATAAAAACATTATTATTATATTTAAAAATAACTTTAAATAAATTTTTAAAAATGTTTTTAAAACATTATTTTAATATATTAAAAATATCATAAAAACATTATTATTATATTTTAAAAATAGTTTAAAATAAGCTTTTTAAAAATGTTTTTAAAGCATTATTTTAATATTATCAAAATTATTATAAAAACATTATTATTATTATTTAAAAATAACTTAAAATAAACTTTTAAAAATGTTTTTAATACATTATTAAAAATATTGTAAAAATATTATTATTATATTTTAAAAAAAAATTTAAATAATTTTTTTAAAATATTTTTAATACATTATTTTAATATTATTAAAAATATTATAAAAACATTATTATTATATTTTAAAAATATATTAAAATAAGTTTTTTAAAAATATTTTTTAAACCAAAATTATTTTTAAAAAATGCTTATATCTCGTAATTTTGCTTATGAAACCATCCTTCGTATTTTAACAAAAAATCTTTTTTGCGAGATTTTGGGGTAAACACATTTGTCTAAATCTTTATATTATTGATTTGTTTTATTTATATTATATTTAATATTATAAAATATATTATAATATGATATATTTATATAATATAAATATTTATATTATACTATAAATATGAAATTTATTTAGTTTAATAATGTTTTAAAAATGTTTTTATTAATATTACTAAAACAGTTTTAATATATATTATTTATATTATTATTATTAACTTATAACTAGTAATTATAACGTTTTTTAAAATATAATAAAAATATAATTAATATATAATAATAATATTTTCAATTTTTTTATAGTTTCAGTGAAGTAGGGTATAGTGACTTAGAGAAGTTGGTAAGTTGTCACCCCAAGTGGCAGGTCTAGGGTTCAAATCCCACTGCCGACGCTTTGGAAAAATAGACCTGTGTTATGGTAACTGTTTCCTGTCGATCGGTTGGGTATATCACCTGTAGTCCTTAGTTACTATCTCGAATGGAAGCTTTTAGACGAAGTTGTGTCTGGTGATACAGACAAATCCAAGGAACTGAAGAAATGGAAACCCATTTGGAAAGTCCCGAGTAAGGAGATAGCAACGATATTTGACGGTGCTACCAGAACTGGGGTCGTATAAAGCCATGTACCCACGTGATATTTTCGTGTAAATTAACAAAACGGAGTCGCGAAATTTTGTTTATACAAATCAGCCCAAAGAAGTCAAAAAACAAAAAAACCGCAAAAACATAGAAACAGCATTCTAAACCTATCTTGGGCCATTAATAAAAAATATCGGGAAGGTAATTTTACCTATATTAATCCTAATCCTAACCCTGACCCTAATGCTAAACAGACTCTGATATGAATTTTAACTAAAATTTTAAAAAATCACGTAGGTACATGGCTTTAGTCATTCCTCAGAACTGGAATATCGGAAACCGGAGCTGGAGAACTGGACAATATAACCTTCAGAGAAGAGGGTCCACCAACCTGGCCGCCAGAGTTGTACCAGAGGAAAAGGACCTATGTTCTGGAATTAGGTACCAGGAGAAAAAAAACCATAGTAGTATCTAGAGATTTGACCCGGGTCGGGTGACCCGTATGGGTCACCCGACCCGACGGGTCACGGGTCGAAATTTGCTCTAACCCGGGTCAAACGGGTCAGAATTCAAAATAGGCAAAAACGCTATATTACTCAATTTAACTAACGCTAATACGTACTAAAGCTCTTTTTGACTCGGGCAATAATATTAAATATTTAAATTAAATTTTTTGTTAGAATCAACGTTTCGATTATTGCGGTTTGTGTATAGTATGAATATTTATAAGAAAACTGATCTTGTCAACTAATAAATCTTATTAAAAAAATAAATTGCAAAAAGATGGGCCGCACGATTTTTGTGTGACGATATCCGAATTCTATATTTTCGATTGGTTACGTTTAAATTCTATAAATTCTTGGGTTGACCAGTACGGCGTAAACGGGTCAGTATTCAAAATACTGTTTTTACAAAAAAAAAATACATATAACTGCATAGCATCTTTTTATTTAAATAAGTAGACCTTTTTTTTTTTATTCTTGTTTGATCATCCCGGAAATACTTATCACGAACATTTCTTTACTCATTTAATGATAAGTATATATTTAATGTTTCTCTAAATAATTACATACTTAATTCTAATGTTTTATTTAAATCTTCAGGGATCCTTATATTGTCCCCAACATACAGTAAGTTACCCCTCATTTCTTAATGCAAACGCATTGTTAAATTTTAATGATGTATATATATAATTTATATATGCTTTATTTTTTCGTTTTGAATGTTCAAATGTTCAATTTATACCCGATTAACTTTGGAACCGCCTGCCTATTTAATAACAATACGTTAGTTTACTAAATTCAATTGTTTTAAAACATTTAGGTATAAAATTTTTCTTATCTAACCAAAAACATGTGAGACGGGCCAAAGCTTTAGAGCCGCTTTAAGGAATAAGACTGATTCAACGAATTCAGAATTAAGACGTGTTCTTTTTTCAGTAATAGTGAGGCCTGCAGAAGAAAAAAGGCGTTCGAATAGTACCGACGTGGCCGGAATTGAAAGATACTTGCGAGCAAGCTTTGCAAGTATAGGATAATCGGCTTTTCTTGAGGCCCACCACTGAAGTATGTCTGTATCACTCGGAACCCTTGGTAGTAATAGATAAGAATTAAATTCACGGTTAGCAATTTTATCATCATCATTTTGACTTGAATGCTCTTGAGCTACAGGATCAGAGAAAATATCTTCTTCGCTATTCATTATGCCATCAGGTGCCGTATCTGATAAACTATCTAATCCATAATAGTTATTAGCTAATTCAAGATATTCCATACGTGCTTCTGAAATAGTATTATTCTTCTTATTTTCTGTAAAAATTTGCATATCTTTAGTCCGCGGGTCAAAAAAAGCAGCAAGTCGAATAGGTTTTGTTGGTTCTGAGAATCGTTCCTGAATTGATTTACCAAGAAGACTTCTTAATTTCTGAATATCAATGTTATTTATTATTGTACAATCAAGTTTTATTTTAATAAAATTAATCGCAAACCATGCTTGAGAAAGTGTTGGATATGTTGAACCTGATAATTTTTTTGAAATAATTTCGTAAGGATACAATAACTTAACTAACTCGGCTATTTTTTCGCATTCATCTGACGACAGCTCCTTTTCTTCGTAACTTCTTAGTGAACTATTATCATTAATTTCAACTAAAAAAGACTTATATTTATACATTGCTGGTTTAAGAGTTGTTAACCGTTTTAACATGTAAAATGTCGAGTTCCATCTCGTTGAAACATTACGAACTATGAAAAGAAAGTTATCCCAGTCTTCTATCTCTATTTGAGCTTCTAAAAGAAATTGTTTCTGCTTAGGGCTTCCGCTAAAATGTGATACAATATCTTTACATTTTTTAATTAAATTAGTAATTTCGAGACACTCTTTCAATGCATCGTTAATAGCTAGCTGTAAAGTATGACCAAAACAATAAATATTAAAAATACCATATTTTTGCTTTAATTTTTCTAAACACGATTTAATATTTGACCCATTATTAACCGTACCGCTAACCGTAATATGTTTAAGCTGAAGATTATCCAAAATTTCGGTAATTTTATTAAAAAGACATTCAGAAGTGTAGGGATATGGGAGGTACGAAATGTTACCAATCATTTCTTTTGCTTGAAAATTATCATTAACCCAGTGAAGAGTAAGACCAATATACGGATCACCATTACTCGACGTCCACATATCAGTGGTAAATGAAATATGGCTAATTTCAGCACTATCAAGGGCATATTCACGGAGGTTCTGCAGAACCTTATCCTCAGAATTAATTAGAATTTCTTTCAAATGATCATAACCAAGCACATTAGCTTGTACATCAAGCCCTTCAATTATTCTTTTAAATGCCCGAGATTGAATAATTGAAAATGGCTGTAGTTCTTCAATGATAAAAGCAGCTACGTTGTGATCAAGATTTTTTTGTTTTGGGTTAGTAGGTGTATATTTTTTAATTTTTTCGAACGTTTGCATTATTGTAGTTTGTGAAGATTCTGGCATTACAGAAAATTCACACTTATTATTTTCCTTTACAACAACTTTTACTCGACCAACTTCTATCATTGCTCGTGAAATATGATGCCTATTTCTCATATGACGCCATAAATTCGATGTGGACCCATCCTTTATATATTTTACTCGTGGAGTACAAGATTTATGTTGGCAAAACCAATACTCTATATTATTAATTAACTTTGTCTCAAAAAATAGTTTAACAGGGCTACCACCCAGTCTTTCAATTTTTTTTCGTTTTTTAACTAAAACTTGACTATTAGGTTGTGATAACACGGAGTCTTCATTAACATCCGTATCATCAGATTCTGTTCTATTCAAATCAACATCTTCAGGCTCTAACACCATATCATCTTCAGGTTCTAACGCCATATCATCTTCAGGTTCTAACGCCATATCATCTAAATATTCTTCATCCATAATTTTTCTGCTTGGATAATTCAAAATCTGCAACCTTTGACGAATTAAATATTTTTTGAATGCTATTAATAATTTAACATTATTTAGCAAATCTTATACACGTATTTATAATATACTTACAAGATCCCAGTAAACCGCAATATTTTTTATTTTAGGATAAAATTATATTGTTAATTACTTCTCATAATATGTTGGATTATAATAAATAACTGAAGATAAGTAATGAATTACCAATACTTAAGGTGTGTAACAATAGTACGTGTTGTGGGTATACATGTTGGCAAAATCCCGACTTACTATAGTTTGGGATTTGTCCGTCATCCCAAATCCCAAATCCCAAATTCTAGTATAACTAATATCTCAAAAACTTTATTAATAATCTTTATTTAAACAAATCATATATATTCTTATAGTTATAAATAATATATTTACAAAATATTAAGATTATTTATTTGATTTAATCTTTTATAAATAGCAATTGTTTTTTTATTATTTGGAATTTGTCCGGGGTTTGCTAGCATGTATAGTTGTGGGTGCTAAATCTGTTAAGTAATTTTTTTTTTTTATTAAAAATTTTTTTTTTTTATTAAAAAATTTTTTTTTTTTGTTGAAAATTTTTTTTTTTTGTTGAAACGCTGCAAGCGACCTAGTGAGTAAAATTTGGGAGTTAGAAACTTTATATATGTACGTACGATACAGAAAATTTAAACCTCATAACCCAGGTATAGTGTATTTACCGTTATTGTTTCTTTTCTACACCAATTCCAGAAGAACAATAACAATGCAATGGTTTAAACATTCACAAAATTATCAGCCTTAGCTGATTTTGATAATGCTCCAATGCTTTATGCTTATCTAATTCATATTTCGTGAACGTACTGAAACAAAATTTGATAAAAATTTCCACAGTAGTACGTAATACTATAGTAACAGAGAAGAAAGATGCGTTCAAATTTCCTGATTATAAATGACAAAGAAATTTTTGCTTACTAATAAAATTGTAGCAATTAGTAAGTACTCATATTCTAAAGATAATTTTGTTATTCGAGATTATTTAGCGACTAAAGTTTTAAATTATCCTTCAAATACCTTATTATGAACGATAAGTTTTGCTTCTTGGCGTAAGTTATGATTTCTATTTAAAGAGGAACACCTTTATTTAAGTGTTGCACACTTTTCAAATTAGGGGAACAATCGAATTTATGAATCCTATGATCCTGCATATTACCATTGTTTTTACAATGGTTCGTACGTATGTAATATGCAAGTACAGTACAGTACATGGAATTCATAAAATTCAATTGTCTCCCTAATTCAGTAATTGAAAGAGCGATTAATCTCAAAAAACGTTATAGACGTTATAATTGTTCACATGACCCGTTGACCCGGGTCATGACCCGGATAAATATCTGACCCGCCCGGGTCGCTATTTTCTGACCCGGTCAAAACTCTAGTAGTATCTAATGCTGAGTAGATCAACCCTTCTGGGCCAACTGGATTGGAAGTTTGGGGTATCTGAAGATGGACCGGTAGGAAAGTAATGGTGGGCGCCGGGGTCGGTGTGAACCTTACAAAGGCAGAAGTAGGTAACGTAAGTTACCAAAGCGTTGATAATACCTGTGTGGGACAGGGACTGCTCTATTAAGTGTACTACGAGGATAAATTAGTCCTAAGAGAATGTAGTTAGTATCCAGGACTGTCTTCGACTAACTAATGTATCGGAGTGCTGTACCAGTGATACAAGTAAGATTGGTATGCGAAGCTTGGACCAGAGGGTTTAAATAGGCAATCTCCTAGTTGAGTTGTAGGTATGGCAACTAGTGTGGGCGGACTACTTCAATTAGACAACCAAAAGTTGTACATGTGGCTAGTTGTACCTTTATTCAATATAACTCAATTGTGGGGTGCCCAAAGAGGTGCCCTTGATTCACAGGCTTGATTAAATAAACTCTTACCCAGAGTTGGAACTTCGATATAAAAAATATATATATATTACTAAATATAGGGGATGGCTAAAGCCAGGTACGTTTATATGGTTTTGATTATTTAATTAAAATTAGAGTAAAGGTTAGTTAGGGGTTAGGGTTAGGGCTTGACTTATAAGTAAAATTGTCTTCTCGGCATTTTTTATTAATGCCTCTAGACAGGTTTAGACACTCGTTTTTTGTATTTTCGGCGCTTTTCACTTTTTTTCTTTGTTTTTGTCTCGTTGGGCTGATCCATAAAGATCAAATTTTACAATTTGATTGGCTTTATATTACGACTCTAAATATAGAAAAGATCTACACAAAATAGTTAAAAATAAGCAATAGCAAATTGTTACCCATCTATGTATAGCTCGGGGTCCTCTATTAATACCATGCATGTCACTATATCGAAACTAGCTGACATTAGTGATGAGTTTGAGGATAATAAATGAATTGATAAACTGAAGAATGAAGAGGAAGAAACCTTTATATCTGAAGAACTTATCTTTCTGATGACAGTTCTACTACCTCTTTTGGCAACTTTTTTGATAAAGAACGAATGAAAACCCTTGGGAAAATCTTATTAAGAAAAAGAATTCTGCTACTTACCTAACGAGAGTCATGACTATTGAAATAGAAGAAGATCCTATCGTCCCTAATATAAATGAAAACATAACTAATAGTGAAATTACAAAATCAAGAGAAACCTTAATGAACAACTGGGATATATTTGTACAAAATATATCTGAAGAAGGACAAACTATGAAGTTAGGACCAACTAATATTATCTGTTACCAAATTGATACTAGTAAGGCCAGGCCTATTAAACAAAGAGCATACTGGGTTGCTCCTAATGAACAAGCTTTTTTGAAAATAAAATTTGCACTATAAAACAGCTAGGAGTCATTTGAGAGTTTGTTAGCTCTTAGTCTTAATTTGTACCTAAAAAAGGAGGGAAGAAAAGAATCTGTATTAATTACAGAAAGCTTAATGCTATTACTGAAAAAGATGTTTATCCTCTACCAAATATTTGATAAAATATTGAGCATATTTGAAGGAGCCAATGGTTTACAAGTCTTGATCTAGCAAGCAAGTAGCTGTACAAAAAGAAGACAAAAAGAAAACTGCATTCATTACCAAGTTTGGGACCTATGAGTTTAATGTTATTCCCTTTGGACTCTATAATGCTTCTGCCACCTTTCAAAGATTAATAAATCAATTACTTCGCCCTTTCAAAAATCAATTTGTTGTTGCCTATTTGGATAACATTACCATCTATTCAAGAACTTTTGAAGAACATATTTACCACCTTCAAACTATTTTCAATGTATTAAAAGAAGCCAATCTTAAATCCAACTTGGAAAAATATTTCTTTTTTCTAGAACAAATTAAATTTTTATGACATATTGTGAGCATGATATTTAATAAAGAAAAAATTGAAAAAATTAAGAATTTTCTTATTCTTACTACTATGCACCAAATAAGAAGCTTCTTGAGATTAGCATCTTATTATAAAAAATTTATTAAGAAATTTTCTAAAATTGCCAAAATGTAGGGTGTGGCGACTTAGGGAAGTTGGTAAGTTGTCACCCCCAAGTGGCAGGTCTAGAGTTCAAATCCCATTCGCGCCGCTTTTGAAAAATAGACCTGTGTTCCGGTAACTGTATCTTGTCGATCGGTTGGGTACATTACCTGTAGTCCTTGGTTACCATCTTGAATGGGAGCTTTCAGACAAAATTGTGTCTCATTACACAGACAAATTCAAGGAACCGGAGAAACAGAAACCCATTTGGCAAGTCCCGAGTGGAGAGGTAGCTAGACTTTCGACGGTACCGGGGAAAAGGGTCTTAGCGGTGACTAACCGGAAAACTGGACGGGCAAGAGCCCCTATGGCAAAGGGGGCCCACCAACCTGGCCGCCGGAGCCGTACCAGAGAAAAAGATCATGTGTTATAGAAGTATGAACCAAGGAAAGGGAGACCTTAGGCACCTAAAGTCTAGCAGACCAATCCTTCCAGGCCAACTGGATTGGTAGTCTGGGATTACTGGGGGAAAGGATCCAAAGAGTGACCAACCGGGTACTGGGGTCTAGTGAACTCTACAAGGGCAGTAGTAGGTAATGGTAGAGGTTGCAGGGTAACCCTCTGACTGCAAGTTGTTTGCCTCAGTGAATGCGTAAGTTACCAAAAGTGTAGATGAATACCTGTGGGGGACAGGTATCACTCTACCAGGTTTACCACAGGGGCAAATGCCTTCCAATAGGTGTTTGGCTAAAGCCTCAGGGTACTTTTAATAGTGAATTACTCGAAAGGGTATATTGTAAGGAACATTGAACATGGGTAGAAGCCAGAGAGTTTAAATAGACAATCCCCTAGTTGGGTTGCAGGTATGGCATCTAGTGTAGAACCTTCGGGCGGACTAATTAAATTAGACAACCAAAAGTTGTACGTGTGGCTAGTTGTACTCTCGTTATACAAATGTAATATGTGGCACAGTCATATTGACCGGGCCAACCCATTTGGACCAATAAAGTGCTAGGGTACCTAAGTGGTCACCTTAATATTAAAAAAAAAAATTTGCCAAAATGTTAAACCAGTTATTACAGAAAGATAAACTTTATATTAGGACTACTGACCAAAATGAAGCCTTCTATACTCTAAAAGAACATTTAATTTCTGCACCAATTCTTTGCTACTCTGACTTTCAAGAACTCTTCTATATTCATACTGATGCTTCTAATTCAAACTAGAAGCAGTGCTTGCTCAAATAGACATTAATAAAAGAGAATATATAGTTGCCTATGCTAGCAAAAGTTTAACTAAAGCAAAGCATAACTACTCAACTACTGAATTAGAATGCCTTGTAGTCATATGGACTGTTGAGCATTTCCGCTAATACCTGGGAGCCAAATTATTTTATTTGATGACTAATCATGTAGCTCTAAAATAGCTAAGAACTACTGTCTTGAAAGAAAAACACATTCATTGGATTATGAGGCTTGAGCCTTATAATTTTACTATTATATATTGCCCAAGAAGAAAGCATACTAATGCTAATACACTTTCTCGAATGTATGAGGAAGATGTTAATATGATAGAAATTAAAGAAGAAGAAAATCTATCTTCAGAACAAGAAACTTTCCAAACTGCAATGCAGAAAAATACTATTGCTCTAAAGGAAAAAGCAATACAAGTGAAAAGTACAAGCTCTTGGAGAACTTACCACTCTTACTATTTGAAACAGCGAATTACTGTTGTAAAGCCAACTTTCTTGTAGACCAGATGCACAATGTTGGTGTAAAAACATTTTATACAGAGCAAATAGTTGGTATAAGCAATGCTATACTGACTGTAGAATTTGGAATGCTCTAATATTCGAAGATTAGCTATTTGCTATGAAGAAACCTCTATACAAGAAGAAACTGAACCTATAGAATTATTTAGTGTCTCAATAAAAGAACCTAATGAAGATGAAGTCCATCCTACTATTGAAGACTTTTATTTAGAAGATACTTGGAGTGATGTTGAATCTTTTTCAGAAAACAGATACCTACCCAATAATTTATACCCTACCAATAAGAGAAATAGAACTACTCTGTCAATATAAAGTATATAAAGCAGATACTGTTACCTTCTTTAATCAATGAAGTCATATAGAGTTCAACAACATGATGAATACTCTTTAAGCGGATTATACAAATAAATTTGAGAAATATGAAAGAGCTCGAAAATGGAGACTAAAATATGATTAAGAAGAAAAGCAGAATAAATTGGAATCTGAAGAAAAAGCACCTAAAACTCAAACGGCACAGAATCTAACAATTATTAAATGGACATTATATGATAAACTATTACCTACTCTTTTTAAAAGCATTCGACTATATAAACAAATGACTTTCTCTTTTGAAGGAATACAATATAATAACCAGTTCTGTATCTGATATTATATTGAACATATTAGTGAACAATTCCGTACCCAAAATAAAAGAAAAAGTCTTACTAGAGATTGGAAAGGCCCTTTTACTGCCTGGAAATAAACTCTATAGTTCTTGTAATGAATGCCCTCTTTGTCATATAAACTATGACTCTGGATAATGATCAAAAGCTATTCTATTAAAAAATAGTCAAGAGCTATTGATCAACTCCCAATGAAGAAGAAGATATGGCCATATTAGAAGGATTAGCTATATTTAATAACTAGTGCCAATATAGTGCCAGTATACTGACGATTGGCCTATAAAAGAAACAATACTTGCAAGCAGTGTTGTCACGGGACAGCTTTGAACAGTAGTTGGACAATTTTGAAAAATTTTGAACAATTAAATAAAGTAAAATTACTTAAAATTTTGTTAAGAAAATCTATTTTAATTTTAACTAAAATGTGTTTAGCATTTCAAAAAATATATTTTTTAGACAAATTTAATAATTATTAAAGCCGGTATAAGCTTTGGACAATCTTGGACACTTGGACATTTTGGACGTGAACAAGGCCAAAAAAGGCCTTGAACAGCCAAAACATACAACACTGCCTGCAAGTAAGGACTGGCCTAAGCTAGCCACAGATTCTGAAATAGCTATATGGAACCTACCTGATATATATATATGAGAAACTTCTACAAATAAGCCAGAACTTCTGCCTACTGTTGCAAAACCTATAGATGATAGTGAAATTCATTTTAATTTTTTTTAATTTCAACAATAATTTCAACAAAAATTTCAACATTTTTAATATTTTTATAAATTAATTATAAAGCAACTATTGTATTTGATTGAATTTAGTTTTAATTAATATTTTATATAATTTAAATTAATTTTTAATAATAAAAAATTAATTTTAACAATTTTACCAATTTTAATATCAAATAATTTTAACAATTTCAACAAAAAATTTTCATTAAGAAAAGTAATTTCACTGCTATCTATAGCAGAACCTATACACTTACCAGTCAACCCAATTCCCTGGTGGTTACTTCACTAGAAACTTCTAGTGAAACTCATCTACTTGAACATAATAATTATTATGAATATTACCTTTACAATGTTACTTGGTAGAAAGTTGTAAACTCTACTATTTATTACCAATAACTTTATTAGTCATAGTAGTTACATCTGACAATAATCACAATCTAGTCTAGGTAGTCGGTGTCCTAGCATTTGTAATTTAATATTTAGTTATTTAGTATAGTTTTTTTTTATCATGAATAGAATTCATTACTAATATTTAAAACATAATTTAGAAACTGTCCAAACCTCTGATAATTTTAGTCCTATTTAAAAGACCAAGTTAATTTCAAAAAGCAATTATTATATAATTGCTAATAATTAACTTTATAAAAGAGATAAACAAAACAAAAAAAATCTTTTAAGAGTGATCCAACAATATGAAGTAGAATCTATTCTCTACTTAATGTATAACCACCCAATTGGAGCACATTTAGAAACAAACAAAATGTTTAATAAAATTCAAACCAATTATTACTGGCCACAGATGTTTGAACATATTAAAAATTATGTTCAATCTTGTGATGATTGTCAAAAAAGAGGAAAATATTGCACTCCTGGACCTTTGAAACCCATATCTGTAGAAGCCCCTTTTCATCGAATTAGGATTGATTATATAGGACCTCTTCCAAAAAATACTAAGAAGAACAAGTTTATTATTGTAGCCACTAACTATTTAACTAAATGGCCATAAGCGAAAGCTGTACCAGCTACAAATGCACAAGAAGCAGCTAATTTTATTTATGAAGATATCATCTGTCAACCTGCATATTTGCTTTCTGATAGAGGAAGCTATTTTCTAAATAAACTTGTACATATCTTGGTACAAAGATTTTAGATTAAACATTTCTTGTCTTTCTTTACCATTTATAACCAAATAGACTAGTCGAACGATTTAATAAAATGCTTTGCGAATCTAATAGAATACCTTAATTCCTTCTGTGTTGTTTGCCTACCATACTGCTAAACAGGCAACTATCAAGTTTACCCCCTTTTATTTGAACTATGGAAAAAAGTCCAAGTTTCCTATTTTTATACAAGAAACAATACTTGAAGAAAAAAGATCTTTTATAACCCTACCTGCCGATCACTTGTACCAACAAAAATGCTAATACTTCAGAAGAAATGTCTCAAAGAAATAGTAGAAAAACCAAGGAAACATGCAACCTGGCAGCTGTTATTTAGGAATACAGTTAACTGAGTATCTGCTAATAGCTTTAGAGTTTGTCACTCACCACAAAACTGGCACTTGTCATTTAGAGATAAAGTTCATAGACTACCTGCTAACAAGCTTAGAGTTTATCACTCACCATACCTTGAGAAGTCTTTGGCGGTTCTCTGATGGATATTGGACTATATAGGAAGAACCAATATCTTTACTATAGTTATAAGTGAACTTTTTTTGGTGCCGTTGGTGAGCAATTTGGTGTATCCCCTCCAAAAGATCTGCAGTATTTACTGCTCTCAAAAAGAAAAGGCACCTACCGTATTGGATACAATTGTCTTGAATGGCTTGGAAACAAGTAATGTGAAAGATCATGCGAGACTTATAAGGAAACCACTGTAAGAAGATTCTAGAAGCTCTATATTAAGCAGCCCAGACTATATAACTGCTTTTCATTTAACATACTGTGACCTGGGCCAGTTAGCCAGGACAAAGTTATATGCTAACAATTCTTATTACAAAGTCTAACAGGTTATTATAAAATAACTTTGTTCAGCTAACAATTAGGCCTTGGGTAAAGATTGTTGATAGTGAAAGGCCATCATGAAGTCTGAGTTTTCTTTTTCTCTACAGAGTTGTAATATATAATTCTTTCTTCTCTGCTGTATATAATAATATTATTGAACTTAATAAAATGAGAAAAGAGCAAGGTCTCAGTTATAAAGTGAAAAAAAAAATACTTGAAAAAAACATGTTAGACAGGTTATTTGGGATAGTTGAAGAACTACCTAAAGTACATACAAAAGCAAAAATGAACATTACCAAAGCCCAATTTTATTGGAATAAAAAGCACAAGAAAGTATGGCAAATTTTTCAAGAAAATGAAATGATTTTGTTGTATAATGTAGCAAGGGATAAACAGTATATAGAAAAATTACTGCCAAAATGACTAGGACCCTATTTTATATACAAAAGAGTCGCTCCTGATATGTATAAGTTATACAAAATAGATAGACAAATTGTGGATACACCCTATAATATATATCCACTAAAAAAGTATTACCATCGTTAATTGTAGCAACCACATGTAGTAATACAACAATTACACTGCAATATAAGGCACCCTGCTCTATTTCTATGCCTTCATTTTTGCAAACTTGTCAAAACAATATCAAACTGTACTTGTTGATATATTTCAAACTGAACCTCAAGTTGTTTCAACTATACCATATCCCAGTGACACTAGTATGTCATTAATAACTAGAGTAACAAAAACATATACCAAACTCCTAAGTGTGGGATCAAGTAGAAGAAAAAGGCAACTGGTATATGTCTATTATTTAGGAGATTTACTAAAAAAAAACCAGAGACCCCTGAAAAGCTAAGAATATAAAGAAGAAGAATAACTGCATATTATTATAAGCTGCCATTAGAACTTATAATATTTTTAAAGACTTAGGGGTAGACCAGCTCCAAAGAAAAACAAAAACAACTCTCAGAATAATAAAAGAACTTCAAGAAGCAAAATATCAAGCCCTGGTGGACTAATATTCGCAAGAGCTCATAATTAAATGAAGGAGAGTTTTTAGATTTATAAAACGTATAAAACATATAATAATGATAACTCTTGACCCAGTAATCCAATTTTGCTAAAACTACCAACATCGTGACCACCTTGATGAGAGCTTTCGAATAGTACCGATTGGACTGTTCTAGCCCAAGTTAGTCAAAACTGAATAATTGGTCTTTACAAAATTTCATATTGTGCTCAAATCTAATTGGATAATTAATACTGCACTACCTGTGACACTGAAATATCAGACATTTCGATTAATCCTGGACATTTGAGTTAATCACAGACATGTCTGACATTTTAGACATTTGGAACATAACAGTTTTGATAGTTATAATTCATATAGCTAATATTTAGGATATATGTAGTATATTGATTATTTTATTATATTTATTATATTCATTATATTTAGCATTAGCATATATCAAAATATGTGGTAGAGTCAATAGAAATAGGACAAATTTATTAGATAGATTTGTCCCATTTCTATTGACTTCACCCCATATATTGATTATATAGATTTCTTTATTTTTTTATTGTATTTATGTATATTGATCAAACATGTATAAATACTCAAGGTTTTTTCTTTGCTAAAAAGCAGAAAAAAAATCTCTAGTTTATTGAATAAAGAATTAGTAAAGTGTGTCTTTACTGAAATACAATTGATACAATTCTTAGTATCCTCATATACTATTAATTGTAGTCTCTTTCATAATTGCAAATTCCCCAAGCCTCTTTACAAAATACTGTCCAAATAACAGAATCTTTTTCAACTTTTGCATACTACAGTAATTAGTGTGAATTATATAAAGTATCCCTCTGCATTAGTCACTTTAGTCTCTAGCATTTCTCTAAAGAGGTAGAAATCTAGATTAACACTATAACAAAATCTAAATTATACATATATTATCAGTCAACCAATATATTACAACAGTTTTTTGTTATATATTGTTGACCTATAGAAAAACACAAATGTGATCATAACCTATGATCCACTGGTCCAAATTAAATGAAACTACTACCATTTGACTTAGCTCGCCGAGACAGTTCTAACGAGCTACAAATCATCCTTGTACAACCTCTGGTTGCCAAGATAGGAGTTGTCAACTGATTGGCTAGGAGATTGCTGCGAGCAAAAATTGTAGATCTGACATATCTAAAAGATGTCATATTTATAGCATATATTCTAGATATTTTATTTATCACATATATATTATTTATTATATATATTATATTTATACTAGTTATACTATATATTTTATTAATAATAGTTATAGTATATATTACACATGTAAAAGATATTGACCGTTACATTTGTAAAATTTCAAAAAGTATAAAAGCGGCCGATGTGGACCCCAAGTTCAACATCGAGTCTTCATACTCTTTCAATAATAAAAACAACTATTAACTACACAAATCAAACAGTTATTAGTATCCTCATATACTTCTAATTGTAGCCTCTTTCGTAATTGCAAATTGCCTTAAATCTTCTTTGTTAAGTTTTATTAAAAAACGCCTTCCGACTTAGATATATCACAGTAACAAAGTGAGGTTACACAAAGTGTTCACTGTCTAAGATCGCTCTAGTTACCTAATATCTTTGAAGAAGTGGATATAGGATAACAAATTGGTGGTGACTGTGAGATACTTTCTCCACCTGTGCTGAATTTTGGAAAAATAAAATTTGAAACGTTGACTTCGTAGAACGTTTGCCACTAAGTAAAGTCAATTAATATTGCTCTAATTGAGCTGAAATTTGGACTGTATATCCTTTGGACGATTCCGCATCTTTTGTACTAAGCTTATCTTAGGACGAAAACGCCTCTGGAATCCGTAAATCGTGTTGACGGCATTTTTGGACGTCAAGAAAGAAATTTTTGGTCACGTGACATACTTCGCAAAACTATCGTTCGGAATTAAATACTGAGGTATAACCAACCAAACCAACTTGAAATTTGATGCCTAGAAGAGGTACTGCAACCCCACAAGCACCTGCACACATTGAAAATACTCTTGCCTGGAAAGCTCCTTTCTACAAGAAATATCTTGAACAAGAATTGGATAAACTTGTTGACTCTTCTGAACAAAAAGACGGAACTATTGTCTTCTCCCTGAAAACCCTCAGATTAGCAGACATATATTGCACCCAATTAAAGCAAACCCAAGCTTTTGATTGTTAAAAAAATATATATATATATATGATAGATAATAGCAAGCAGAAAATGGATATTTATTACAACCCTTGGACTGATCTTGATGTTGATCAGAATAATCAACATTCTGTGGCAGATACTTCACCTATCGAAGAGAATCTACCAATTGAGCCAGAAGCTGTACAATTTGAACCTCCCCAACCCCATGGTACCGAAAATATAGAAAATACTCAAGATCCTTGGGAAATATTTGAAGAAACTATAGTTGCCTCTGGCCAAGCTCTAGGATATAATCCTGATGATGGACTTTCAGACAAATGGGAACTTGATTCTGATGAAGAAAGCCTTTACCCAGTTATCAGTAAAAATAAAGAACCTCCCACTTACCATATTAAGGATCTAATTGATACCAGATTAGATCAAATTCAACAATTGCTGAAACTTAGAGTTAATCGGCTTAGATTGAAAAAAGTTTTGTTCATCTTAAGTGATATGCAACACTTTTTGTATCCCAATCTACCCCCTCCTCTTCAACACCTGAATAGAGACTTCTACAAGCTCTATGAGGCTAAAACTAAGAAAGCTCAAGATAGACTTCTCAAACAAGTTCTAAGAAAAGTCAGACTCTGCAAATATATGAAGATTAAAGGATTCATATTAACAAAAAAATGTCTTATCTAGTTTCCTAAAAAGAAAAATAAAAACATTTTACTATTTCCCAGTGTATACAATATTTTATAGCAAAACAATTCCTTATATGCATATATTTATTTAATTGTATCTTTATTATATTATTTTAAATTTAATACATTTTACCCCAAACCCAAACCTACTTCTAATTGACAAACCTTTCCTAACAAACAAGATTCCAACTATACTATAATTTCGAATCTACTGCATCCCGAATTCACTAAAAAAAAAAAAATTGAAATCCAACAAGATCACGAAACTACCAAAGTCTCGAAGCCCAATTCCCAACATTACACAATCACTGAAATCTCAGACATCTTAACCACCAAAGGAAACCTCGACTTCTTAAAAGATCCCAGCTACTAGTCGATTCGTCGAACCTAATTTACTCTGTCAAAGAACAAAAACAAGAATTAGTTAGGATGATTATAAAAAAAAAAGAGGAAAAGTCAAGCAAAAACGGTGTGTTCCAAAAACTTCGAATGAAAGATGATAAAAATTCTATCATCATCGAATGGAATAAAGAACCTGAATCTGAATTCTATACTCAAGCCCTTTTTATTGTCCCTATATGAATGATCAAGTTCGTAACCGTTTTACCGAATTAATTCATCGACACCCTCAATTAGAACAAAAAAAGTTGATCGAAAAGTCCCAAATCCGAAAATAAGGCCTAGAATTAGTTAAAATAATACCCAAATGAAAACAAGAAAACGAAAATAAAGAGATTTCATACTTATCTTGAACCCGGATATATGTAATTTCCTTTTCTTAAGAAGCCAATTTGCTTCAAATTTCTATTCCTGAAGCAAAAAATTAAGAAAAGGGATAAGAATTAGTATTGAAAAAAAGTATATACGTATATTTGGGAAAAGAAAAGACACTAGACAAAAAAAAAATCTTACCTATATCGAAATACGTACAAGAGTAGCTATATAGGTCCAGTGCCAAGTTCCAAAGCCGAACGAAACAAGATCCGACGGCAATAGGAAAACCCCACAAAGCCAGACGAAAAGAAAGTTAGAAAATGATAGTAAATAAGAAGACTCTAAAAGAAATCTTATACTTATCTTAAGTGTCCGAGAAAGAAGTACCCGATCCTGACCGCAAGAAGTTACTCAAGGACCTACGACTTTATTAAAAAGAAAAGGTCTTAATTTTAAATAATCGTTTCCCAAGACCAAATTTAATCTTTCCGAAGACGGTCAACACCCTAGGACCGAGTTTATCAAACAACACAAAGCAATTGGCTTTAAGCTATTGCTCTTGGATCTTTGACACTTCTACGACACCTAGAAAAACAGAATTTCTCCTACTATTTGGCACCAACCAAGCGATAAAATGACGAAGAATTGGACCAAACCTGATAAGACCACCCTTAGGAACGTGGAAGAACTGATCAAGACTTGCCAAAATTACCTCAAATACAAGAACCAACTAAGCGAAGGAAGCAAGAATTGGACGGCCAAGCCATACTACCAAAGACCCTTACGAATAGCAGAATCAACGACTACCTTGTACCAATAAAAAAAAAACCAGACCAAGAAAAGCAGAAAGAAAGCTCCACTGACGGCAAGACATACCAAAAAAAAAAATTGACGGAGCCAACTAAACCTAGAAGAAGCAAAAACTACGTGGGTAAAAAATTTGAAGCGTAATAAAACGGAAATACCCAAAGCAAAAAAAGTGGTACTTATCTCACCGATGAAAAAATAATACTGATGACGAAAACTGAATCTACAAGAGCGTTTGAACGGCAAAAGAAAGAAAACACCAGTGACAACGCCGAAGAACCTTAAATCAACAAAGATCTTGAAGTCCACGAACTCCAGGAAACGACAACGGTTCTAAGTTCGGTGCCCTTATATATACAAAAAAAAAGGAGTTAATATAGTGTTAATCGGAAAATTTTTTTAATTTTAATATTACACATGATCTTCTTGTGTAACATGATAACCAGTACTGTGAATATGACAGTATTATGACTGATCAAACTAAGGGTCGGAACTGTGAAGAATTCATAACAACAATTAATGCACTAAGCATTCAACAAGCAATTGAACAATTTAAATATATCAGCTTTAGTTAATTAGGATAGATTTGAGCAAATGAAGCTCTTATTACTTTAATTAGTTTGTTAATAACTGAAGGTTAGATGTTCTACCCTATTGGAAAAACAACAAAAAAGAAAATTTGAGGAAAATACTTGAGATAGCAATAAGACTTGTAATTAGTGACAATGTCACGTAAATTATTGTTAAGCATGCTATAGAATTGAAAAAGAAATTGATTGATTTTGAAGAATCTGTAAGTCACGAATATAGCCTAGTACTGGCGGGCCTAATAAGTACTGTGCATGATATGAAATATGAAGAATTTTTGAGAAAATTTAATTATTTGAATAGAGTATATATCTTCATATCACTATACTTATTCTTATAACAATACTTTAAAATTTGAGTATTTAATAACAATCAATTGGGTCAAATGACTTTCAAGATATTGTTTAAAGAATTTAACTTTTGGAACCATAAAAGCTTTTAAATCTGACATTAAAGAAAATCCAGATTAGGTTGTCAGTGTCCTAATCAACAATAGATAGTGTATTTGTTGAACTTTGATCAAAACAAAAAAAAAAACACAACAGATATCGAAAAATTTTTACCAACACAATTTGAAAATTAATTGAAATTTTTTTTTTTATATTATTCAAAAACTTATTTATTATTTATAATTCCTTATTTACAATAATATTTCTATTCAAATTTGAGAAAATTCACAAAAAAAAAAAAAAAAAAAAAGGATTTACAAAAAAAAGATAAAGAAAAAAAAAAAAAAAACCAAAAAAAAAAAATATATATATAACAACTAATTGTTTCTTCCCGCCCTTGCTTCTGTCAATCTATTTTCTAAATCATCTATTCGAACCCTCAACCTATTCCTTTCTGTAATTAATCTTGAATATCTCTCCTCTTGTTGCCAATTTTCTGTTACCCACTCTACTGCACGGATTCTTCTTTCTTCTAATTCTTCTTCCAACTCTGAAATCCTTCTCTTTAATCTTCTTACTTCCCTTAACAATCTATTAAATTATATTATTATTAATGTTATACTATATTATAAATATTATTATTCTATTTTACCTCCTATTTTCTCCTTGAAGTGTATCAATTACACCAAACAAAACATTACTACCATTTCTTCTTTGGGAACGAGTTGTTCGATAATTATGAACCATTGTTATTATTATTATTATTGTTACTGTTATTATTATTATTGGATATTTTATTATTGGTATTCTTTCGTAGAAAAAAAAAAAAAAAAAAAAAAAAAAAATTTTTTTTTCTTGTTATTACTCCTTATATTACACAAACTTTAAATTTTACTCCTTAATGCTTATTTTAGCAAATTTGAATATTCATAAAGACTACAATCAAAAATTTTTTATATTAATTACTGTAGAAGAGTGGTATAAAGCACATGGCTGTTGCCAGCAGTCATAGGTTCGATACCCGCTGATGGACTGTAAACTCTGCCGACGGGTCATGATTGCAGCATCTGCACTACAATTTGTTTTTTTTTCTTTTTTTAAAATAATAATAGAATACTTTATTTTTATTTTATTTTATTTATTTTCAATCTATTTTTATTACTTTAAAAATAACAATAATAATAGATTTATTAATTTAAATCTACTGATTATCAAGCTACTAGGATCTAGCATAGAAGCCATTTATTGAACTAAGTTCTTAACCATATTCAAATATCAAAATCTCCATGCAACAGATCTTATTTTTATTAAGTTCTCATGGAATTCGAAAATAAGTCCGGGAGAATGTTGACCTATAAAAAATTACACAAAAACGGGCATAACTCTCGATCCAGTAATTAGAATTCAATGAAACAACCACCATTCGACTCAGCTCGATGAGACGGTTCGAATGAGCTATAGATCATCCCTGTACGACCATTGGTTACCAAGATCGGAACCAATAGATGATCAAGTATCAGATCTACAATTTGATTGGCTAGGCGATCTACTGCGCGCCAAAACGCATATATGGCATTTATAAAACATGTCATATTTATAGCATATATACTCTATATTTTATTTATAACACATATATCATTTATTTCATATATTACATTTATATCATTTATACTATATATTTTATTAGTAGTAGATATAGCATTTATTGCACATGTAATAGATATAGTCCGTTACATTTGTGAAAAACAAAAATGTATAAAAGCGGCCGATGTGGACCCCAAGTTCAACATCGAGTCTTCATACTCTTTCAATAATAAAAACAACTATTAACTACACAAATCAAACAGTTATTAGTATCCTCATATACTTTTAATTGTAGCCTCTTTCGTAATTGCAAATTGCCTTAAATCTTCTTTGTTAAGTTTTCTTAAAAATGCCATACTGACTTAGATATACCACAGTAACAAAGTTTGAAGTTATACAAAGTGTTCACTGTCTAAGATCACTCTAGTTACCTAATATCTTTGAAGAAGTGGATATAGGATAACAATATAAATTTATAAAAAAGCATATAAAATTACTATAAATTTTGAAGCTATGATATTTCTTCCTCTACATATTAATTTAAAATTAAAATTTTCAGGAATATAGAATAAGAGAAGAAGAAAAAATTGAGCTTAAAAACAGGATAAAATTTTGCTAATTTTGTACAAAACAAAAATAAAATTTCACAAAAACAAATACCAGAAACGAATGCAATGAGTGTATGGTTTATACAATGAGTTAAGCGATATGGTCCGCAAAATCTTAGATCTGATTGGTCCGCATGACTTATTCATCAAATTTTGTTTATTTTTCACATATATTTCCGTGATTTGTCTATGAAATGTATTACACGTGAACAAAGTCCCTCTAGCAAAATTTAATGTAACCAGTACTACATAATCTTTCGTATGTATGGTTAAGGCTAAATCCCATAGTAATTTACAGATGCTATAATAAATAATAGTAAACTCTGGATTTTTGTGCATAAATATCAGTGGCCAATACAAAGTTTTGTATATATTCGTTGGATATTAGAAATTTTCCATTTTTTTTTCTTAGGATTTTTTATTGGGTTGATGAAATGATAATTACTGATCGTCAAAGATTTGAGCGATCAATTTTTTGCATGGTGATCGCTAAAGGTAGTATCACGCAAGCATGGACAAAGATATGGACTGGACCGGATCAGAGGTCCACAATGTCTGTGATAACTTTATTGATTAAGAAAGTATATACTATATACTGTACATATGTACGTACACATGTACGTACCAGAGTGTCCGTCTGCTTTTTTTTTAATTGTTAAACTAGCACATGATCATGTGCCAGCTTCGCCGCCAGATATGATTTGATATTGGCATGTTAAACATTATTAATCAGTTTAATTTAAATGATTCGGTCTGATATACCGAGATAAGTAAGACTTTATTGATTTTTGAACGTAGATATGATTTATGTATAATTGAAGTGAAACGGATATAATCTCGGAATAGTAACTGATGTTACGATGTTAGTGCTCGTACCTGGATAACTTTTTATCCGAAAGGTTGTAACCTTTAACAAATCTAATAACTGATTTTATATCCTATTCAAATAAACAGATAACGGTTGATTTATATATATTAATGCTATACAGCTATATTGATCAAATATCAAAAAAAAAGGTTTATGCATGAATTTTTTACTTGTACATTCTATTCTAGCTTATGTCATTTATCAGGTGTCATTAGTAGCCAGATAAAGAGATCTAGCATATTATTATAATGTTCTGCATCATTTCTGAATTTATGTTGATTCAAAATTGGCATGCACTATTCGTGAATCGTGAAATATCATTTGTCATTTTAGGACCGGTATACTTTTACCAATTAATAAAAAAAAGGCAAAAATAATAATAATAATAATAATAATAATAAAATTAGAAAATAAATAAATAAAAGCGAATAAAAAAAATAACGAAACAATAATAAAAGAATTATCTTTATAAATATCAAGGAAAATAAATATCAATGTAATAATTAATAAGTAATTATTACAGTATCATCAGTAATTTATTCCACGGCTCCTAATTGTTCGTCTAACACCCAAAATCTAAAAGACTATTTTCGCACTAACCTCAAAAATTATGAGCCATGATGATTTATCTGATGCATTAGGGCTTTCTGGTAATGCCAGATTTATTAAGACCTCTTAACTCGAATCCTTATCATCCGGGACCAGAAATTGCAAAGGCACAAACTTCACGGGAATAAGTTTCCCGTAGTCACCTCCCTCTGCTCAATACTAACTTGCCCCAATCTTGATTTTCAGTTTGTAAAGAAATTAATTCGGGCATGTCCTTTTTTACTGATATTCTTACAGTTGATATTTTCATGGCTGATATTTTCACAGATTTTAAGTCCGCCGTGAAAATATCAGTTGTGAGAATATCAGTAAAAAAAAGTCATGGGTGAAAATTAGGATTCGTGAGAATAACTATTACTTATTACATTGCTGTGGTCCCATAATCTGCATACCTGGTCATTTTACAATCGATGAAAATTAAGAACACATGCCAATTTAGAATTGATGTAAATTCGAAATGATGCGGAACAATAATTGTATAGAACTGTAGAATAATCCTTTTATCACGCAAAATCAACTTGCGTTTTTCTTATTGTATTTCGTACTGTGTAAAAGCCATTAAAGAAATATACCGGTAATAAACAAACGAAATGTTAAAATCATGTTCTTATTTAAAATACATTAAATTTTATGATATAGACAAGTGATGCTAGTATATAAATAATATGCAAATTAAAATTTTGATTATAATTGTATTTTACCCTATATTATCCTATATTATATTTTTAGTTAACTGGATACCTCATTATTTATGTTTATCAATTTTATAATTTGGGTATCCGGATAGCCTAACAGTTAACCGGTTATTGTACCCTAGGGTACGACCACGATGTAAGAAGTTGAAGCTTTGCATTGGCTGGTGGTTTTCCCAGCTGCATAATGTAAGTCGGGCATTAATGTGAAACATAACTATCATAAATAGAGATTTGTCTGATCGGTTAATTATTATCGATCTATCTGTGATTGCTCATATATATTTAAAGCAATATCATTTTAATATTAC
Source organism: Gigaspora rosea (assembly GCA_003550325.1). Lineage (NCBI taxonomy): Eukaryota > Fungi > Glomeromycota > Glomeromycetes > Diversisporales > Gigasporaceae > Gigaspora > Gigaspora rosea. The sequence continues at coordinate 146,152 of QKWP01000277.1, read as the reverse complement.
TAGAAAATGAAAAAAAAACTTTGTTAAAGATTATATATTAATAAATATATACAAAAGTATTTATATTAGAGAATGCGTAAAGTGGGATAAATGTAATGTTTATTATTAATAAATTCGAACTTATCAAGGGTTTAATAAGCGAATAAAATTATTAGTGAAACTATTTACTATCTTTTAATTTTAAAAAAAAAAAATAAATTGAATTCTATCTTACTATCTTGACTTTTATTAAGATACAATTCGATCTTCTATATTTGTGAAACTATTCAGATATCTATTTTGTTTTTTTTCCTTTTTTTTGATCTAGTTTTACTAATTTTTTTTTTTAGACTAAACTTAGAATTAATATAATCCTACTTCTGATTCAAGATTATTCTTATAAAGATTCAAAAAATTAGCATACTGTTCATATGAAGTGCTTTTACTAATGCTTTTCCTTTTTCTGATCTATTTCAAGAAAATTGGATATTGTCTGGAATTTGAGTAAATAAAGATAAATAATAGTTACTGGTACTTTTTTATTGCTCTTTTTTTTTTTAGATTATTAATTAAGCTAACTTTTTTTTTTGATAGATTAGACTTTACTTAAAATAAATCAGCTAATAAAATATATATTAAACAAATTGAAACTGAAAACCGGTTTAAAACTAGTAATTTTTTGTATTACTATTTTTTCTTTTTTCTTTCAACTTGAACTAATTTTTTTTTTTTTTAGGCTTTGATTCCATTAGAACACGACCTATCATTAGGCCAAAGAAGTTAAACATAATTTAAACTAAACATGAATAAAACTTGAAGCTAATCTTAAAAATAAATATAATTTTTTTTATTCTTGTTATGCTTGTTTTTTTTTCTTTTTAACTAACTCGCAGGTTGGGTTGGCATTAAAAAAAAAATAAAAAAAGGCCTTTAAATATTAGAACTAACTAGTAATATCTAAAACAAATTAGATTAGCCAATTATACAGGCATGATATTTGAATATTGTCAGCAAACATTGTTCAATTCTAGCTAATTTTTGTAGATAAAATACAATTATTGGCCAATTAAATACTTGAACATTAAACAATGTCTGCTAGATAACTATATTTACTATATATCATTTAGGCAGTATTTGGTAACAATTTATTTGTTTGGACTTAAGGTAAACATGAACACAAATATATTTGAACATTATTAAAATGTTCAAACAAATTATATGAACAGTATATGTGTATATCACTACAGATATTGTATATTAAGATAGAATATTAATATATTTAGAATAAAATAGTGATCTGTTTCTTTTTCATGTTTAAAATTTAAGGATATTTATTTTTTCATAATTATTTTGTTATAAAACTAGAGTGCTAAAAATTGATTCAAATAATATAACTTAAGTTTCTAAATATTAATTTTTCAAAAGAGCATATTCCAACAAAGTTAGCTAGCACTAGCTAAATGCAAAAACTGGTATTATGTTTCCTTAGAAAAATGCCTTTTAAAATTTTGTATAGTAACCATTATCATTATGATAATGCAAATACAAAGCTAATATAATTTTAAAAATATATTAAAAGTACTACAAATTTGTAAGTTTTTTAATTGAATTTTTTATAGTAAATTATAATAGACATTAAAAATAATGCAAATACAAACTAATATACTGTTTGTATCACAATAGCCTGTAAGTTTTTTATTAAACTTTTTTAGTAAATTACAATATATACAAATAATAATACAATAAAACATAACTTTAATTACATATTTTATATTATCACAATAGCAATAAATAAATTTTTTACAATAGACATCAATAATAATGCTAATAAAAACCAACATTACTTTAAGGGTAGGGTGTTAACATTTACAATTTTATATAAAATAGATTGTAGATCAACATTGTGTAACCAATGTAGAAATCGAACGCCTAATTCAAATCTAGAACATTCCACGTATTCGATATACAAAAATTTTTAAATTAATTGTTACCCTAAGGGTATAGTAAAATTTTTGTTATACTAACGTTAGCTTACTTTTAGAGTCGCCGTGTTGCAGGTGTCATCATTGCTAGAGTCGTCGAATGTAGTGTCGTTCGCGCTAGAGCCTTGGAGTAAAATCGTATGAATGTAGATTTGTCGTTCAGTGTCGTCGCTTTACTGGAAGTTTTGTTGGCGAAATTTCGTTGTTTAGGCTTCGTCGTTTTTGGTGTTCCTGTGGGTGTAGATTTTGTCGCTTGTTGTGGTCCCATGTCAAGTTTTCAACAGTGCAATTTTGTCGTCTAAAGTGTCGTTGTTTTCACACTTTCAGGTTAGTTGGATTTTATTTTTTGCGAACGACCTACTGCAACAGAATAACTGACGAACAAAAACGCTTAAAGAATTAATGGGTGACAACTTTTTAAAATATTAGCAAAAAAACCCAAGTTAATGTAAATTTTCAACGGTTGCGCTTGAAAACTTCAAATTCTCTAGTCACAGAAAAAAAAATGTAATAGTAGTGGCTTCGGTGGCAGCTATTTATGGCTGTTTTGATCCCCATTCTTACTAAAAGGCAGTTTTGGAACTGAAAGCAGGACAAGAAATAAGCAAAAAAGAAATCGCTATTTGGTTAACTATTACCGAAACTTTTGGAATTAGGGTAAGCACCTTTGATTTTTTAGTTAAGGCCAAAGTAAGAAAAGAAATTGACAATTACCAACTTTATTATATATTAAACCTCCAACCACAGACGACAAAGGATATGGCATGATCGAAGAAATAGCATATGGAACTTACAGCCAAAATTATTGAAACAATCACTCGTTGGTTAGGCAAGCTTGGATCTGAAAGAGAAAAAACGTTAGGAGATTAGGGTGGTAAACGGACCAAGTAATCAAACTATATAAGGTAACTATAGAATTTAATATAATACAGATTTTTTATTGATCATATTGATATAACAATAATTTTATTAAATTTATTAATAACAATTTCAAAACGATTCAACTCACTAAAAAGACAAAGAATTGCTTGGAAATTTTCATAAAATGTCTACAAAGTGTCAAACAACGAAGTTACGTTCGAATATTTTATGCTAATATATAAATTTTAGGTATTTAATTAATAGAATATATAATTTATTAAAAAATTTCGTGCAATAAGTGCAACCAAAAAATTTACTTGAACTTTTGCAAAAATCGAGCGTAACTTTTTAGAGATAGTTCTTATGATGAGATTTCACTCAAAAGAAATTAGTAAAGAAGTGCAATATTCAGAGAATCTTTTAGAATTTTGTACTTTTCTTTATAAGTAATTAAAGAAAATAATATTTTAGTTAAATCTTTTTAATTTCGTTGATTAAAAAATTCGATTCTAGTAAAATTACATAGTGACCTTTTATAGATTTGATTAAATATGCTATGTGATACCCTATTAGGAGATGCACCTTGCAAGAACGTTTTAGATCATAAAGGGAAAATGCGTTGGTTTATGAATTAGATCAAATGGCGGAAAAATATTAGTGAATTAATTTGCAAGAACATCACACCGGCTTCTTTAAGTTTTAAGAAAATTAAGAAAAATAACTAAAATGTATACAAGATCCTGAATTCGCTATATTTTTGGATATTAATGAAATGATTTGAAGGGTAAAGAAGTATTTATGCTCTTGGTTTGATGAACTTGTTTTGCTAATTCAATTCCATCAATTAATGATTTTTATCCTTATGAGCTGATGAAATGATTTGAGGGTACTATATAAGTACAGTATTTATGTTCTCGTTTCATGAACTTATATATTGAGATCACAGGATTATGTCAAATTCCACTTATCAGGGAAATTACTAGAGCGATCACTTCTACTCTAATTTCGAAGTAGCTTCGCTTATATACTTATTTTTTCATATACCGTGATAACAAATATAACTAATATCGCTAATATCTCTAATATCTCTAATATAACTATGATACTTATTATCTTCGTTATTCGAGAAATAACTACTACTATCTTGGGATCTGAGTGATCACTACTATTCTTATTATATCAAAAATGATGCATCCCATTAGAATTATAGTGCAAGAAACCTATGCTCAACGGTATATGGAGTGTTTCAATTTTTTAAATAGCTATAACTTATTATCTAAGCGGTTTTAAAAAAATCTGACCAATAACTTTGTAGAGCTATATTAGCTCTACATGTGTGCCAAATATCTTATATGTTAGGATAGGGTTAGGGTTTGGGTGATTATGTTAGGATATGGGTAGAGTTTGGGCGATTATTGTTAGGTTAGAGTTAGGATTTGGGTATGTTAGGATATGGTTAGGGTTTTGATGATTATGGGATAAAGTTAGGTATTAGTAGTATTATAATGGTTATACCCTATATTATATAAAAATAAAGATGTTAATTAATTATAAATGGTATATATTTATTATTATTATATAATTATATTAATTGTGCAGATCATGTGATATGGGTACATATATCTTAGGATATAATACATGTATGTAAACTCAAAATTTTTTTTATTTGAATAATAATGATAAAAAATAAAATGTTTATATAAAATTTTTTTGCTACTTTTTTATCCAGTACAACCAAGTTTTTCTTGCACAAGTAAAGCAGCATTTTCTGCTATGCCCTCTATTACTAAACTGTATGTCAAATAACTTGTGTTTGCCTTTCGTTCAAGCCAAATAGTTTGTCTAACAAAACCATGACGAACAAGATCCGTCAAAGCCAGTTTAGCTAATGCCTTTGTACGTAAATATTTTGGTTTTGGGTGGTTATTAAGATCTTTTAAGTCTAATTTTTTATCTTGAATTTGTGCATTTTTTGCATGAGTGAATATATCTACCACATCCAAAGGTGTAATCTGTTTGTCATTATTTTCACATAATTGTGTTACTACTTCTAACAAATTCAAAATCTCTGATTTTACATATACTTGATTTGGATCATCATTCTCACGTTTGATACAGTTGTCTCAAGAATTGCAAACTGGTGGTATTGGATCTATTGACCATGCATGGTATTGTGATACTAATTGAAACCGACATTTATAAGGGTAATACAATAGTATATTACTTCAAATAATTTAAGTCGTGCTTCGGCTAAGTAATATTCTCGCTGAGTAGTTTGCTCGTCATTGTTCTCATTACTAAAAATTGGATTTATTTGAGAATAAGTTCACGAAAACTTTGATATATGAAAATAATACCTTTCTCAATTGTCTGCAATTATAGCATAATTTGTACGAATATCTTTCTTAGAATAAAGAATAATGCACTCAGATTTTTGTTGATTTCGTTCAGCTCGACCAGAATATTGGATAAGACTAGCGTTTATAGAAGTATTAGTATTTTGTTTTATTTAATATAAATTTTATTTACTATAATAATATATACTATATACTTACTCATGCTCATTGGAAAATTATAAAGTAAGACTAGGCGAACATTAGGCATGTCTATGCCCAAGCCAAATGCTGATGTCACAATCATTAAACGTGTTTGACCTTTGTTTTATTTTATTATTGTGTTCTTTTTTTTTTGTTCTGACAATTGACCATTATACTCATCTATTGATACTTCTTCCATCTTTGGAATTAATGTATCAAGAATATCCGAACAATCTCTAGCACTCGCACAATAGATTATCACACGATCAGTTTCACCTATATTTTTTATTACTAAACTAGCCAATTGGTCAGCATCATCTCGGGTTTGTACTGAGAAAATTAGTTCTTTGCACAATAAATCAGTACCTCTCACAATTCTAAAACAAGTTTCCTCAATGTTTAGATTATTTCAAAGATCACTTCGGGATAAAGTTGCTGTCAAAGCCATGATTCGAACATTAGATAAAAATTCTTTTAGTGTACCTAATTTTCCCTACACTTCTCTAGAAAAAATTTTTTTTAATAAATCATTTCATTATTATTATTAATAACTATATCTCTTTTACCTGAAGTGGCAAAAATCCAAAATGCAATACACTTCATCAATCACAAATTGTAGCTTGTTATCTTTGTGTAAATGTTTGTATAATGTTCTAAGTGATTTATTGAGCAATAGCTTTTCTGGAGTAACAAAAAGCAAACGAGTAAAGCCAAGGGCTATTTCCTCAAAAAGTCTTGATTTATATTCGATTGTTCCTTGAGATGATGTTAGCAAGGCACCGCATGGGATTCCTAACTGAACAAAATGGTTCTAAAGGTAAAGTAATTAGATACTTATAATTTTAATGTTTGAATTTTCTACATAATGCTAATACAAACCATTTGATTTTGAATCAATGATTTTAGAGGTGAAATAACAATTGTAAGTCCGTGGAAGAGAATAGCAGAAGCTGCATAACAAAAAGATTTTTCGCCCCCAGTTTTCATAATAACAAGCGTATCCTTTTTTTCTTCTATATAACATCTTATGGCCTCTATCTGTCCTAGCCTTAAATTTGCATATTTAAAAAATTTTTTTGCAATTATTTCAATATGCTGTTTTAAACTCATAGGTTCAAATACTTCATCTTGAATTATATTTGAGTTCATAAGTCTCTCATTCCAACCAAATATTTGGTACGTATGACACAATACACATAAACCTTTGGATTGCTTCGGAAAAGAATGGCAGCAAATACATCGTACTATTACATCAAAGTCTGTAATTGATAAAGCAAAGGATGGACAAAACTCATTATCACGAAATCGATCTAGCACTTTTTCTTTATAATAAACAAATTCCTGTATTATAATATAAATAAATATTCTAAGATTCAAATATTCAAAATTATAATATTTTATCAATTGTAAATACCTTATCAAATCTAAAACCACCTAACTCCTTACGTTCATTGGCATAACCTTCAGCTCGTATTCGATTACGAAGCATTATTTTTTGTACATTTCACTGTTGTTTTGCAGAACGTTTATTTTCTATACTACTAATATTGAGTAGGTCTTCTATTTCGAAAGGTTTCCTACAGTAAATTTCTCGAAGCTCGGAAAATAAATAAGTGTACCCTTCATTGTAATATAATATAACTATTGTATGACGTGCAGAATATGACTGCCAATAATCAATTTTTTTGTCTGTGTATACAAGTTTTACCCGATTGAATGCTTTATTTTGGGATGTCCGACTAAATGTGACAATTAGAGGTGCAAACATTTAAAATCTTGAGAATAGCTACCCTCGACACAACTACTACGTCATACGGCACATTTTGCCGTATAAGTAGAATTGCTGTAATGCTGTATGCCGTATAAGTACTGTATGCCGCATAAGTGCCGTATGTCGTAGTATAAATCTGTTTTGTATCTATTTGCCATACAATATTCTTAAATAAAAATGAGATTTCTTGAATAAATTTACTTTAATATTAGAGGCATGATAATAATATTAGCGCAGTAAGAATATTATAAACACCCAAGTTATTATAAAAGCAAAGAAAATTTTTGATATAAGAAAATGCCAAACATATACACTTTACAGTAATCCTATATACCGTATGTTACTGAATAAAAGCTACCCCATGATTTTGGACTCAAAGAATTTGAAAAAGGTTATTATGTTTTAATAGTAAAATTAGGCCCGAATAGAAGCTACCCCTCGCTTTAGCCCGAAAAAATTCTTATTTTTTTTCAACATTTTGGTAGCTTTTATTCGGTAATATACAGTATTAAAATCTAATGTCTATCCATCACGATATTGACCAATCAGAATATTCCAACGTAGGGTAAGTGGCTAGTCTAACTAACTGAATTTTGTTAGATAAAACCTGGGGGTTTCAATACCAATCAATGAAGCTCTGAATGGAGCCAATGGATGCTAATTTTTTGGGCTCCATTCGCATAACTATTGAGCTCCATTGGCTCCATTGGCTCCATTGCCAACCCTGCTCACGGGTTAATAATTTCAACAATAAACAATGGGCAGATTTATGAGTTTAGCAGTTTGTGATGAGTAACTTCAACATTAATCTTAGCAGTGAATAGTTCACGATTTTAATAGTATAATTGGGCCTAATTTTAAAATAAAGCCCGGCCCAGCCAGCTTTTTTTCAAAATATTTTTTCAAGTTTGGTTTGGGCCTAGCCAGACAGTGTAGCATCCCAAAGAATAAGGACATTAGAAAATGAGAACGACAACACTAAACCTATTCAACCCTATCTATATAGTCTTAAGTATAAATGGCATTGTTATTTGAGATCGTTACGGCACCACTCATGGTATTCATGGCGTAAGTCATCACTCACAGCCCACTACTCTACTACCACGTACCACATGATAGCAATTTAATCTAAAGGTAGTACAACCTCAACGTCATTGCCGTAATGCTGTGGGTAGTGACTACCTTAATAAATGTTTGCACCATTAGTGACAATTCCTTGACCACGAGGTATGTGAAGAATTGATTCAAGAAGTTTTTGAAATTCATTAATCCGACTTTCAGATGAATTACGAAGAGTAGGTTCCTGCAAAAGTATTTCTGGATCATCCTTTGTTCAACACATTTTGGGCCAACAACCTAAATGATAATTTTGTAGATGGTTGATAAGACCTTCTATCTGCATTTCTCTCGTTTCAGCTTCAGTTGGTGCATTATGATCTTGGGCTGCTCTTCAAAAAGCTGCTGAATAATGGTGCAAACATTTATTAAGGTAGTCACTACCCACAGCATTATGGCAATGACGTTGAGGTCGTACTACCTTTAGATTAAATTGCTATCATGTGGTACGTGGTAGTAGAGTAGTGGGCCGTGAGTGATGACTTACGCCGTGAATGCCATGAGTAGTGCCGTAACGATCTCAAATAACAATGCCATTTATACTTAAGACTATATAGATAGGGTTGAAAGGGTTGAGTGTTGTCGTTCTCGTTTTCTAATGTCCTTATTCTTTGGGATGCTATACTGTCTGACTAGGCCCAAACCAAACCCGAAAAAATATTTTGAAAAAAGGCTGGCCGGGCCGGGCTTTTTATTTTAAAATTAGGCCCAATTATACTATTAAAATCGTGAGCCACTCACTGCTAAGATTAATGTTGAAGTCACTCATCACAAACTGCTAAACTCATGAATCTGCCCATTGTTTATTGTTGAAATTATTAACCCGCGAGCAGGGTTGGCAATGGAGCCAATGGAGCTCAATAGTTATGTGAATGGAGCCCAAAAAATTAGTATTCATTGGCTCCATTCAGAGCTTCATTGATTGGTATTGAAACCCTCAGGTTTTATCTAACAAAATTTAGTTAGTTAGACTAGCCACTTACCCTACGTTGAAATATTCTGATTGGTCAATATCGTGATGGATAGACATTAGATTTTAATACCGTATATTACCGAATAAAAGCTACCAAAATGTTGAAAAAAATGAGAATTTTTTCGGGCTAAAGTGGGGGGTAGCTTCTATTCGGGCCTAATTTTACTATTAAAACATAATAACCTTTTTCAAATTCTTTGAGTCCAAAATCGTGGGGTAGCTTTTATTCAGTAACATACGGTATATAGGATTACTGTAAAGTGTATATGTTTGGCATTTTCTCATATCAAAAATTTTCTTTGCTTTCATAATGACTTGGGTGTTTATAATATTCTTACTGTGCTAATATTATTATCATGCCTCTAATATTAAAGTAAATTTATTCAAGAAATCCCATTTTTATTTAAGAATATTGTATGGCAAATAGATACAAAACAGATCTATACTACGACATACGGCACTTATGCGCCATACAGCACTTATACGGCATACAGCATTTATACGGCATACGGCAATTCTACTTATATGCCAAAATGTGCCATATGACATAGTAGTTGTGTCGAGGGTAGCTACCCTCAAGATTTTAAATGTTTGCACCTCTACTGCTAAATAAATGCACCCCCGATACTAGCGCATAATATGGTCTTCAAATGAATGGAACTGAACATTTTTTTGGTCTAAAAAAGAAAGTAATAAAAATAACTAATTATTAATATAAATAAGTTTTACAAAAAAAAAATATATATTTATATATATATTTACTGCGTATAGAGTTTCTAATATTTTTCGTTAAATGTTTTAGGTCAGCATAAATTTTAGTCACAATGAGTACACATGCGAAAGTCTTATTCGAATCTAAATCACTATCAATACATATTTCTAAATGTAATTCGGCTTCTTCTAATAATGGAGTAATTTTGTTTAATACTTCTATCAATATAGCGTGTTCCATTTGTCTTGAGGTTTTATCAAAATTTCCTTGATGAATTGTCTTAGTAAGTCCTGATTTTTTATCCTTCTTAAATCTAGTTTTTTCGACCACATGAAACGCAATAACCGGCTTGTGAGAATAATCTATAATATAAAATAAATAAAATTAATTATAGCAAATGTATTAAATAAATGCTTATATATAAATTAACATATATACCAGATGGTGTATCTTGATATATTAGTTCTCCACTAGCTTGGTTCGCATTTCGGACATGAGACCATGAACAATCGAAATCTACAGCAAGTGCATTTTTGTGCTATAATAATGTATGATTGATACATCTTTTCAATGCTTTTTCTGCACTAGATTTTGCAGAATCTATGAGAGGATCAAAATACATTTTTTGATAACGGTAGTATGTTTTATTGCCTATTTGTTTTGTAATTCCTATCATAGCTAATGAACTTTGTAATGCATGCGAGATATTCTACCTGCAAGCCCTGAAGCTGCTACAGCTTTTGTTAATCAGACTTCTTGTTCTTCGTTTGTATGTTCAAAGATAGTATTACATATTGTGTACTATATTATACTTTTTATATGGAATCCATTTGATGTTATATTAAAAATTTTATTAGTAAGACTATTATTATTGCAATTATGACGTTGCGTAAGTACTAATGAAAGGTATTGTTTTGTAGAAATTAGTATCGTAGAGCCAAGTTGAGCAGATTTTATTGCATCATCGATGCTTTTTTCTAACAATTCCTTTTCATCAAGACCAGTAGTTGTTTTTTCTAATTCGCCTTCTAATTGCATTATTCTGTTTGTGAGCCTAGTTATTTGTCGGTGAAGATTGTGGATTTTGTTTGAGCTCCTTGATAACTGAGCATTAGTGCTTGAGTACTTTTTGGTAGTAAAATTTTACCTTCTTTTTCTAGTAATATATTATGCTTCATAAGATTGTCTGAAGTTTCTCCAATAAGCTCAAATTTATTACCCAATCGCTCTCCCTGTTTTAATAAATTTTTACGCATTAATTCTTTAGTTTTTGTTATACTTTGGCTTTTAAAAATACTAGGATAATGTTCTAAAATGACCGATTGCAAGTAGGCAACATTATCAGGATCTTTGAATAAATCCCAGAAAATAAGGTAATGATCAGTTATTATTTGGATTGTATTGTGCCTTTATATTACTATTAAAAAGACAATAATCAGATCCAGTTACTTTTGGTTTTTGAAAATTAGAATCATCTTCGTAAATATTCCATTGAAATTTAAAGGTATAGTCTTCTTTTATGATACGAATTTCCAAAATTTTTTTGATGTGTTAAAAAAAATAGAAATCCAGGCAATAAAGGAATCCATTCATCTTTTTCATTGGTTTTATAATGGTAATACCCAGCTTGTGATAGAGCGATCGCATCAAACAAGACTGCTTGGGGTTGTTCGTGTAGAGGCAAAACTTCTAGCTGATCGATTTCTCTAACAAGACATCCTTCTTTTGAATCTTTTATTAGGGTTCTTTTTTCTGGCATTTGAGCAATACATCTTTCATACCATTTTTTTGATTTAGGTTTTAGTTGAGAGCTCATTGTACTAGTAGACTCACTAATGTAAGTATAAATAAATTTCGAAATTGTAAAGGAAGTCTATAAGATAACTTTATGAAAATATATTTGAGATATATTAAAAAATGGCACATAAGTTCCAATTTTTATACTTTTTACTAATTCATTTTATCAAATAGTATTGAGAAAATAAATATAGTGCAGATCTGCAGATCTGCGCTATATTTATTTTCCTGATAAGTGTTTCAGTTATGTTTAGCGAACTGTTTCATCTGAAAAAATGTTTTGGATTTGTAGTATTGTAGGTTAGACTAAAACATTTCATTTTGTAAACGTTTTGAAACAGTTTCATGAAACAATTTTACATTAATCTATTGTTTGTGAATTACTTCTCTATGTGTGTGTGCACTTTCTTCTATAGTTACACATCATTTGATAGTCCAATAGTCTAATGCAAATTTATACAGTATTTACATTAATAATACACTTTATCCAAAAATGTGCATTTATAGAAGGTCAACTATATTATTAAAATTCTCTCTTTAACTTAAAAAATTAGAATTTAAAAACAAAAATTAAACATCGCAAGATCTTCAATTTTATATGATTGACAGGTAATTATTTGCAAGATTTATCTTGTTTAATTTCTAATTGTAACATTTTTTTCTTTACTATTTTAATTAAATACATTTATCATACATTCGCAAGTTTTTTTTTCATCTAATGGTTTGTAAATTACGATTTATAGCTAAAAAGTCCATAGTATTTGAAATGTAAAGAAAAATAGAAATACACACACAAGAATAACATTACAGAATAAAGTGCGATTAACGATATCGAAATTGACTGTCATACAATACAAAACTAAACCGTCAGAATTACGTTTTTGTCAATACTTTGTGTGATGCATCTTCTACTACAGTCATCTTTCCAACAAACTCTATATAATCATGCCAAAATTAGTAAATTTTTTTTAGTATATTTTCAGGGTTGACAATTAGAAAAATTAGACATAAATTGTGTGAATGATGTATTGGAATTAGAAAAAAGAGCAGAGGAAACACTGGGTATACTATAAGTTACCGTAACATTGGTAATTTATACGTATCGGTATATAGTTAATTTACTAAATTTATATTATTATATTTAGTGTAAATATATGAAAGAATCCAACTTTCAAGATTTCTATATCCCTATTTTAATGCCTTTCATCATTCTGGGTTATTACCGCTTTTAAAAGAAATAGTCGAGTTGCTATTTCAAGGTCTTATTTGCTACTGAAACTTTTGCTATGGGAATTAACATGCCAGCTAGAACCGTAGTTTTTAAAAATGTGAAGAAATTTGCTGAACTTGTTAGATATATATATGGTTTTATTTTGACTTACTATTTACTATATGGAAGAAATAATTTAATATTTTATTATTTTAATTTGTTTAGATAACTTTTGGCGATACCTTTTTGCCTTCTTTCTAGAAAACCCACCCTGTTAAAAAAAATTTACAAACTATGCTACAAAAAAGCATTAACCGACAAGAATTCGAATTAGCCAAAAAAAGAAAAAAAACTCTTAGATGGCCTTAATTTTTTTGTTAGTGAACAAAATGTTGAGTTTTCCGACCATCAAAATTATGATTTTTTGGGTTTTTATTCTCAGAATAATCAATTAGCCTGTTTTTTATTAATTTATAGTTATGGAAAATTAAGTGCCCATGATGCCCGAACATTTAAAATTCAAAAGGGTTAGTGAAAAAGAATTATCGCAGTCTTATCTTTACGTCATATAGTTTGCAAATGTTCACCAGCAGTAATATATTTTGTATTATCATCATCTTGGAGAATTAATTTTGAAGGAATACGATCTAATACAACATCATAACAGGACCCCGAAGGATACATATAATACTGAGATCTGGCTTTGTATAGACTTATATATAATTTTTCCATATGTTATATGTTTAAATTTGTATAACCAACTGGTAATTTTTTGAAAAGTTAGATGTTTATTTGTATAACAAAGACGATCTTTATAACAAGTACAATCTTTTTTTGTATAACGATACTATATATACATCGGGAAAATTTTTAAGTAGATATAAATCGATATATACCGTATGTTGCAGCTACCTTTTTTGCCGATTTTTAACAAAAAAAACCCGTGGGTAGCTTATTTACTATTTTAAGTAATTTAAAGCACAATAAAGGGGTAGCTTATTTTTGAATACAAAACTTTAATAAGTAAAATAAATAAATAAATATGCTGTAGACAATAAATAAATATGCTGTAGACGATAAATAAATATGTTATAAACAATAAATAAATATGCAGAAAAAAATCGGGAGTAACTTATAAAGCGATTTTTGGTCAATCGATTATAGTCGCTACATAGTAAAGTCTAAATTTTACTAAACAAATCGATTAAAGTCGTATAAGTAACATTTGTCAACAGATCAAAATACGCGTGCTCTGAAAATTTCATACAAATCGGAGAACTTTTTATTATTTGACTTTTAATTTTTACGTTCAACGGTTTTTTTTTTATAAAAAAAAATCCGTTGAACGTAAAAATTAAAAGTCAAATAATAAAAAGTTCTCTGATTTGTATGAAATTTTCAGGGTACGCGTATTTTGATCTGCTGAACAATGTTACTTATGCGACTTTAATCGATTTGCTTAGTAAAATTTAGACTTTACTATGTAGCAACGTTCATCGATCGTATGGGTAGCTTATTTTCGGAACCAAAAATTTTGTTGTTGAATTTGAACACGGTTAACTACCGCCCTTCTTTTTCTAGATAGGTTTCTGATTTTCTCTTCGTCACTTTTTTTTGTGTAATTATGTTTTTGGCTTTGGTGGTTAACATGATCATACTGGTACTCAGATCTGAAATTGTATAATTTATAGTAAATTTGAACTTATATGATAACTTTGTATAAAGCTTTTAATAAAATTAAGTGTATAAAGTTATATTAAAATTTTGAGTCTGGATCTGAGTTATATATATATCCTTCGGGGTCCTATCATAACCAGTTATAAAAAAATAAGCGATACTGTATCTGTTCAAATTACAAGTATCTTTACAAAAAATAACTTGATGCTTAATTGATTTAAATAAACCTTTGACCAAAATTGTAAACAACCAGCAATGTTTATTACCACACAATTTGAAATGATGGGAACAGGGACCCATTATGAGGTAAAATTTCTAGACCACCAATATCTTTTTGGAAAAGACAATCAACGAACCATAGTCTGAATGACTATATAAAAAAAAGACAGAAATTAATGTCAGAAATTAATAAAAAAATTTTTATTTTTTTAAGCAAATAAAATTTATTCAATACCTTCCAGCTCGAATATCTTCTTGATTATTATTAGCTACTATTGGAGGATAATGAAGAACTCGTAAACAATCGCCAGATTTTAAATCATAATTATGTTTTGGTTCAAACCAGTGCTTGCCACCTTCATTTTGTGGTATTTCCAAAGCGATCGCTAAAGCTTGTAATATTTTTAAACACGATGACATTTCTGTTTACAGAAAAATTCATAAAGTTCATAAAGTAAATATATAATTTAATTAAGAGATGCGGGATAGGAGTAAAAGTAAGGGTTTTTAAGTGTAATTAACAATAACTAAGGGCGGGGTAATTAAGTAGTAATTAAAATAAAAGCACAGATAAAGGTATTATGAAGGCGAACGAGAACAGGAATGAAGAGAAAGACAAAATTTAATCGACCCTCCGCGTGATGCCGAAGATTTACCAACCCTAGAAACTTATTAGTTACATTTGTAATAAATTGAAAATGTACAAAAAACAAAAAATGTTATATGTTATGATCAGGGGATTCAGCCACAAAGTAGGGAAGTTAGTGTAAAGGTTCGTCTGCATCTTCTGAACTAGGGTATAACCGCAGAAGATTTCAAGAAGTCAATGCACGTTCTTGCAAATGCATCTGCTATTAGTTTTCCTCCTCCTGAACTAAGGTTAAAACTCAAGGAAGGTAGCGTAATGTTCTTTTTGTATGTAAAAAAAAGCTTCGATATAATAGAAAATATTTTATAAAGCATACGAACGTATCGATATAAAAGATCGAATCTGATTGGGTAATGATTTGTTCTAGACTCCTAACAGAAGATTTGGCCCCTTTGTGTCACCCAGGAAAAACATATAGGCACCTTAGAAAACTTTGGTGATTATTTGGAGTAGAATTTTTTCAAATAAAACGGGTTTCTAACTATCATTACTATAAATAGAAAGTTCTTATTTGCATGAAATTTTGGTAAAAACTCGTTAGAGCATTAAAAAATTTTGCTTGTGACGAATTTTTTACTTCCTATATAAAAATCTGTGATACTACGTAGATCATATGAAAAATGATCTATGTACACCCTACCCTTAACTATTGTACTGTTTGTTAATACAATTGTCTGTTAGTTTTTGGTTAATTATTTTATAGTAAACTATTCTAAACATCAATAGTAATAGTAGCACAAAATAATATATTTTAATTATTACTATATTACTACAAGTCTAGGATTTTTAATTGAATTTTTTACAAAAATATTTCTTATTTTATGTATATATAATATGTATATGTATATATATTTAGCTTATAATTTTAATATTATAACTACACCTATTATAACTAATTAACAAAAAATTTTGCGTTTCTGGTTTTAGCACAACTACGTTGCGCAGCTATCTTATATTTAATAATTTTAAAGATAATAAATACTAAATATATGTAAAATTATGCTCTAAACAGGCAATAGAAGTAAATTACTTTGTAAGAAAAATGGGTTATCTATGTACTAAAGTTAAAATTTTTGGTGTTTCAATATAAAATTCCTTTTTTGTCAAAATAACCTACTTTGGGTACTTAAACAAAGATGTTCAGCATGCAATTTTATTTGTATTGTTAATCTATAAAATATCACAAAAACGGGCATAACTTTTGAACTAGTGATTCGAATTCAATTAAACTACTACTATTTGATTCAGCTTGCCAAGATGGTTCGAATGAGCTATAGTATGCTCCTGTACGACCTCTGGTTGCCAAGATAGGAGTTGTCAAATATTTAATTTATATTTATCCTTTAACCAGCAATCTGATTGGCTAGAAGATTGCTGCAGGCAAAAACATTAGATCTGCTAGATCTGAAAGATGTAGTTTTTATAGCTATATTCTAGATATTTCATATATCATATTTATATCATTTATTACATATATTACATTATTATATTTATATATTTTATTAATAGTAGTTGTAGTATATATTACACATATAAAAGATATTGACTATTATATTTGTAAAATTTCAAAAAGTATAAAAGCGGCCAATGTGGACCCCAAGTTCAACATCGAGTTTTCATAATTTTTTAATAAATAAATATAACTATTTACCATACAAATCAAATAGTTATTAGTATCCTCATATACTTCTAATTGTGGCCTCTTTTGTAATTACAAATTGGCTTAAATCTTCTTTGTTAAGTTTTCTTAAAAAAACACCATATCGATTTAGATATACCACAGTAACAAAGTTTGATGCTACACAAAGTGTTCACTGTCTAAAATCGCTCTAGTTACCTAATATATATGAAGAAGTGGATATAGGATAACACCCTTACTATTCACAAGGTGCAAAAACTTGTTATCTCTAAAGTTTCCTTTACACTAGACAAAAATATAATTTCCTGGGCCAAGCCTATATTACCTTAAGTGAGTACTTTACTTGGAGTAATTTAGAAACATTCTATCTTAACAAATTAGTCTTTAATGCTAATTAAAATATAATCAAAGAATACTAAGGATTTGTGGCAGAATAAGGTAAATTTTGTACAATTTTGTGGCAATATAAAGTAATTTGTAATTTGTTGTAGATCAATTTGTAGGTTAATTTGAATTTTGTGAAATTTTGTGATAATAAGTAAAATATTTTTTATTTATACTATAAAAATTCTAAATAAAAAATTAAAAAAAACTTATTATACAAATATAAAAAAGTTCTATTATATAAGATTTCTCAATTTCAGTTGAAATACATCATAAATAATTGAGTTAAATTTTGATGATTATTATCTAAAAGGGCTAATATGCACTATATAAGCATAGCTTAATACAAATCTAATTGAGAGAGGATAGATAAATGAGTTGCTAGATTATTCTAATTTATTTTCATTAATATTATCAATTTTTTATTGTAATTTTGTAATTTTTTTGTGATATTTTTTTTTTTTATATAGTAAGGTCTATCCTCTAACTCTTTATTAATCAATTAATAATTATATTACATTTATAATTTTAATGAAAAGGGGAGGTAGGAGTAAGAGCTACTTTACTCTCAACCTAAGCTGTACTAGACAGGTCAGTCTTAGATCTCTAGCTTGTGCGTAAGTATGTACGTCCTTTACTAATATATTTATCTATTTCCAATTGTACCAAAAATTGAGAGATTGAAGGGGTAGGTATTCTTTCTATTTTGTTAAGTGGAGGGGGAGCAGGGATAACTAAATCATGAGTAACCTGGCGAGAAGGCAGCCAAATTTTATTATAAATTATTTTTATTATAAGATGGTGTAATAATGGTGAATACTTGATTCTATCACTTTGTTTACTAAAGGGAGCGAGCGTTGCTGTGGTTATAAATCCTAACAGTAGACCGCGCCTAATGTGGACGTACTTAAATGCTGTTATAAATTCGCTTGGGTTAATTGCTTGTAATTCTAATTCTTCTGCAAGTACCCTAATTATATCTTTGAGTTGTGATTCTAGTGTGGAGGGGTTGCGTATACATGTTATCAAATGGACAATATCTTCTAGCGCAGCATAGCACCTAGGGCATGTATAATATAGATGTTTCTGTGGGTTAAGATCATAAAGGGTGAGATGTCCTCCGCGATCAGTTTGACCTTAAAGTTCTTTATTTTTGAGACAAGAGGGTTAGTACTTAGAGATAATGGTTTGTCTTCTAGGCTGAGGTATCTTAATATTAGTTTAATTTGAATATCTTCAAATAAGTCAATCCAATGTCTTATGCGGTTTTGATTTGTCCACTTGAGGTGATTTACTATGGCCAGAATGTTCTTGGTTACTTTTTTTAACTGGTATATGCAAGGAGCAGATCTAATGCACGGAATAGAGTGATTAACTAAGAAGCGTTGGGGTATTATATATTAAGGATCTCATCCGGCTGATTGGGATAACATAAGTCTTTGTCCAGTCGCACCATAATATATAGATTCATTGTTATAGATTTAATTATCAACAGTAGGGGTGAGTAATCTAACTTATTATCAATCGACCTAAGATTGTAGAGTGGTGTTGTCATCGTTTTTTCTAGAAGTTTGTGTAATGTTGAGTTATTTACTGTTATCTGCGTGGTAAGCAAGTTGTTAATGTGAATATTAGCAGTGTCAACCCTGCATGTATGGCATTAGTCAATCTGTTGGTAGCACACCCTATTGTGAAAGGGAAGCCATTGAAAGAACATACTGCCAAGGGAAGATGTTGGTTGTGTACTGATCGTGAGGTAGTTGTTATAAAAAAGGATATGGTTTTCTTATTATTAACTTTGGTTATTCTTCCCAACATTCCTGTAGTAGCGTCGTGAACATGTTAAGTGGTCGTTTCCTCTTTTCAATAGCAGTTATATTATAGTCGACCCTTTCTCATGCATATTCTTTTAAATCTGCTCTGTATTTTATTGCATCTTTAATATCTGGTAAGTCCGCATACACTATTTTCTTTGAGCTAACTTTTATTGTAAATGCTCTATCTTTGGAGTGTTTAAAATAACAACTTTTCAGTTTGATTGTTTGATCTTTTAGGCTGCATCCTGGACATTCTAGCAATTTGTTATTCTCCTTCGTGTGATGTTTAATTTTTAGAGCCTCTCCTGTGAATTCACTAGCTTTTTCTAGCACGGCTGTGTTTGTGATTACCCAAGGCCCAGCTGTGTGTTCCCATTTTCTTAAGGAACATGGGTTGGGACAAATAAATTCTGTTGAAGGATTCACAGTTGATTGAATTAGATCTTGAATCTCTTTGAACCAAGCAGGAATATGCCCGTTGGTATCTTTCTGATGTTGTGATAAAACCCTGCCAGTTTAGGAACCTTGTATTATTGTGATTTAGGTATTGTTCAATGTAAGTTATTTCATGTTGGTTCAATTTCTCCTTTAAGATATGCACTTTAGGGTATTGTAATAGGATATCACCGATCAGGTACCGCCTTTATCTTTTCTAGGGATCGGCTATTCATTCTGTTCATTGCGAAAAATTTGTATATCTAATGAATATAGTGCTAGGACCATTTGAGCAGTTTAAGTCTTTAATTGTTTACGAGGGAAGAGAGGTAGTGAATGAAAGATTGACTGATTTGACTGTGTTGACCCTTGGAGCTCTTGAAGATGAATTTTGAGAAAAGATCTATCAAAATTAATATGATTAATGTTCTTTACTATGGTCGACGATAAGTGTGATTGCTGTATCTGTGGCAGGTATTTTAGGGCGTATATATCTTGGCGATATAAGAAGGAATTGGGGATGTTCCTTGAGATTCTCGCTTTATTTTTTACCAGACCTGTGTATTCATGTGTCAGCAGCTCCAACTGTTTTGGTATAAAGTAGGCGCTATATAGCCTATAGGATAGTCTGGGAATTATAACACTATTTATTATGTAGATTGCCTGCTTTTCAGTAATGTGTGCTTTTTGCATTTTTGCTAAGCTCTGCCTAGCCTCCCTGATGATCATTTTTTGTACTTTTGAGCAGCCAGGGTCTATAGAGAACCATGCTCCCAGGTATTTAAATGGTTGGGTGGGTGCTATTGCTGTTATCTGTTGTCCATTAAAATTTATGAATTTGTCTGTCATAGAGGAATTTGTGACTAACAAAGATTTCGTTGGATTGACCTGTATTCCTGTAAACTTATAAAATGAGTTTGTCATAGTTATAATATTCTCTAATTCTTTCTTACTCTGAGCTACCCACAAGGAGTCGTCCATATAAGCCATAATCGATATCTGTATTTTCTTCTGGCAAGGTATAGTAGGTATGATACCACTAAAGCCGGTATGTTCATTATAGATACATGTTATTAGAGGGTCATAGTATATCCTCCATAATATCAGCGAGAAGGTTTCCCCTTGGTCAACACCATCCTCTACCGAATAGGTATCAGTGGGCCCATAGTCTGTTAGAACACGATTAGTACGGTTGAACAGGATGAAATTTAACAGGTTGATGAAGGTAGTTGGAGTTCTGATTCTCTTTAGGGCTTCTAGTAAGGTTGGTACATGTACTGAGTCGAAGGAGGACCCCGGACATCTCTCATATAGGTCATAACTGGATTTTGGCCAATTTTGATCTAATTTGCTGAAAACGACAAAATCTATTTATTTAAATAACTTTTGATCCAGTAATCAGAATTGAATGAACTTTTTTTTGTTAGATGCGCCTCACTGAGAGCTTCATTTTAAAAAAAGTTCATTCAAATTGGACCACTAGTTACCAAGATAATTGCCAAAAACTGGTTTTTTGCTTTTCAAATTTCGGGGGTTTTTGCTGAAATGCGTAACATATGACCTCTTTACTACATGTCCGAGGTCCTGTTGAAGGCCTTTGACATGTCTTGTAAGAGCAACCAGAGTTTTCTTTTGTTTGTATGAGTGTGTTCTAGAATCGATGTAAGCTGTGAAATTGGTATTAGGGTCGATTAAAAGGGAAGTGAGCGTAATTCATTGGTAACAGAACATCATTGCAAAAAAGGATTGTAAACAGATGGTTTGTAAGTAGTTTTGTTAAAATTTTTCTGGTATGTTCAATTAGAGTGATTGGCCTAGTGGTAACAAAATCGTATTCATATCGCTCTTTCTTAGAAATTGGCCAGATACTTGACTGTAGCCATCGTTTTGGAACCTTTTCCCATCTTATATATGCATTTATTAGTTCCAAGAGGTGACTTAATGCTTCCTTTGGTAGGTGCCATAGCATTTCATTAGAGATACCTGTGGGCCCTAGTGCTTTGCGTGTTGGTACTTCATTAAGGAGGTCATCTAATTCAAAGGGCATTATTAGTTGATCGTATATTCTGTTGACAATTTTTTCTAGAGGGGTATAGTAGCTCTCCCATTCCTCTTGATAGTCCTGATTCAGTGGGTTTTCTTTGCTCCATTTGCTAAAATGATCTCTAATAGTCTCTTTAACTTCTTTTTGATCTGTAATAATGTTATCCGGGAGTACTATTTTTTTAAAACTTATACGATCATTATTCCTTTTCAGAATGCTATCTAACATCCTACTCGTGTTATCTCTAAAGTCACTATATCACCTATTAGTATAAAACTTTATGCATTCTGACTATTGCATATTTTTCTCCCAGTTTCTACTTGTCCATATCATCGTTTTAAGTTTTTTGATGCTTGTGACAGTATTTGCATAGTGAGACTTGGTGTTGGGTGCGATGATAGTTGATAGGGCTAGTGGTGTTATTGAAAAGCTTGGTATTTGTGCTGATGACAGTGCTTTATGTAGGTTTTTGTTTATATCTGAGAGCGAATAAGAAGACGACCAGGGAGAAGATATATTGGCAAGTTTGTAGAGTCTTTTGTAAACATACTTTAGCACTGTGTGTTTATTAACATGGTGTAGAAGGTTCTAGGTTTTTTGTAAGTAATTGGGATATGTGTATCGGCTGCACGTTTAACTGCTGATGACCAAATATGCTAGTGCTTGTCGAACTGGTCCGGTTGGTTAATTTCCATACTTGGCAATTCTTGGTTTAGCATTCGCTGTACCTTGCTTGAAAAGTCTTCCCAGTCTTGTTGTGAAGTTTTTTCGTATAAGAATATTTTCTGTTTCTTCTTTTTACTTCTCGGTACTGTAGGATTGAATCTTGTATACCAGCTAGTTAACTAATCACGTGATTACTATTTGAAATCCCCGTGGCATTGGTTAGATCTGGAGTATCTATATCCAACAAAATATCAGATGAGACCCAAATATCATCTATTTGTGATTTTAATCCTCTGCTTTGCTATGTAGGGCTAGAGATTTTATGAAAATCAAGTAAGCTACTAAGGCCATTCATGTTTAGATCTGAAAATATCTGCAATTGTTTTTTCCTGCTGACAGCTTGGTTGGCATTGAAGTCTCTCAGTACTATACTATGCCAGTTCCTACGTTTTGCTTCTGCAACCTATAAGTTTATTTGTTTTTGTGTACGATTTGACAAGTCTGAGTTGTTGGAGGGTAGGTATACTGCTATTATCCTAGTTCTGTTTTTCGGAAAGAGGAAATCTATCTGCAGTGCTGTACCAGGGAAGGTATTGATGTTATGTATGTATGGTTGAACTGAATTATTGCGGTGCCAAGACTCACTTCTCTACTTAATATTGATTGAGGAATAAAGCGAGATGTAAATATACTATAATGTTCATTTGTTAATGCTATTGTATCACTATTCTTTAACTTGGTTTCAGATAGGACTGCAATATGTATATGTTCCTGTATGCAAAACTTGATCCACGTTTGTAATTTGGTATTATTGTTAAGACCCCTTATATTGTGTGTTAGAATGTTTAATTTTTCTTTAATATTTGGAAAGTCTATTTTGTTGTCAGCAATGTTTTGTTTGGGTGTGCTCATATTTAATATTGTTTTGCTCTCAATACTCATTAGTTGATTCTTTTTCTGACTCTAACCCTTGTGTGTTTTTGGTTGGTTGTGTTAGTTCGTTCTTTTGTATAGGTGTGTCAACATCAATTTCGGCTTCTTCAAAAAGCTCCCAACCTGGTGATAGAAGAGATGTAAGCTTGAAAGCGAATTCTGGGATTGATTCTAGCACTAAGTCTTGTTTTAGGAATTCTATAGCAGATGGGATCTCCTCCTGGGTTGATATTGGGAAACTTAGTATAGTTTGCAGATTTCTTTGTTCTATTAGTTGTTTAAGTTCTTTGATTGTATTCGGCAGCTTATTCTCTGTTTTCTCTACCTTCCCCTTGGGAATTTGGATCCAGTCCTCTGGGAGCGATTGGAAGAAGTAATGTTCCCATAGGGCTCTTGCAGCTATTGTTAGTTCACGAGGAGTCATAATAGGGAATATTAAGTTTACTTTGTCTACCAAACTTGAGTCAGTTGGAAGCTCCGGTTTGTCAGTATAGTTAAAGTTGATATATTCTTTTGGAAAAGGGTTGGGTATTGCATAATATCTTGGAACTGCATATAAAAAGTTTGCGAGCGATTCCTTATTATCTATAGAAAAGGAGAAGGTGTCAGCTAGTTGCAGATTTTTTGGATCTTTGGGAGACGTTTTTTGCTAATAATATAGTCGTTTGGTAGTGTCTTAAATGCATAAACTGTTCTCAGTTTCTCAATGTGTTCTTTAAAATGTTTTGCATCTAGTGGGTAGAATAGAAAGATCTCTCTAAGTCGTGGAGTAAGTTTCTGTGATGTGGGTGGAAGTGGCACCATTTTTGGTGGTAGGTCGAAGTACGTCTCTAGAAGATCTCTGAAGATATAGAACCTCTGCAGTTCCTCTTTGTATCCCCATACTTTTTTAAGATTTGCTTTAACAGTAATCAAAACATTTTCCGGGTTGTTTCGTTAAACCAACCTGGGTGTACTGGAAGTGGCATTCTATTGTCTGCTACAAAGTATGTATCCGGTAGTCTGTCAAAAGTAAAAATTTGTCTTAGAGCTATTACTGCTGCTCTTACTCATCTATGGTCTGGCAGAAGTAGCGTGAATAGTAGAGAATTTTTAACCTGGTCCTCAATCTTATGTGGATGATCTGGTAATGCGATGAGGGTTTCTGCTTTGGCTTTCTCGACTATTTCTTTAATAGTGTTAAAGTCCATTTTTGTTTCTATTCTGGCAAAGCCAACTAGGCATATGGTGTGTCTGGCAATTTTAGTAGCATCTAGTCTGGTGAACTCTCTGTTCGTCCAAAAATCTATAGCCAGTTTCTTTTTGAGCAAATCGGTGATTTGGTCTTTATTCTCTCTGTTAATCATGTGGGCATCATGAATTTGCTTGTATTTGCGCGTTGCTTTCTCTATGAGATCCATAAATTCTTGCTGGTGTTGTGGCCGAGTATCATGCCTCCTAGTAAATGTGCGAAAGAAAGCTTGATCTCTATATTTGAATTTCAGCCCGATTGCTTGTGAAATTTTTATTTGTGTTAGTTTGGTTTGTAGTTTATATTGTTTTAACAATTTAAATTTTGCTGGATCCAAGAAAGCTGCTAAGATTTTGTCTCAATTCCATACATTCTTGTCAAAGACCATTTGTTTCGCATTTGCTAGTGCTGTTCTCACGTGTTCTATCCATTTCTTGATTAGTTTGGTTAAATTTGGGTGTTGGTTTTGGTTAGGTTTCCTTGGCCCGGTTACTGTGTGGCTGTATAGTTTCTGTTGACTTTCTGCGCACTCGTCTCTCTCTGACACTGTATCTAGTGAGGCTTCTCCCTGGTTTGAGTCCAATTCCATTCCATCGAAGAGTTGTGTATCGCATGTGATTGCTGAATGGGGTCTTGGTGCTAGGGCGTCCCTCATACCATGTGATTTGGGTCCAGTTCTAGTTGGTGCACTGAATGATGTACAGATTCGTTTAGAACATGGTTTTCTTCTATTTTTGGTAGTGTGTCAGGTGTGTTACTCAGGTCCTGTTTGAAAGCAGTTTGTTTTGATATTGTGTTTATCGATGATGTCATCTCTGCATTTTGTAGGAGTGAATTGCCTTCGCCACTTTTTTCGCTTGTAGTTTGAAAAATAGCCAAACCTTCTATTCCTTTATTAATAGTAGGGTCTGAAAAGGATTTTTTTTACAGATTCTCTTTGTAACATGTTGTTCATTGTCATACTGCTCATCTGGCAGATCGGTCTCTATGTGGCTCATAGCTGACCCATCTAAGTTACTCATGTTGTACTGTGTTGTCAACCGAGTCAGCAACAAGGTGTTGGATATAGCAGGTGTGCCGAGTGCTATTGACCTTTTCCTTTTCCTTTTCCCTATGTTATTTAACGTCAATAGAGTCATGGAGTATAACTGGCCCTTCTTTTTAATTATTATTGGACTTATTAGATATCATCCTCTTTTCTGTTGTGCGCTGTTTTTTGTTTACTTAAGGATTTACAGATGTACAGGAAAGAGATTTTTTGTTTCTTTTTGTGATATTTTGTGAATTACAAAATACCATTGTTCCTTGTCATAAGAATTTTTGTGTAGTATATAAAATATTGTCATAATTATATAATAGGAACATTTCATGACTATGTAATCATTACTTCATTTTAGATGAATAAGATTGAATACATGAATCATTCTAATAATTATTCCTTAATTTTTAACTATTATTAAGGGTAGGGTGAACGTAGATTATTTTTAATAATGATCATGTTGTAATCATATAAATCAGGTGATCGACCAATTAGAGTTATAAACAACAGCGATTCAACCAATCAGAATTAACAATTTTTGTATAACCTAAGAAAATTTGGATCATCTAAGTTTTTTTTACCAATATACAAAGGTAGATTTTTTAAATGATATAGGGTTTAAAATTTTACTATAACAAATAAAAAACTTCTACAAAATTTTGGGAAATACTGGCTATAATTTTGAAAAGTTTTATTAGAAGCATATTTTTGTTTTCTATATAAAATTTTTTTGTATTTCATAAATCATATAAAATTTGATCTATGTTTACCCTATCCTTAAATCTGAATCTCTTAAAGATTCGTATTGCAGTATTGTTATAGGGATTTAAAGATAATACAAACATATTTTTATACAATACAGTACTAGTTTAATATAAATTGTGGATGCTATATAACCTATTAATAATTTTTTTTTTGTTGAAATTTGGCAGTCATGCCGCAACTTTTATTTTTAAGCAATTATGTAACACTAGTACAACATGATTACCTACTTTGAGGTTAATATATTAAAGTGCAACCCACCCAGGTGTCCTATAGATCTTTAAATGTAACCTGCTATATCAAACATTTCTCATCGGAGACTTCTTTTTTCAATAAATTTAGAGTACTCAAATTACTGATTGGAGTTTGACGCCTGTTATAACCGCCTACTTTCTAACCTCTTCTCCTAAACTTCTCGAGTAGCAAGATTTTGCCAGAAAACAAAAAAGTATAAAGAAAATAAAAGAAAAAATAAAATAGAGGAAATCTACACAACTTAAACAAAAACAAAGTAATATAATATAAAAATAAAAAAATAAAAGAAGAGAGCACAAAGTAAACAGCTATGACAGCACTATTTATGTCTGTACCAGATGATAAAAATTATATAATACTGCACAAGGAACAGCCTTGTAGGGTTGCATCGGTTCTGAAAAAGACCGGACCAGGAACGGAACCGATAAGGACCATGGGACTAGGGATACTGCGGATCTGTGATAGCATAATATGCGCATAATTCAGATTTTACCACAAAAGCATATGCGACTGCGATATTCGCATATCAAGGTAATTTCACATAATTAATAAAGCATAATCTGCGCATAAATGGCTGAAATTAAAGATCGAGTAATATCGGGTTCCTATTGGATGCAGCATTTAATTGTATGAAACATAAATTTCATAAATTATCAGATTTGAAATTTCAAATAATAGTAGAATGCTAAGTAATAAAACATATCGTTAAAGTAGTATAAAAATTTAATAAGAAACATATATTAGGTCACAGAGTTAATTTTTCGTTTTATAGTGTTCCAAAATTTCAGTTGGCTGGTCAGATTTTTTTTTAATATACTGTAAATTAATATGCTTATGTTCACACTCAAAAAATTTTAGATTTTTTTTCGGTTCTATCAGGTAATTCCAGAAAATTAAGGTCACTATCGGGTGACACTAAAAAAAAAATTAAATAGCAAAAATGGAATAATTGGCATGATTGAAATTTAAAAAAAAAAGATCAGTGGTTTATGCAAATGAAAATTTAACTTTGCATGGCCTTATACTAAAATTTTGCAGGTAATTTTTTTGTTTGGCGCAAAAGACAGGTTTGTAAACATAACTCTTTTCATAATTTTATATTACACAGATTTTGTGGTTTTATTGGTAAGTTACTGATGGGGGATCAGTGCTTACAATAACGATTACGATAAAAATTTATAACGATAAATTTCGCATATTTCTATCTGATCCGCATAATCTGTAGCATAATTTTAAAAAATTTATCGCATAATTCGCATAATTCAAAGTGTAGAGCAGGCAGAATTTGGGGCTAGTTGTAGCAGAAAATTAGGATCCCTATGTGGGACAATTAAAGGACTGGTCCTTGTAAACATAACTGTAATATTTGTATCCCAATCAAATTTTTTGATCAGATGTAACATAGATCATATAATGTTTGTTTACATCTGACATCAGCAAATTTTATATATATATATTGATCGATATATAGTACTTAATCGTTTTATATCGATTATAAAATATTGTTATATATCAATTAATTGGATAAAAATCAATATATATCTATAATCGATATATATCATTTTTTATATTAAATCATTATATATCTATAAATCAATTATAATTGTAATTATTTGAAACAATATATGACGATTAGTTAACAATTACATAGTGTTTTGACCGTGGCACAAAAATTTCATTCTAGATCACCGGGTAAAAAAAAAAAAAGTTCAAAATCTCTTAATTGATGATCCAGATATGATCGGTAGTATTACTATATTGGGACTATAGTAAGTTTTGGAGATAAGTACAATATAAATTTTTATTATAACTGGAATCTGAGTGTCATCCAAATGATAAGTAATTTTTTTATTAAGTTAATAGCCAAAGTCAAATAATTGAAAGTTGTAAAGCTTATTGAGATGTATCTATATAGTTAGATCATTCAAATTAGTCTAGTGGATACTAAGATATCACTAAAAAACAATTGGCTAACTATAAAATTTTTATAAAAATTTTATATAGTCAGCCAATTGTTTTTAATAATATCTCAGTATCCACTAAACCAATTTGAATGATTTAACTATATTAGATGCATCTTAGTGAGCTCTACAACTTTCAATTATTAACTTTGGCTATTAACTTAATAAAAAAATTACTTATCATTGGACGATTTTCAGATTCTAGCATATAATGAAATATCATAGGAATTTGCTCCAAAATCTAATATAAAAATACTATCGATCATATCCAGATTAGTAATTAAGCACATTTGATCTGTAAGCTACCAAGGATCATAAAAATATATTCCACAAAGTATGTAAAAAAACTTAAAAAAAAAAAGCTCATTTCGACCTATTTTTGCTCTCCTCTCCCTTTTACTTCTCTTTTTCTTTTACCTCTCTCACCCTTTTACTCCTCTCTTCCTTTTACCCTTCTTTTCTTTTATCCTTCTCACTCTTTTTCTTTTTTATTTTTAATATTTCAAATATATTCAAAATATTTTAGGATGATCTGTAACTTTGATTATATCAGGACGCGTTTGACTAATATTTTCAAAATGTTTCGATGATTTTTGATAATTGTACTACAAGTTCAGATTAGATTTTGTTTATTTTTTTTGTTTATAATTTAGATCTTTTATTAATTTTACATTGTTTTTTTAGTTTCTTTTTGTTTTTTTTGGTTTTGTTTAGTTTTGTTTAGTTTTGTTTTGTTTTGTTTAGTTTTGTTTAGTTTTGTTTTGTTTTGTTTAGTTTTGTTTTGTTTTTGTTTATTTATATTTTTTTATTTTTTAATTTTTTTTATTTTATTTTTACACTTTACTACTAGTACTTTGCAAGAAATCCAATGCTTTTCAGCACTTATTGCACGCCAACTCAGCCTTTCGACACTTTTCAAGAACACACAACTACTTTCTTTAGCAATTTCGAAAATTCAAGAATGCAAGTTTTCGCAAGTTTTTGCAAATTTTCACTAGTTATCGCAAGTTTTTGCAAGGTTTCGTTTTGTTTTTTTTTGTTTCATGTTTTTTGTTTTTTTTAATTTTTATTAATTTATTTTATTCCAGCACTTTGCGAAAACCTTCGACGATTTTTGAATTGCAAAACATGAACTCGAAATAGAGATTTGGAGCTTTGTTTATTTTTTATTTAGTTTTGTTTTTTTGCAAGAAAACGACTTGACTTTTCCGGCACTTTCAAGAACACCAATTCTAACATCTCTGGCACTTTGCAAGAAGTTATAAATATAAACAAATATAATCGAATATAAGCGAATATTAATAGTTTATTTTTTTTGGGTTTGTTTTTTTTGTTATTTTTTTGGTTTTGATTTTTGTTTGTTTTTTTTATTTATTTTTTTAATTTTATTTTATTTATTCCTTACTTCTTTCAGAACTTTGCAAGAAAACATCTTAACTTTTCAGCACTTTGCAAGAAGTAGCAAATATAAGCGAATTTAAGTGAATATAAGCGAATATGAATAAATATAGGGAATATAATAGTTTATTTTTTTGTTTTTATTTTTTATTTTTTTTGTGGTTTCATTTTTTTTGGATTTATTTTTTTTTGTATTTTTTTATAATAACACATAATAAAATATATAATATTGAAAATATAATAATAATAAAAAAAAATAAATTTTATATTAAATTATGAAAACTTGCAAATATTTTATATTTAATAATTTAATATTTTTTTTTTTTAAATTTCTTCGGGCGTACACCCGAAGCCGCTATTGGCAGTCTTTATTAAGGTCATTGTTCTTAGGGACCCTACGGGCCCTCTACATTTTCATTAATATTCAATTTCTATTTTAATTTTTGTCCTATAAAGTCTATCCTAACCTACTCCTCCTTCTTCTGGTTTCCCTGGCTGAGTCCAGCCGGTCTGTCATTCGGTGCGCCCACCTGTAGACTTCTTAGATCAACTTTAAGGAGTTAGTTTACTCTGCCGATATGCTTGTATAGGTTCTTTTTTCATCGCCGCCAGGTACTACCTTCTGAATTCAGATCGGGTCTGGTTTTCCTCGTGGACTTTTCCTTTTTATAGTGGATGGTCCTTATGTTTACGACGCTTCTTGTCAGATTTTTCCTTTTCTGGATGCCACATGACCAATGTGACTATGTCACGCAACTCTGTTATCACTGTAGTACCTCATCCGGAAATGGTAAGAAGTGCGGTTCCTCATCGCAGATCCTTGACACTCGTGGTCCCAACACAGTTTTTGTTATCCACTAGATTCGAACCGGCGACCTTGCGAGTGCGACCCCGGAGTGCTAACCACTGCGCTATCCGACCCAGGGTCCATATAATTTAATATATTATAATAATAATAAGTAAAAAAATAAAGTTTTATATTAAATTGCGAAAACTTGCGAAAACCTGTAAAATGTTAAAAATTTGCAAAAAGCATGATTATGTGAATATAATAACTATTAATTGATATCATATCAGATATATATCGATTAATATCTATATCAGATATATATCAATTACTACCAGATATATATCGATTACTATCACTATCGATAGAAATTGGCAGGGGTGATTAGTATCGATATATATCTTACCAGTTAGTAATCGATATATATCTATATAAAATTTGCCGATGGACGGTAAATAATTATGTCATTTTTGGCCAATAAATCTTATGCATTAAGATTGATGTAATCATTAAAGGGCCATTATAGGACTGAAGGACTGGACCAAACCAGGACCGTAAACACTATGATAACGGTCCTCTTAGGGACCGGACTGATGCAACCCTACTGCCTCGCCTAAGTATTATATGTACAGATTAAGAAAAGAAAAAAGAAAAAGAAACTATGCCTAATAGAACATTCTAAAAAGAAATTTTATTTCGAATTTTACTTCAAAACATCTCATGTATCTTTTATTGTTTATCTCAAGGGACCCGATTTCACTCGTAACTTGATTCCGATTTGGTTGGCATGTTCCCAATTCGAAAGGAGTAAATACTGCAGATCTTTTGGAGGAGTTAAACCAAAATGCCCACTTTTTTGAAATTTCGAAAAGACCAAAAGGGCACAGGGAAAGTACCAAACCAAAAGGATTTTGACAGAGTTATACTATATAGAATAACATGTCTAACCAAGCCTCTACTTCTATTTTTATATCCATAGGACTTGACAAAGCTCCAAAGTTTCTCTACTACGTTTTTGCTTGATAGTACCAAAGCCCGCCAAGGTGCCTCACTTAAAAGTCTGCATATCTTTTTCATCTCTATTTTAGGAGCAGAATATCTAGTAAATAGACTTTGTACCTGACAGCAGCTTGGTGAAGTTTTGTTGCATATAGATATGTTAACTATAGAGTTTTCATAGATCGATGTTCTTGGAAAATTTGGTACGAGGGATCATCAGAAAGAGTTGTCTTATTATTTCATTCTATAATTAATTCATTTTTAATTAATAACTAAACCAGACATCTGATTGTATTAATAATCTGAACAGCCTAACTGTGTCTCAATAATGATACATGATCAGCTAAGGGGAGCACCAGAAATCATCTAATTTCATTTACTATAGAGCCTACGCCCCTCTCACATCTGACTAGTTTAATAGCCAATCAAATTTCGCATATATTAAATTATTATTAAAATATTTATAAACTTTGATAGTTAATAACTATTGGCAAATTTTATATATAGATATATATCGATTACTAACCGGTAAGATATATATCGATAATCAACACCCCTGTTGATTTCTATCGATAGTGATAGTAATCGATATATATCCGGTTAATCGATATATATTGAATATGTTATCAATTAATAATTATTATATTCACATAATCATGCTTTTTGAACATTTTACAGGTTTTTGCAAGTTTTTGCAAGTTTTCGCAATTTAATTATAAATTTTTATTTATTTATTATTATTATATAATATTTTAATTTATTAAATATACAATATTCACAAGTTTTCGCTATTTAATATAAAATTTTATTTTTTTATTATATATTATATTTTAAATATTACATATATTATATATTATTATAAAAAAAATAACAAAAAAAAATAAATCCAAAAAAAACGAAACCAAAAAAAATTAAAAAAATGAAACCAAAAAAAATAAACTATTATATTTTTTATATTCGCTCATATTTGCTTATATTCGCTTATATTCGTTTATATTCGCTACTTCTTGCAAAGTGCTAGAAAGTTAGGTTGTTTTCTTGTAAAGTTCTAAAAGAAGTAAGAATAAATAAAATAAAATAAAAAAAAAAAAAAAAGAAAAAAAAAAACAAACAAAAAACAAAAAACAAACCCGAAAAAATAACAAAAAAAAACAAAAACAAAAAAAATAAACTATTATATTTCGCTCATATTTGCCTATATTCGATTATATTCGTTCATATTCGTGACTTCTTGCAAAGTACCAGAGATGTTATAATTGGTGTTCTTGTAAAGTGCCAGAAAGTCAAGTCGTTTTCTTGCAAAGTTTTGAAAGAAGTAAAAGATAAATAAAATAAAACAAAGTTAAAAAAATAAGTAAAAAAAAAGAAGGGTGTGGTGCCTTAGAGAAGTGGTCAAGGTGTCACCCCCAAGCGGCAAGTTGATAGTTCGAATCCCACTAGCGACGTTTTGAAGTTAAATCTGCGTTCAGTGATTGTGGCTTATGAGCGGTTAGGCGCTAAACCTGTAACCTTGGTTCCACTATCTTGAATAGGAGCTTGCGGGTGCAATGATGTATGTGTTACATCGCAAACCCAGGGAACCAGAAAAAACCCACAAGAACCTTTTAGCAAGACCTGAGTTAGGAGGTAGTGAAAATCGGTCCTACGGTATGCACCAGAGAAGGCGGATACTACGATCGAAACGAACCTAATAAGGGCAGGTAGCTTCGGTTACCAAATCCGGGCAATGGTACATGTATAGGACATGGAAGGTGTTCCGGTAGGCTCTTGTGCGAGAGTAAAGTAGCCCTTAGGTCGTGGATACCTAAAAGGATTGTGGCCCACAATATCTGCATTAAATGTAGTGCGTCGGGTAGTAATAGGAGGACCATGAACCAGAGGGTTTAAATAGACAATTCCCGTAGTTGGGTTGTAGATATGGCAGCTAGTGTAGAACCTTCGGGCGGACTACTTAAATTAGGTACCAAAAGTGCACGTATGGCTAGTTGTATCCTCATTCATGTAACAAATATTACGTCATTATAACTCATAATAAAATCTCGGCCATAGCACACGGCCTCTAAACTTTAAAAAAAGTAAAAAAAAAAGAAAACAAACAAAAAACAAAAATGTAAGCAAACTAAATAAAAAAATAAACAAAGCCTAAAATTTCTATTTCGAGTTCATGTTTTTGCAATTTAGAAATTGTCGAAGGTTTTCGCAAAGTGCTAGAATAAAATAAATTAATAAAAAAAAAAACAAAAACAAAAAACATGAAACGAAAAAATAAATAAAACGTAACCTTGCAAAAACTTGCAAAAACTTGCAAAAACTTGCGTTTTTAAACTTTCAAAATTGCTAGAGAAAGTAGTTGTGTGTTCTTGCAAAGTATCGAAAAGCTGAGTTAGCTTGCGCTAAGTCCCAAAAAGTCACTGGATTTCTTGCAAAGTGCTAGTGGTAAAGTATAGAAATAAAATAAAAAAATTAAAAAATAAAAAAAATAAAAATAAAAAAAAACAAAA
>QKWP01000277.1:84095-99478 GCA_003550325.1 Gigaspora rosea | reverse complement strand
ATTTTTTAAATTTTATTAATAACTATTTTTTTAATTCTTTTTTATTTTAAATTATTTTTTTTATTATTTATTATTTATCTCTAGTTTTTTTTTGTTTTATGTGTTTTATTTTATTTTTAAATTATTTTTACTTAAATATTTATTTATTTTAATTTATTTTTTTAAGCGTTATTTTTTTTATTCTTTTATTTACATTTTTTTTTATTTTTTTAATTTATTTATTATAAATTATTTATTATAATTTTTTTTATTTATTATAAATTTTTTTAATGCTTTTTTCAATTTTTTTTTAATTTTTTTTAATTTTTTTTTAAATTATATTTTTTTTATTTTAATTTTTTTTTTATTTTAAATTTTTTTTTTAATTCGAATTTTTTTCTATTTTAATTTTTCTTTTAAAATTTTTTTTTTAAATTTTTTTATTAATTTTAACTGTTTTATCATTATTCTATTTTTTTTTAATTTTTTTTAATTATTTTTAATTAATATTTAATTTTTTTTTTTACGTCTAGATTTAGATCTTCACGAATTTTCTTCATTACACAAATTAGCATAGATAAGTATCCTTTTTTTAATTTTTTTTTTATATTTTTATTTTTTTTTCCGGTTTTTTTCCAGTTTATTAATGCGTTTAACTAAGCTACTTATTTTTCTTTTATGTATAAAATCTTGTCGTTACTAGTGCTCATGCTCGTCATTACAGATGCTTGTCATAACAAGTGCTTGTCATAACTGGGGTAACTGGTGCTCGTCATTACTGGTATTGTCATTATTCTTCGGTATTGGAATGTTACATTGTCGTTTTTGAATGCATCGTCGAGTTTGGTATCAGTTTTTGGCGTTGTCATTATTAAGAGCCGTTTTTGTTACTGGGTTGTTTATTGAATTGCTATCGTTGTTGTTGGTAACATTATTGTCTCAGTCCCACTTTATCCTTTGGAACAGTTTTTTCGTTCTTTGGCTTGGCTTGTATATTCCAGTCTTTGAATTTCAGGAGAGTATAAATTTTGGCTTGTTTCTTGTTTTTTAAATGCTAAACTGACTTTTTTCCCCAGGCATTTTCAAGGACGGTTTGATCTTTTGTTCTAGTTCTTGGATTTTTTAGGAATATATAGTTTCTTGGAGTATAAAGAGTTTAGAACTATTGGGGTATTATTGGGGCATACGCTTTTTCGTGTTTTGTTTTTTTGTATGTGATAACCAATATTTTTCTTTTTTTTAGGTCGTCATTTACCTCGTCGTTGGGTTGTCGTTATTGGTGCAATGAACACTATTATCATTGGTGTCATCGCTACTAGAGTCTATTGCATTGGTGGTCGCAGTAATTGGTATAGTTACTGTTGGAAAAGGCTTGGATTTATCGCTTTCTCTGTTGTACGTCATTGTTCGTAAACTATGTTGACATTTTATTGTGATTATTATAATTTTAGTTTTATCACTAGTGTATTATATAGCGTACGTACGTCGCTAGAATAAATTCGTTATTGTAGTTCTATAGGTGTCTTGTTAGTGGAGAATTTGCTTTGGTTTGTGTGAATAATTCATTGTTGTAGCTAGGCATGGCTAGTTAGGGTTAGGCTCGTGTTATGGTTAGTTCAGGTTAGAGTTAGGGTATAATAGATTTTTTTTAACTGTATTGTTCAAAACGGTTGATAATCTATATAAATAAAAATATTGCTGTATTGTACGTAACTGTATATCGATCATGCGATAAGAGTGCACTGTGGTGCAGGTGTAAAAACTTTTAATCCTATAATATATACTTATTTACATCAGGTACCAGAATTTATATATACTATTTACATCAGGTACATGATACATTACAGAATTTATATATATGA
Source organism: Gigaspora rosea (assembly GCA_003550325.1). NCBI lineage: Eukaryota > Fungi > Glomeromycota > Glomeromycetes > Diversisporales > Gigasporaceae > Gigaspora > Gigaspora rosea. Next base: position 97,637 of record QKWP01000277.1, on the reverse strand, counting down.
TATGTATACGGCATATATATAGCATGTATACTATATGTGTACTATATGTGTCTAATATGTGCCGATATCCTGCATGAACTCTACACATATCGGGTATGTGTATAAATATATCCTACACATATCGGTCACATATTATATATATATCATATATATCATGTACCCGAAATTATACCGATATGTATAATTTTGACCTGTAAACGCCTACCAAACAGCTATACGGATCCAAAATGGAAGGATTTACCTTTCCAATGACTTCAGCAGAAAGCATAAAAGAATTCTTTAAACGGATTCCAAGATTTTATAGCATACCAACTCCCCTTCCAATAGCTTATGCTAACTTTAACTACACTAACCTGCTGATCCTGCCTTTTTTAGCAACAGATATAGAGAACATTAACCTGACAGTTCCAATAACTACACGAAAACAGCTGTCTATTGCAGTAAAAGATTTAAGACAACACTACTACTTCCACAAATTACCAGAATCCTGGATCAAAATGGATACAACCAAGCTATCAGATAATTAACCACCACGATTACCTCTAAACTTAGATGATCTTATGACCCACGAAAAGAGCATAACATGATTAGCATCAAACTGCCGATCAAAAAACACGAGCACATCAATACCACAATTGAAAAGCTAAGGGAACACTTCCTTTTCAACAACATACCATCATACCTATTCGACCAACTAGAAGACGTACCTTAACCTAAATTTGACCTATTTAAAAAACCAAAGAAAAACTACAAAGAGAAAGCGAAAGAAGAAGACATGCAAATAACAGATCCCAAACCTCCTCCAAATGACCTATCAGTCAATGAGTAGATCTAATATTGAACCTGGCCTGTCTTTGATGAAGAAAGAAATCGAAAAAACACCGCTAAAATAGGAAACAGAAACTTTACTAATAGTTTAAATAGCTCTAACATCATGGACAATACCACACTCAACAATACTTCAAGTGAAACAATTACAACTTAATTCCCCGCTAACTTTTCACTCTCCAATGGTATAAACATTGTTACACACAATATTAGAGCCATTACAAACACTCTGAAAATGCAAAATTGGATAGAATACTGCTATGAGAACAATTTTCACATTATCTCGATAACAGAAACTAAGCTGACTAACCTTAATGCCACCTACAACACCAACCCTCACTACTTCCTGTTTTTATCCAACTTCATACTATACTTGCAAGAACAAAGGATCTTGAGTCTAGAGACAACACTTATGGTTTGCAACTCCCTGCAACCATATATTCATAACATAGGCACTATGCCAGGCACCACATTATGCATAGACTTTTATTTCCCTTTCAACAATAAAACTCGTATAATATCAACTTATTTGCCCTCATTATCTAACCATTCTGGACTATGCAAAAAAACACAAAGCAAGCTATTTTCTTGGTTCTCAAAAATGAAAAATAGAAATTGGAATGTAATTCTGTTAGGGACTTTAATGAAAATCAATTCAGAAACAAAAAATTTGACCTATTCAATAACCTAAACTCCATCAATACTACAAGCCTAATAGCATTTTACAATATAACACAATCCACTTGAGCCAATTCAAATTCGAGTAGTCAAATCGACAATATATAGTGCAATAATGATATAATCCTGGATTTTGAAACACCCATAATCCAAAGTGCTAGCTTTATTACGGATAGTGATTATAGCATAATTTCTACCACTTGGCATACCAATATAGTTAAAACAAAGAGCACTATTAGGAATAAAAAAGAAAAAGGAAAATATACTTATGAGAAAATGTCTATTTCAGATTAGGAAGGTTTCATCTCTAATATCGATCAGTGTTTCATCTCACGTGACTTACCAGACAGGGTGGCAGATCAAGCCACACTAAACAGACAATGGAATACTTGGGTAGCGGAAGTCAAAAGACGAATTAATAAACATATCCCTTTTATACGCACTTCCCGAAGACCTATCACAACCTTTCTCTAAAAGCTACAAAACTACACTCTGCCCTAAAAATGATAAATAAATACCTTCGCAAACTCTCCACTATTTATCCCCCTCCACTCATTAAATGCAACGACTTGCTTGCAAAAACCGCCCAACTTGCTAATATTAAAATTCAGGCCCTTTCTGAAACAGATTTAAATACCTCCTTGCAACACACTATATCCTTCCTTAAGAACATTAAACACACTATCTGGACAGCCTATAATATTAAGAAAATACAGGAGCAAAGTAAGAAAATCGAATTCTTTACCAACCGCAGATATAAAGACTTCATGGATAATACTACAAGGATGTTAGATAGCATACTTAAACGAAAGTTAGACTCCGTCAAAACAGACAAAATAATTTTACCCAATAGTGTACTAACAGAAAAACAGAAAATAAAAGACTATGTTCGCAGTCACTTCTACTCTTGGACAAGAGCGAATCCTCCTAGTCCAGACCCAGATTTAGCAAGAGAATAGGAAGATGTTTACCAACCCATTAAATTGATCGACCCTACAATATACCTCCCTCTACTAGAACCAATCCAACTAAATGAATTAACAAAAACTATAAACAATGCTCCCCAGAAGAAGGCCACTGGCCTTTAGCCATAGCTAATGAAGCACTACAATATTTTCCAACTTCAGCAAAAAATTGGCTTATTATTATATTTAATAATTGCTTACAACTAAAACAGGTCCCGAACCAGTGGCTCTGTGCCAGGGTTGGGCAAGCTGTATATCCAGTGCTTTTTCACTGGACACTGGACGTTTCCAAATTGTCCAGTGTAATGTCCAGTGCATGTCCAATGTCCAGTGACATATTTATAAAAAAATTCAATAAATAAATAATTTAGTCAAAGCACAATATATCTAGTCAGATAACTAGTACTCCCAGAGGATTGCTCTAGCTAATTCTTAAAAATGTAGTTAAAATTTTATAATAATGCATTATACCTTTGATTTAATTTAATTTTATTCTTATTTAATTTTAAAATTTAGTTTAATTATTGTATATTAGTCAAAAATTCTGTTAGCGCATATAGTACATTTGAAAAAATTAATAAGCAATAAATATGTTGGCCACATAATATGTATTTAACTAAATAAGATATCTATATGCAACCAATTTGCTTACAATTGTAAAGGATAGTATTTCAAATGATGTTAACCTCCCAAAGCAATATGCATGGTAAGCAGGTTTTGAGAGATATCAGGCTTGAAAACATTATAAATATTATATTATATAGTAGGAACAGGCTTAATAAATTAATTTTTTTAAGTTAGGGGAGTGCAGAAAATCATGTAATTAGGGTTTACATAGATCATACCCCCCTCCTCCCTAGTGATAGAACTATTGACCAATCAAATTTAACCTTTATAATATTTAAAAAAACTCAAATATCTTTAACCCCACGATCGATAAAAGTCGCTATATAGTAAAGTCTAAATTTTACTAAGCAAATCGATTAAAATCGATTAAGTAAACTTATTCAGCAGGTCAAAATACACTTACCACAAAATTGTTATAAGAATTGGAGAAGTTTTTATTAATTGTCTTTTGATTTTTACGTTCAACGAAAAAATTAAAATTTTTAAAAAAATATATTCGATGAACGTAAAAATCAAAAGTTAAATAATAAAAAATTCTTCAATTTTAATAAAAATTTCAGGGCATATGCATTTTGATCTGCTGAATAACTTTACTTAATCGATTTTAATCAGTTGACTTAGTAGAATTTAGACTTTGCTATGTAGCAACTATTTGTGATTAACTAAAAATCTATTTTACTTCAATATTATTGGCTATTTATACTATATATATATATAGGACGTGATATTTGGGGACCCCAACCCCCCTAAAAAATTACGTGATTTTCTGCACTCCCCTTATCGATTTTAACAGAATTGGTTAATTATCTAGTTTATTTAATTTTTTTTGTTTAAAATTTTAAAAATTTTATTTTTTTTAATTTTTGTTGTCCAGTGATTATTTTTTTTAATCCATTGCTTTTCACTAGACAATTAGGACACTGGACACTGGACAAATTTCCAATTGTCCAATTGTCCAGTTGCCCAACCCTGCTCTGTGCCAACATCTGGCCCATACCAAAAAAAACAAATTACAACTACAACCTTACTACAACAGGACACCAGACAATTCTATAGTAGGAGGTAGGGTAAAAAGTGGGTAGATTTTGGACCAAATTCACCTTAATTCTGGTCAAAATTAAAATTAAAATTTAATTTTGACCAGAATTTAGATGAGTTTGGCCCAAAAAATCTACCCACTTTTTACCTCCCACATTCATTAGGATTGTCTGGGTCCTACTACAACCAGACCAATCACTCATGTCCAGAAAATCTTTACAAAAATCCTAACAACTAAGATGATAAGGATCATCACCAAACATGAGATACTTTCTTCACAAAATTTTGCGGCTTTTCCTTTCCAATCCACTATACAGCCCATTATACAACTAGGCCAAATGATTGAACACGCGCTAACTAACGACAAAAAAATTTGGATCTTGTTCCAAGACATGTCAAAAGCCTTCAATACAGTCCATACACAAACACTTAAGAAAGCACTGTCGAGAATTAAAATTCTGACACCTATTATAGAATTATTAGCATACCTCTTCTCTAAGGGGAGCGGCATTTATCAGGTGATTAGGGTCTACTAAGTAACTACCCCCTATCCCCCACCTGATAATAAATACTGCAATTTGATTGGCTAAAATTTTTTAAAATTTTAAAAAAATTTTAAAATTTAATATTAAATAAAATTTGAACCAATGATCCGTTTTGGATGATTTTACTACCAAACTGTTCGTCTCAATGAGACGATTCTAACGAGTCTAAAATCATCAAAATCCAATTACTGGATCCCAAGATCGTTATAAATTTGTATTGCTTTAATTATATTAGTTTTGTATATATTAAAAATTATTATTAAAGTTCTTATAAACTTTAACATTGAATAACTTGTGAACCAGTGATCCGTTTTAGATGATTTTACTACCAAAATGCTCGTCTCAGTGAGACGATTCTAATGAACCTAAAATCGTTAAATTTTGATCACGGAATCCCAAGATCGTTATAGATTTGTGTTATTTTTAATTAATTTAATATATTTTATATTAATATAACACAAATCTATAACGATCTTGGGATCCCGTGATCAGAATTTAACAATTTTAGATTCATTAGAATCGTCTCACTGAGACGAGCATTTTGGTAGTAAAATCATCTAAAACAGATCACTGGTTCACAAGTTATTCAATGTTAAAGTTTATAAGAACTTTAATAATAATTTTTAATATATACAAAACTAATATAATTAAAGCAATACAAATTTATAACGATCTTGGGATCCAGTAATTGGATTTTGATGATTTTAGGCTCGTTTGAATCGTCTCATTGAGATGAACAGTTTGATAGTAAAATCATCCAAAACAAATCATTAGTTCAAATTTTATTTAATATTAAAGTTTAAAAATTTTTTAAAATTTTAATTGGTAATCCGCCTATCAACCAGAGAATAGTGAAATGTGGCGTTCTTCCATCTAAAGTTTTTTTCTTACTAAGTTAACAATACAAGTCCACTAATTGAAAGTTGTAGAGCTCGTTGAGACGCATCTAATAGTAGTTAAATCATCCAGATCGGCCCAGTGAGTGGTGTGTTATTGTTAAAAAACGACTGGCTGACTATATAAAAATCCATGACGGAAATTACATATGAAAATCACTATAGGCGAAATGTGGCGTGCTTCCATCTAAAAGTTTTTTCTTACTAAGTTAACAATACATGACCACTAATTGAAAGTTGTAGAGCTCGTCGAGACGCATTTAATGGTGGTTAAATCATCCAAATCGGTCCAGTGGATGGTGAGATATCGTCAAAAAACGATTGGCCGACTATAGAGATTTTATAGTCGACCAATCGTTTTTGACGATATCTCGCATCCACTGGGCCGATTTGAATGATCTAACCACCGTTAGATGCGTCTCTATGAGCTCTACAACTTTCGAGTAGTGGGCATGTATCGTTAACTTAGTAAGAAAAAAACTTTTAGATGGAAGTACGCCACATTTCGCCTATAGTGATTTTCATATATAATTTCTGTCACAAATTTTTATATAGTCAGGCAATAGTATTTCGACGATACCTCACCATCCACTGGACCGATTTGTATGATCTAACCACCGTTAGATGCGTCTCTATGAGCTCTACAACTTTCAAGTAGTGGGCATGTATCGTTAACTTAGTAAGAAAAAAACTTTTAGATGGAAGCACGCCACATTTCGCCATTCTCTGGTTGATAGGCGGATTATCAATTAAAAATTTTTAAAAAATTTTAGCCAATCAAAAGTTATCTACTATTAAGACCTGATAATTTTCTGATCCCTCCACCCATCTAAAAATCAGGTGATAAATGGCGCTCCCCTAACCACACCAACCAAGTAATCGCAGATCACGGCTTTACAGAACTATACAAGGTGATGGATGGTATTGAACAGGGTGAAACATTCTCACCACTGTTATGGAAAATTTATTAAAACCCCCTTATCTTAACTATTAAAAATCATTTCATGAGTTATAAGTACACTATCCCCTCCTCCAACTCAAAACAATTAATACCTTTGTCATAGTCTACATGGACGACTCCCTATGAGTCGCTCTGAATAAAGCAGAACTAACTCAGGTCCTGAACACTGTGACAAGCTTTTACCAGTTCAACAATATTAAAATCAACCCTAACAAATCCTCATTATTAACCAATTCTTCGACCTCAGACCATAATATCACCCTTGATAATGCGTCCTTTACTGTTCTACTACGTCATACCCCATTAAAATACCTTGGAGCTTGGTTCTCCATTAACAATTCCCATAACAATACTTAAAAACTAATTATATCAGAAATTACAAATAGTCTAAAAAGGCTCCATTTTGCCCAAATAACTGAAAAATAAGCCATCTACATTGTCAATCATGTTATTATTCTCCGATTCAAATATAGGCTCTATTCTTCTTATCTTAATCCCAATCAATAAAATCATTGAGATGAACTATAGTAACAACAATCAAACAAAAAGCTAAACTATCCAAAGGAATCCCTAACTCCTTCTTATTTTGCTCAGGAATTTACACCCTTACAGATATTGAACAAGCCCAACACCAATTCTTGACTATTGTATTACAAAAAGGACTAAACCGCCCAGACTTAGACTGCTCATTTCTAAAATTACATCTACAACAAGTTCAAGATACCGTAGCAACTGACACCTCCATTCTGGACGATCTTCTTATACTTCTACCCAAACAACTTTCTACTTACACAGTACAATCCATACTAGCAATGCACGCATTAAATATTAATTTTACTAGGCTACTACAAGACTGGCTCATTGCCAATAGACCCTTAGGCACTCCAATCAACTCAATTATCGTCCTATATCTAGAGAAAGCACGTCTTAAAGAAAAATTAAACAAACATAGCATAACCTGTACTGAACAATTCTTAGATCTTACTAACTGTAGGTTAGTGAGTTGGAAAGAATTTCATCACAATATAAAAAGAATTCTGCAAGGTAGAACACCAAAATGGTTTTACCTCATACAAGAACTGATCACCTCAGCTGCCTCGACCAGCTTCACCCTTATTCAACCTAATCCATATATAATACCCCCTTGGACACCAAAAAAAGGCTGGATAATTACCAGTCTCGAAGAAATTGGAAAAATACACAACCCCTTCGCGCACAAACTAAAAGCTAAACACTTCATCCGCTTTTCGTTACAACGAATTAGAAGTAACACCCTGTCCTGGCTGCCATCTCAAAAACAATAAAACAACGTATTGTTACTTTCCTATCGATAAAGATAAGATATTCAACCTCTAGGTGGACTCTAGATATAATTTACATGCCAACTTGACGACATCTATACAGCATTAAATATAACCAAACTGAACTTGTCAGAGAGATATAACATTCCTTTCATGCCAAAACTACTATTACTATTTGAGAAACCACCGATCGAAAAATGGCATGAATTTTCAACCATTAACTCCTTGAAGAAAACAATCTCACTTCTGTTTATTGTCACAAAAACAAACACCTTGTCTACAAACATAACAACAGCAACATGTCTAACAACAACTAATCAATACATATTAAGCTGTTTTAATCAATATTGGCCCTCTAAATTCAATTCACTCTTAACTATCCTAACCTTTATCCTAACTACCTTAAAACCCTCTACCAGTCTAAACATAACCACAAATTATAAGCCATTTCAAAAATTAATAGAAAACTTAGCAATAATGCCACTCTATGAAAATTTAAAACTGGACAAGGAACCTTTTCTACTTATACAACAGATCATATATGGATTAATAATCAATATAAAAATAACTATCTCACATGATGCTGATTTAAAACAAGAAAATCAACATGGCACATGCCCCCCTCCCATTCCTTTAGATATTGTCCTCCAAAAATTCTTGTACAACAGGTTCACCCTCCTATTATTGCGAAATCCTATCCCTTATCAAACCAATAATCTGATAAAAGAAATACACAAAATAATCAACAACCTAAAATGATACAACCAACGAAGAATTTCACTTTGGAGTAACAGACTAAAAAACACTAATTGGGACCTTACTTTACAATACCTGGCATATAATAATGTGCCTAAGGCATTATATACTAACCCTAAAATTTCAAAATTAAAAAACTTTAAAATTAAGATGCTAGCTGAAGAATTATTTACACACCTTCATTTCAGAAACCTGAAAAAAAACCTAACTATCTTTGTCCTAGATGTCACTCTGCACTGGAAGACACCACACATTTGCTCACATGCGTAACCAACCCTTTAATCTGCGAACAGAACTGAAAAGAATCCTTACAAAAATAGCAAAGAAACATGAACTGATTCTTAACAAGCCAGATATATTCATCCAATCATTCATCGATTTACATATCACAAAAGAAACACCGATTGGAATAATTACTACTAATACACTAATTCCCACGCAACTAGAAAAACAAAAACTTAAATATACGGTGCTTCTTCATCACAATATTGCTGAATTCTTATATACCGAACTGTGGATTCCCTCAAGATGCTCGCTCCATTATCCAGGCTTATATACTCTAGCATAAATACCTGCCCCTACTTTATTACCTACACACCCTTTAACTCACTCTTTCACAATACAGAAATTAATTAGACACATTGCCACTAACTCTACCCTCTTCATAAATTGCTCGAAAACTAGAGGTCTACGACCATTCTAGTAAAGAATTAGATCGAGAGTAAACCTCAGCTCTTATCTCTACTTCCCTATAAATTAGTTTTTCTTCTTACATGTATTAATATGTATAAATGAACAAATCTTAATAAAGAACTAGAAAATAGATCTCTTTTTTAAAAAAAAAAAAACTAATACTTTTGACCAAACTCACAATAATTGAATATTTAGACTTTTTTGAAGAAAATAAAAAGGAGCCTTTACAACTACTTATAGATTTATATTTAAGATATCTCAAACACATTATTCAAAGTGAGCATAGAAGTAAAAAAGTAAAGGCACAACTATTTATAAATAATTATAAAGAGGTAGTGTTTTTTACAAAATCAGTGTTGTAGTATTAACCTATATGCTTGTCTGGTATTTAAGGGTAGAGTATCTTATGTGATCTATGATATAGCAAAATAACGGCATAACTGCAAGTTATAGATCACTGATGTACAAAACTAAAAATAGATTTTGTCCAATCAAAATAATTTATATTTATTACGATATGAACATACAAAATCTAAATATCTTCAAAATCATAACCATTTTTTTATTTTAATTAATATAATACTAAATAATTATATTAATAAAATGTTTTGCAAAATTATTACAAGCATTACAATCAAAAATTTCATATGCTCCGATTTTTGGAATACATGCAGGTAAGTGACGCACCCCAAAATTTACCTGTTACACAACAGGGTGTGTCAATTAGTTGACATCTAATCCTAGCCAATCATGAGTAGCACAGGTTTGTCCTATTTTGTTTAGTGCGTCAGGGGATGTCAAGTGTAACTGTAACCCAGGTTACACTAGACGCACTAAAGACAAAAATAACCTGTGCCGTATATTTTCATTACTGTATTACAGTATTAGTATATCTAACCGCTATATTTTTTTTCTGTTATATAGTATCGATTTCTTTTGTACCTGCCTATCGTTTTCTTTTGTACCTTTCCTGTCATTCTTTGGCATCGTCGTTTTCAGTGGCATCACTCTTTGGTGTCGTCATTCATTAGAATCGTCACTCTTTGGTGTTGTTGCTCTTTGGCGTCGTTGTTCTCGTGTCGACAATTTTTTGTATCTTCATTTCAAGTGTCTTCATTTGTAGTGCTTCATTTCATTTGGGATCATTATTTTTGGTGTCATGATGTCATAGTTTGAAGCCGCTATGTGCTAATGACGTCACTTGTGAATTGTCGTCGTATGTTGGTTCAGTTTGTCAATATTTACTGTTGTCGTCGTCGCTAGTTACTAACAATTTTTTTTTTATTTAGGTTGTTGGTCTGTAGGTAGGCTAGTCGTGGCAGAAAAATTTTACTATCACGTAACCGAAGATCATTTCTGACCTGGTACGATCTTTGGATTCGAGGTAAATTTTTTTTATTATTTTAAAAATTTAAGATATCAAAATATTCCCTTTAACAAATACAATAAAATTTTTAATATTTTTAATAGAATTAAAAAAAAATTTTAAACAAATTAAATTAGATAACGTTCAAGAAATATTCGCATAAAGTCTTGAAAAAGACTAATAATTTTGATTTTAAGACATGCTCTGCAATATTGTGATACTTTATTGTTAAGTCCTGCAGGTGCTTGAACAGAAAATTCGCGTGATAACATATAATATGAACAGAATGAATACAAGATAAAAAAAAATTAAATGTATAACGGATAAAACTTATATTGTTTAAAAAAAATATAAAAAATATATATAATTGTTCAACCACGTGATATTCTAATTACATAATTTATATCGTCAATAAAATTGTCCTATGCTTTTTGCGCAACAAATGTATATTCAAGCGAAAAAATAATATTAACTATAAGTAGCTAGAATCTTCAAACCAACTTTAACAAAGGTTAATTTGTTATAAAGTTATTGCTGCGAATCATAATGAAATCGGATTAAAATGAAAAGTGGGTTTCTATTTAACCTTCTAAACCCACTTATACTTGTTTAATATAAACTCTATTCTAAAACTAACCTCTAACCTTAACCCATAACAATAAAAAAAAGAGTCCCAAAAATTTTTATTTATCGGTGGCTTGTCTGTTTCTTATATTATACATATTTTATTTTAATCAGATTTCTTGTTTCTCATTTTATATATTCGTTTTAATTTCACCTCAAAGAGTCTAGAAAGAGATATTAACTGAAGATTTAAATACAAACGGTCCAAGAAAACAAAAGAAAAACAGCATGTAGAATTTTTTACTTACATAACTATAATATCTTTCACAAAAATCTAGTTATTGTAACTGATTAAATTGAATTTGATTAAAATGAAATATGAATAGTATAAAAAAATAGACAGGCCACCGAAAAATAAAAATTTTTGGGTGCATTTTTTTAGAGTTATGGATTAAAGTTAGAGGTTAGTTTTAGAGTAGAGTTTATATTAAACAAGCATAAGTGGGTTTTAGAGGGTTTAATAGAAACCCAAATTTAATTTTAATCTGATTTTATTATGATCCACGACTGTTATTACGTAATTAAAGAAATTTATTGAACCCAGATTATTTAATTAAATTATTCTTAGATATAGATAAGGTGTTTCAAGAAAGATAAAAAACATGCCATATCTCTTTTTCACAAAAGTTTGCTGTGGTTTCTATTTTGAGCAAAAAATTAACAATCTATTACTTAGCTGTTCATAGTTAAGATTTTCAAATACAAAATTCAAATATAGACTTTATTCAAGACTTAGCTATTTTCGTTATATTTAAGGTTGAATTTGGTAACGCAAAAAGTTTCTCTAAAAGTCCAAATGGCACAGCGGGTTGAATAATAATTTCAAAAATGGATTACATTTATTACAATTCTCCAAGCCCAGCCCAAATAAGTATATATATACAAATTCATTTTACCTTAATTTAAATTATTCCTTTAAAGCCAATGGATCAATGCGCGAGAGCATAATTGCATGATTAAATATTCATTTTAACTTAATTTGAATTATTCCTTTGAAGCCAACAGATCAATGCACGAGAGCATAATTGCATGATTAAATATCATTGTCAGAAAGGTAAAAGTTAAAAATGGCATAAGCGATTCTTTACAAGATAGCAAATGAAATATAAAAAGGAATTATGAGCCACAGTAAAAATATTAGAATTAGATAATTAAAAATGTATTTAAGCTGTACTTTGCTTCTAAATAAAAAAAATATTTTTAATAAATTTTGCTAATTTTATTAAAATTTTATTGCAAATTAAAATAATACATCAATTTCAACATAAATTTCTGCTATTACCACATCATTTCGTTACATCAACCCATTATCTAATAAATATTATCACATGCCTGCTCCCGAAGGTAATAATATTAAAAAATATTACCAATATTAACTCTGATATAATTGAAAAAAAATTGTATAAAAATTACTGATCAAAAAAAACAAATATTAAATATTCAAATTTGAAAAAATGTCTACATTAAACGAAGCTACTAATGTTAAAGATAAAGATTGTTCTGGGTGTGGAAAAATTAAACCAATTTCAGAACAACGTGGAGATAAAGTAATAACAGGGTCTACATGCAATCAATGTTTTGAACAACAAAAACAGAATCGATTAAATAGATTAGATAAAAAACTTAATGTCGAAATGCAAGTTGACTCCTTAAATGATATACTTGTTGAAACTGAAAATTACAAAAGCAATGATAATCTTCTTTATAAAATATGTGATATTGAAGAGCTTATAGCCTTTAATTTTAATAATAGTAAAGAAAAGGATGGCAAGGTCGAATTTTCTATAATAGTAAATATAGAAAATGAATTGGTTAATGAAGAAGCATTATCATCAGAAATAGATTTTGAAGAACTACCGTATTTATCCGCCACGTGTACCCGGGGTATTTCCCTAGTTCGTTTTAGTACCCGGGGTACTTGGATCTGGGGGGTATACTGTATTAATGGGGGTACATATGTCAGTGTTTTCACTGTGCTCTAATTTGATGCATCGCTTATTGGTCAAAATGTAACTGATTGATAATCGAGATATAAAAGACTTTTTAAACGTTTAAAATTATTGACAAACGATACTCACCTGGATATCTCTTCAAGAAACATTTTTTTTATCTTTCGTATAAGGGCGGGCCTCGTGGTCCTGAATTTTTTTTTTTTGCAATGCATATGCCCCTGAACACAACCGTTTAAAAGAGGTGGTCTGACTTTTTTTCATAACCCATGTGCTTTAAAGACAATATTTTTTATACACTTTTTTTTTTTTTTT
>QKWP01000277.1:3461-74259 GCA_003550325.1 Gigaspora rosea | reverse complement strand
TTAAGCGTCGCTAAGCGTCATTGAGTGTCATTGCACATCAATTTCGCATATCACTATTACTAAATACAGTTATTACAAAATTTCCTTATTAAGTTCTAATTTTCAAACTAATTTCTACCAACATTAAAACCTATTCTATAACAGCGGGAAGGTTTTTTCTCTTTCTTCTGTTTTTGGTAATAGGGATCTACAGGGAGAGTTCTCTATATATTAGATATTTTAGATTCCCCCCAACTTTTACTATGCTAGTACTATTGTTTACAAAAGAATCACGAATTAAATAAAAAAAATACTGTCTACTCTTTCTATAACGAACCATTGGTTCTGGCAGTTAAAAAAGTTCGTTATATAAAATTGCTATGTTTTTTTATGAAACCAAACTTTTTTTATACCGAACTATTATAAAATTCAACAATTTTTAGGTCTGTATATCCAGAGTTCGTTATAGAGAGATTCGGTATAGAGAGTAAACTGTAGATATATTATACAAGATTATAGTAAGTATATTTATTTAAATAAAAAAAAAAGAAAAAAAAATTACCGGTACTTAAATTAAATAAAAAAAATACAGTCTACTCTTTCTATAACAAACCATTGGTTCTGGCTATTAAAAAAGTTTGTTATATAAAATTGCTATGTTTTCTTATGAAACCATAACTTTTTTTATACCGAACTATTATAAAATTCAACAATTTTTAGGTTTGTATATCCAGAGTTCGTTATAGAGAGGTTCGGTAGAGAGGTTCGGTATAGAGAGTAGATTGTAGATATATTATACAAGATTATATATAAGTATATTTATTTAAATAAAAAAAAAGAAAAAAAAATTACCGGTACTTAAATTTAAATAAAAAAAAATACAGTCTACTCTTTCTATAACGAACCGTTGGTTCTGGCTATTAAAAAAAGTTTGTTACCAGTATATAAAATTGCTATGTTTTCTTATGAAACCATATACCGAACTATTATAAAATTCAAAAGTTTTTAGGTCTGTATATCCAGAGCTCTAGAAAAAGAACAAAATGAGAGCCAGAAGATCGAGACGGTACCTGTGAATATTATTCCATCATTACGGTATAAAGACTGTATAAAGAGAATAGACTGTACATGTATTTTTTTTTTTTTTGTGTTAAAGTTACCACTTTGGGTGAGAGTTTATTTAATCAAGCCAGTGGATCAAGGGCGCCTCTTTGGGCGCACCCACAATTGAGTTACATTGAATGAGAGTACAACTAACCATACGTACAACTTTTGGTTGTCTAATTTAAGTAGTCTGCCCGAAGGTTCTACACTAGTTGCCATACCTACAACCCAACTAGGGAATTGCCTATTTAAACTCTCTGGTCCAACGCTTCACATGTCAATCCTACTTGTGATCACTGGTACAGCCCTCCGATACATTAGTCAGTCGAAGACAGTCCCAGATGCTATCTAAATCCCCTTAGGACTAATTTATCCTCACGGGTAAACTTGGTAGAGCAGTCCCTGTCCCACACAGGTATTATCTACACTTCAGTAACTTACGCACTCACCGAGGTAAGCAACTTGCAGTCAGGGGTACCTAACCGCTACCATTACCTACTTCTGCCCTTGTAAAGTTCACACCGACCCCGGTACCCACCATTACTTTCCTACTGGTCCATCACCGGGTGCCCCAAACTTCCAAACCAGTTGGCCCGGAAGGGTTGATCTACCCAGCATTAGGTGCTACTATGGTTTTTCTTCCCCTTGTACCTAATTCCAGAACATAGGTCCTTTTCCTCCGGTACAACTCCGGTGGCCAGGTTGGTGGACCCTCTCCTCCGAAGGTCATATCGTCCAGTTCTCCAGCTCCGTTTTTGATATTCCGGTTCTGGTAGCACCGTCAAAGATCGTTGCTACCTCCTTACTCGGGACTTTCCAAATGGGTTTCCATTTCCCCAGTTCCTTGGATTTGTCTGTGTCACCAGACACAACTTCGCCCGAAAGCTCACATTCGAGAAGTAACCAAGGACTACAGGTAATATACCCAACCGATCGACAAGAAACGGTTACCGTAACACAGGTCTATTTTTCCAAAGCGTCGCCAGTGGGATTTGAACCCTAACCTGCCACTTGGGGGTGACAACTTACCAACTTCCCTAAGTCGCCACACCCTGGACTGTACATGTATTAAGATTATGTGTATATATATTTATAAATAAAAAAAAAGAAAAAAATTACTTAATTCGTGATTCTTTTGTAAACAATAGTACTGTCATAGTAAAAGTTGGGGGAATCTAATATAAGTTTTATAATAGAGCTGAATCCAGCTTCACCCACAAGGTAGGTCATCTTTTTTTCAAGATAACCTTGCTTGGAGCTCTAATAAAAGTTATAGAGCTGATGTTTGTGGTTTTAATAGTAGTAAGATCGGTAAAATTGGCCTGGTGGTTGTTGAGATACCCTAGCCTTTCTCTTTATAATCATATAAAATTTCTTTAAAAAATTTTAAAGAAACCTTATATGATTGTAAGAAGAAAAGCTAAGGTATCTCAACAACCACCAGATCAATTTTACTGATTTTACTACTATTAGAACCACAAAAATCAGCTCTATAACTTTTATTAGAGCTCCAAGAAAGGTTATCTTGAAAAAAAGATGACCTACCTTGTGGGTGAAGCTGGATTCAGCTCTATTATAAAACTTATATTAGATTCCCCCCAACTTTTACTATGCTAGTACTATTGTTTACAAAAGAATCACGAATTAAATAAAAAAAATACTGTCTACTCTTTCCATTACAAACCATTGGTTCTGGCAGTTAAAAAAGTTCGTTATATAAAATGGCTATATTTTCTTATGAAACCATAACTTTTTTTATACCGAACTATTATAAAATTCAGCAATTTTTAGGTCTGTATATCTAGAGTTCATTATAAAGAGGTTTGGTAGAGAGGTTCGGTATAGAGATTAGACTGTAGATATATTATACAAGATTATATGTTAGTATATTTATTTAAATCAAAAAAAAAGAAAAAAAATTACCGGTACTTAAATTTAATTAAATAAAAAAAAATACAGTCTACTCTTTCTATAACAAACCGATGGTTCTGGCTGTTAAAAAAAGTTCGTCATATAAAATTGCTATGTTTTCTTATGAAACCATATACCGAATTATTATAAAATTCTGATAATTAAACGCGGAGAAGTCTATAAATTTCGGGTTAGTCGTAAAGAAATCAAAGGCTCTGAACAATCAAAAATTTTTAGGACTGTATATCCAGAGCTCTAGAAAAAAAACAAAAATGAGAGCCAGAAGATCGAGACGGTACCTGAGTATGTTTATTTATAAATAAAAAAAGAAAAAAATCACTTAAATAAAAAAAATACAGTCTTCTCTTTCTATAACGAACCTTTGGTTCTGGCAGTTAAAAAAGTTTGTTATATAAAATTGGCATGTTTTCTTATGAAACCATAGCTTTTTTATACCAAACTATTATAAAATACTGTCTGTATATTCAGAGCTCTTTATGGTATAAAGAAAGTAGACTGTACATGTATAACGTATGTAGAAAAAAATTATTTAAAATAAAAAAAATGCATATTTATAGGTATTTAGAGTTACAAATCCAGTGATCGTACCAGGTCAGAAATGATCTTCGGTCACGTGATAGTAAAATTTTTCTGCCACGACTAGCCTACCTTTGGTTTGTCACTGCCTGGTTGTGTCTTCGTTCATTTTCTTCAAATTTGTTCTCGTATTGGTTCGGCTAAAGCAATAGATAGTAGCACAGAATTGGGGTTATGTTAGCATAGAATTAGTATAAGATCTAGAGGGGTTTAGATTAGGATTAGTATAAGGTAGCGCAGGATTAATGTAAGAGGAGTTAGGTTAGTATTGGACGAAAGAGTAAATTCATATATTTTAGATATTGATAAATATATATATTTTGTAATAAATAAAATATTTATAATAAAAAAATTAGATAAAAACACTAGTAAATTCGCTTTAAGGTTTTGCTCTTGTTGTTGATGGGCTATTCTTTTCTGCTCTAATTGTCTTTGGGATTCTTGGAAATTGCTCTCTGCTAATGCGGCAACTAAGAACTTTTATTGAGACATTCTAGACCACATCGTTCAAGAAGTAGAATTAAGTTAGTATAATAAATAAAAGTTTTAATAAATAATAAAGTTGTACTGTATATTAATATTTTATGTGATATATAATGGGTATTACAGAAATATGTCTTTTATAAACCCGTATTTAAGTAATGTATGTATAGATATAAGCAAAAAAAATTTACGAAAGTATGTATGATTAGCACTACTGTTACAAGCGTATAGCCTTCTTAATAACCACTAGCAACATAGCACACGGCAACAGGGATCCTATAAGGGTCAGAGAGAATATGAAGCAGTGTGGAAGTGGAATGTTTCCTTACTGTGGCAGTTCGATATATTTTACTCAAAGAACAGGAGTGTATTTAGTTGGGCAAAGATATATTTTATTTAAGTACATTACAAGACTTTGCTACAAGACTATCTATAGGTTTCTGTGCCTAAAGAATTCCTATAGCTAAAGAATTGCAGGGAACAAATCCTAAAGTTAAGAAAGGATAAAAGCTAGGGTTTATATATCTTTTTACAGCTGATAGTTACAATGGTACAAATGGCAGAGATGGCAGAAATGGTAGAAATGGTAGAAATGGTAGAAATGGTAGAAATGGTAGAAATAGTAGAAATGGTAGAAATAGTTAACCATGTTACTTGTACTTCTAACTAAGCCATATTTAGTTAACAATATAAAATAATATAAAATAATATAATAAAATAAGATAATAAAATAATCCAATAAAATATAATTAAAATAATACCTAGAAAATACATTAAAGAAACTAATACTAAAACTCGTTCTATAACACTACTTATAAATTTTATCTTTTATAAGTAATCCCTTTTATTAGTTAGGGTCAGGTTGAGTGCCAATATTGACCTTTTTCATGGTTAGGGTTGGTATAGATTATAGATAAAATCTTTTAAAGAATTTCTTTTACAAACTATACATACTATCTTAATTCCTACTATACATACTTTGTCAATTATACACTACATTTTTGCTATATACTCATATATAATTACTAAAAAAATTTACTTTAAATATTTTGTACAGTATGAATTATATATATTTTTCACTTTCGATCTTATTTTTTTATTTGCTTCAATTATTTATTTATTTATTATTTTTTTTATTCGATTTGGTGTTACTAAATTAATGTGAATTAAATATAATACTGCATAAATATAGACATCAATAAAATGAAATTTTATGATATGTGAATAGTGACAAATCAATAAATTATGGACATAAATGAAAATTTACTGGAAAAGTGACATACCGGCCGCATAATGTTAGTTATACTTATTCAGTAAGTTTTCACTTATGTCCAATTATCCAATCTTTCTCTACCTTGCTAATAGAATTTTCGTGCTTATCAAAATACTTGGAAATTGCTTGCTCTTCTACACGGAATTTCTTCTTTTCTTTCTCAGCTCGCTTTTTGGGCTTTTGTTAAATTGGAAAATTGCCAAGAGTGATTTTTTGTGTGTTTACTAGAAAACAGTCGTATTATAAACAGCTTTTAGTAAACATTTGAGCTGATAAACCTTTTGAAGCAACTCAAAGTATTAAAATCTATATTAAATAACTTATTTAAATACTTAGGTTAATAAATATCATAAACCAAAAAAAAATTAGCATGAATAAAATAAAATAGTAATATTTATAAACTCGAATACTTAAAAATTCCAAATTGGCGGATACAGGCTTTGTGTACGCGCATTTACGTACTACTTATTCATACATCACTATACCTTTCAATTATTCCATTTCGTGCACAACTATTTATAAAATAAAGTAATAATTAGTACATTATGTAGAACATTAACCAACATTTACTTGAGTAAATCCCAAAAAGAGCAAATTGGTTTTGAGGACAAGAAATTGGTTTGACGGGTTTATATATATAAAATTTTTGGTTTAAAATTTTGAATTAAAATAATTTGGGATTAGCTGATAAATAATTTAGGGTAAAAAAAGATCAGCTGATTAATAATTTGGGGAGCAAAATAATCAATTTAGGTTATCAAAAAAGGTCCAATTCCAAAAATCGGAGCATATGTTGGCTTTTTTCGACTATCTAAATAGACTATCTACCATGTTTTAATATGACTACAATATACCATATAATCTATAAATAGATTATTAATAACTATATTTTTCACGAAGAGTCACTAGTAAACTTCTAAAAATTTGTAAACGGCATGACTTTTTGCAGTGTAAACAAGCTATCGAAGTTGTTATCTGTAAAATTTAAAGAAAAATATTTATTTTTTAGAAAAGTTTGCTTGAAATGCACATTTTTAAGGCCAGATGAGCAAAGTTAACTTTGCCTTATTCCCAAATAAACTCTTTTTTAACCCAACTTGCTAATAGAAAACGACTTACTGTTAAGTTAAACCGTTTCGAAAAAATTTTTAAAGATCACGAGTTTGTGTGATCTTTTATAAGAGCTAAGTTCCGTGATTTGCATGAAATTATATATGTATAATGTGACCTAAGATACCCTACCCTTAAGTCTACAAGAACCTTATCACAGAACCCAGATATCTAGTATAGAGGTCATACTTGTTTTTTTTTTCAGCAAAAACCCCTGAAATTTGAGAAGCAAAAAACAGTTTTTGCCAATTATCTTGGCATCCAGTGGACCAATTTAAACAAACTTTTTTTTAAAATGAAGCTCTTAGTGATGCGCATTTAACAAAAAAGTTTATTCAATTCTGATCACTAGATCAAAAGTTATTTAAACAAATTCATTTTGTTATTTTCAGCAAATTGGGCCAAAATTGGTCAAAATCCAGTTATAATCTATATGAGAGATGCTCGGGGTCCTCTTATCACTGATCTGTCAGAGTACAGATAACCTATGTGCTTGTTTGTGTTGAAGTTTGCATGCCAAACTGACAGACTTATAGGATGAAAATCAGGAGCCTTTATATGTTTGTTCAATCCACAAATCATTAATATGGCATCAATCTATGTACTTGTTTGGTGTTTAAATCTACAAGATTCTTAGAGAGGCACTAGAAATCAGCTAATTTCTTAGGGGGGAGGGGGCTCTGGCCTAGTCAGGTTATTATATATCCTTTATTCTGATTGGCTAATACAACATATTATTTATATAATATATATTAAAAAATTTTATATATAAAAATTTTATTAGTTAATAACTTTTGATCTACTGGTCCAATTTGGATGATTTAACTACCAAAATAATCCTCACAAAGAGAGGATTCTAACAAGCCCAAAATCACAAAAACTAATAACAGAATCATAAAATCGATATAAATTTGTGCATTATTACTATATACTATATATAGTATTTATTTAATAAATACTATATGGAGAGTGTGAAGACATAGAGAAGCTATCTGGTTGTCACCCCCCAAGTGACAGGTCTAGAGTTCAAATCCTACTGGAGACAAATTGGAAAATAGACCTGTATTACGGTAACATTTGTTCATCGATCGGTCAGATATATTACCTATAATCTTGGTACCACTATCTTGAATGGGAGCATCGGCACAGTTGTATAAGTTATATAGACAAATCCAAGGGACCAGAACAATTGAAACCCGTTTGGTAAGTCCCGAGCAAGGAGGTAAAGAAGATCCTACTACGGTACTACAGAGCCCTTCTAACTAGAGACTGAAGAACCGAACAGAATATACTCTATGGCAAGAGAAAACACCAACCTGGCCGCCGGAGTCGTACTGGAGAAAAAGGATCTACATTTCGGAAGTAGGATACCAAGGAAAGGGCATCTATCAGCACATAAAGCCGGGCAGACCAATTCTTCTGGGCTAACTGGTTTGGTAGTTTGGGAGGAATCGGTATTAAAGTCGAAAATAGTTGTATATAAGTATTGGGGATCATTGCAAGGGCAGACAAAACCCACTGGCCAATAAGAAGTAGAAGCAAGGAGGCATGTACATGTCAAGGCCTAATGGGCTCTAGGCATACCCATATGGGAGTCCTTGGATGCTAAGGGGGTCGGGACCACCAATACAGGATAGGCAGATATAAGTGCATGTAGAGTGCATTATGGTTCGCCAGAGCCTCATGATGCCATCCAACTATACCTGATAGCTGGAAGCATTTGCGAAACATGCCCAGTCACCATCACAATAGCGGAAAGTATAGTTGTTCGCACATTACTAATCCAGAACGCTAAATCCAGTGCCACAAAGATGCAAGAAAATCAGCTAGTTGTGGCAGCATGCAGGCTTGAGATAATTACCCCAATATGATAGAGGAGCTGCATGGCTTGAGATATGAACTCCTGAGAAGTACTCCAGTAGAAGACTCAGGTATACCAATCTGGAAGCATAAAGTGCCTACTAGCAACTAACA
The DNA here is from genome assembly GCA_003550325.1 of Gigaspora rosea. Lineage (NCBI taxonomy): Eukaryota > Fungi > Glomeromycota > Glomeromycetes > Diversisporales > Gigasporaceae > Gigaspora > Gigaspora rosea. The sequence continues at coordinate 65,828 of QKWP01000277.1, read as the reverse complement.
CCAAATTGGAAGTGATAATACTAGTAGTATGGGTAAAGTGGTGGACATATGAATACCAATTGTTGGTTGGAGAAGGACATACAAAGCTAGGTCAGCCATATTAATGGGAATATGGAAGACTCTAGTAGGTTTAGGTCATGGTTAAATTAGTCCAAGTCTCGGTACTTAGTAGATAGTATATAAAAAGATTGTACAGTGATTTGTAATGATCAATATATATTCAATAAAGACTAGATATGCAACCTCACCTTAACACAAAAAAATAAAAATAAAAATAAATACTATATGTAGTAATAATGCACAAATCTATATCGATTTTATGATCCTATGATTAGATTCTTGTAGTTTTGGGCTTGTTAAAATACTCTCTTTGAGTGGATTATTTTGGTAGTTAAATCACCCAAATCGGACCAGTGGATCAAAATTTATTTATTATATTTTATATAATATTTAATAGTAAATAACTTTTGATCTACTAGTCCAATTTAGATGATTTAATTACCAAAATGATCCTCTCAAAGAGAGGATTCTAACAAGCCCAAAGCCACAAAAATCTAATCACAGGATCATAAGATCATTATAGATTTGTATATTATTACTATATACAGACACACTCCCATATAATCACACCCTCGGGACTCAGAAATCTTGTGACTATGTAGAGATGTGACAATATAAATTTTTTCTATAAAATCACTTTTATATAAAAAATAAATTATAGTGAATATATAGAATTATAAAATTCGTAAGATTTAATCAAACTTCAACATCGATTTTCTCGATAAGCAATAATTATAAAAGTCTCAAATTTTTATCACATATAATATCCATATTTATTTATAATATATTAAAATTTCAGCTGAATTGGATCAATAGTTCTTGAGAAATCGCTTGTAAACGATAGTTAATTTTTTTAAAAAAATTGATTATCGTATACTAGCAATATCTCAAGAACTAACCATCCAATTTAGCTGAAATTTTAATATATTATAGAGTAATATCGATAATATATATGATATAAATTTTAGCTTTTTTGAATTAATGTTTATCGAGAAAATTGATGACAAAGTTTGATTAAGTCTTACGAATTTTTTAGAACATATAAAATTCGTAAGACTTAATCAAACTTTGGCATCAATTTTCTTGATAACCTATAATTAAAAAAGGCTCAAATTTTTACTATAGACAATAGCTATATTCCTTTATAATATACTAAAATTTTAGCTAAATTGGATTGTTAGTTCTTATGATATTGCTTGTATACTATAATTAATTTTTTAAAAAAAATAGACTATCGTTTACAATTGATTTCTCAAGAAATATCAATCCAATTAAGCTAAAATTTTAATATAGTATAAAGGAATATTAATTCTATCTATAGTAAAAATTTGAAACCATTTTAATTATTGGTTATCGAGAAAATCGATGTTGAAATTTGATTAAATCTTACGAATTTTTTGTTATACTGTTAGTAAATTCACTATTAAAAATGTGATATTATAGACAATTGTTATTATTTAAAAAGTTTTAAAATTTAAAATTGTGATTTTATAGAAAATTGTACTTTTATAGAAATAAATTATTTATATTTGTTTGTAAAATTTGGTGATAGTGCTTATATAGTAATTGTGATGTTATAGAAAGAAATTTAATATAAATATAATCGGGACCAAACTTTTAAGTGATTAAATAGGAAATGTGACTATGAGGGAGGTGACTATATGGGAGTGCGACTGTAGTATTTATTTAATAAATACTATATAGTAATAATATACAAATCTATAACGATCTTATGATCCTGTAATTGGATTTTTGAGGGTTTGAGCTTATTAGAATCTTCTCTTTGAGAGGATCATTTTGGTAGTTAAATTATCCAAATTGGACAAGTAGAACAAAAGTTATTAACTATTAAAGTTTTTTTTTTTAATCTTAAGACCCAGCGCTCTTCTCTGTAACCCTCCTTTTGAGCACCCTCCACTTTAACCCAACTCCGATAAACCAATCGGCTTGCCTTACGCCGCCCAGAAAATCTCCATCGTCGGAGCTTTGGCCACTCGAAAATGTTACTATGATGAAGGCTTCATCCGGCTTGCCTTTCGCCGCCCAAATGTGGGTCCTGCACCGCATTATTTAACTTCCTGCAGGACCGGCCGAGCCACCTCAGTCCTGTTTCCTGTGGGTACGTATACATTACACGGAAACGCCACCATCAAGTTCGTGCCTCATTGGACCGACCTTACATCTTGTATGACTTCGGTTATTCCTAATCGGGTTCTGACTATCAAATTCAATTTGCCGCCAAGCGGTATTGAACCGGCAACCTTCGATTGGGGACCTGGGAGCATAACCGCTATGCTATCGACCCGCAGGTCTTAACTATTAAAGTTTATAAGTATTTTTAATAATAATTTAATATATACAAAATTTGATTGGCTATTAAACCAGTCAGATGGGGAAGGGTGTAGGCTCTATAGCAAATGGAAATCAGATGATTTCTGGTGCTCCTCTTACTCGATACTGATCTGTTAGAGCACAGATAATCTATACGCTTGTTTGTGTTGAAGTCTACATGCCGAACTAATAGTAGGCCTTTGCATGGGCCAAGTAGGGCTGGGAAGTAGTAATATCCTAGCACCACCCATTTATTAACAGGCTTAATTTCCAAGCCCTTACCCTTACTCAAGGGCCCCAAAATTGATACTCAGCACACTCTTAAAGCCCACAGTTACCCATGGGTACCTACAAGTAAAAAAAAAAAACTGTTTTATACACTATTTTATTTGACTTTAATTTTTTTTTTTAAAAGCGAGATCTGTTCTCTTTTCCATTTATTAAAATTGTTATAGAGTACATTTATTACATGTTGCTACAACTATTCTATTCTAAGGAAAGGTAGACTAGAGCTAGTTTACTCCCGATCTAAGCTTTGCCAAGATAGATCGCAGATCTACTTAGTCGATGTTATAGTTTGTAGTGTTTTCGTTGATGAAGATGTCCCTTCACTTATTAAACCATATTAGTTTCTTTTCTTTATGATCTTTCCCGTGTTTTCTCTGTTCCGGTATTTCTTCAGGGTTGCCTTCTATCGCCGGTAGGCTGTTTATTAGCACCCTGCTTTTTTTCCACATATTTTCGTAGATTTTCTTTACTAGTCTGTTTGTAAATTCTACTGTTTTCTTTTTGTCTTTTCTTTCTTTCTTCGTTAGGATGTCACTCTTAGTTATTATACTGATCGGTATTGCTTCTTCTCCTCGTTTCAAATTTTCTTTTATTCTTTGGGTAATCTCTTCTAGTTCTTCTCTTTGCACCTTTCTTTCGTCCTCCGTTTGTTCTAAAGCTTCGAATATTGCGTCTTCAATCTTGTATCGGTTCTCTTCACATAACAACCAGTGCGTTTGGTCTTCCTGTTCATTTCCACATCTTCTGCATAGTGTGTCCGTGTATTTCTTTGCGTCCCTGTAATGTAAGTATAGTAATGTCGGCAATTCTTTTAGTAGCATTTTTACCTTAAACGTTTTTAGTCTAGAATCCTCTTTTGACGTCCTTCTTTCTAGCGGTCTACCGTAGTAGTTTATGTTGCCGTACGTAAGTTCCCAATCTATCTCTGTCTTGTCCGTCGCCATCTCTTGGTTCCTCTTTAGCGTTCTCCACTCTGCTACATTCTCTCCATTTATTATTCTTTTCATAAATTTACGTATGTTATGTGAAATCATTTGTTTGTCATATGTTGCGTAGTAACTCCTATTGTCGAATTTGTATACTTCAATCTCCACTTTTGTCTTTGGTTCTTCTATTTCCTTTTTCAAATTTTTGTTCAACCTTGCTTCTATCTTAACCTGTTTATTTTCTAACATTATTTTAACGGCATGTGCCAAGTGTCCTAGGTTTTCTTTAATTAGTGTCATTTTCGTAGTCGTTTGGTCTCTTATTTTCCCCGCTATTTTCATCACCATTTCTGAATTTGTATTGACTTTAATTGTTGCCTTCTCTTTACATATCGCTATCAGTATTGCTAATGATGTCAGAGCTAACTTCTCTTCTGATGGCCATACAATATTTTCAATTTTAAACTTTATCTTCTGTTCTGTATCTAGTATAATCGCTGATAGGTACGACTTCTCCCCCTTCTTCTTTCCTGTCTTTTCAGTTATCACCTCTACCTCGACTTCTTTCTTATTTCCTATTTCTTCATGTTTCTTCATCAATACTTCATCCATGTTTCTGAAATTTTTTATAAATCTCCACGACCTTATTGTGCTTTTACTCATGAATATTTCTTTTGTGAATCCCTCTTCTTGTTTCTTTCTCCTTCTGAATGCCATAATTATGTCTGCTATATTACCATATATTCTTCTTTTGCGGTTTACTGTTAGTGGTGTCACATCTTTAATCAACTTCGTCATTGTTCCTGCCGTGGTCCGAGTTGCTATGTGCTCTATGCACCCGACGCACTTTTCTGTTATATTATTCCCTTCTATATTCCAATGACTTAAATTTACTCTCCTATTCTTTACGTTTATAATCCTTCCTATCATTCCTTCTCTTGTTATTACCCATTTTCCATTTTGTAACTCCACTTCCTTAGTTTCTTTTAGCGTGAAAGGGTTTAGCTCGAGTCCTTCTACACTCGGGTTTTCTTGGTTTTGTATCGCCTCTCTCATTTCCTCGAACCATCTTGGTTTCTTGCCTTTAATTATCTTTCCTATATTATGGGGTATTTCTCCCCACTCTAAAAGTTTTGTGCCATCGCTATTTATTAGTTGTTCCTTGTAGTAAATTCGATGTTTATTCAACTTGGCTTTGATTGTATTTTTCTTTTTATTGTTCAATAATAGTTCATTGACTGAGGTCCCCTTCTCTTCGAAATGCCTAGGCCATTTTCCTACTCCTTTGAACAATTGTATGTTTGTATTGTGCATATTATCTAATATTAATGCGATCCTTGTATTTGCAAATTCCATTGGGTAAACTGCGCACTCTTCCAATATTGACACGTTTGTTGCTGCTCCGTTTTGTAAGTTTTGTATGTTCACGTATAGTGGTGAGTCCTCGAAATCCTCTTGGTTCAATTCTTTCCATAGTTGACTTATTTGTTGCATTGCCTGTATATCTTTTACTTTTTTGACTCCGTATATATTGTGATTTGTTAATAGTGAGTCTGGAACAGATCTTGCTAGTCTTGCTTTCTGCTTTATGCCGTTAGTATATCTTTTTGTAATATCTTCACACATCTTTGCACTTAGTACCACGTTCTGAACTCTATAAGCTAATCTTGTTAGTATAACGCAATTCGTGATATATATGTACTGTTTTTCCGTGATTCGAGCTCTGTTTAGTCTATTTATTGCGGCCTCTACTTCTTCTTTTATCTTTTCTCTGACTTCTTTCTGTTTTTGATTTGTTCCAAACCAACATCCAAGGTATCTAAAAGGCATATTATTTGACCTTCTCTCCATTACTTCTCCATCGAAAGATATTGTACCCTCTTCTTTGGAATTTGTTACAAACACTGATTTTGTTGGGTTTACTTTGATTCTTGTTAGTTGGTAAAAGTTGTTCGCCATGTCTATTATTTTTTGCAGGTCTTCTCTCTTCTCTGCTATCCATAGAGAATCGTCCATATATGCCAGCACTGACATCCTGCATTCTACTAACTTTCCATTCGGCGTGCACGTTTGCATCTTGTACCCATTATGTTCTTTATCTATTCTTGATATGAGGGGATCGTAGTATATTCTCCACAAGGTCGGCGACAATGGGCTCCCTTGGTCGAGACCGTCTTCTACAAGGTACTGGTTCGTTTTTCCTATATTCGTTATTACTTGGTTTTGTCTTTTCCTCATCAGGCCTTTTAATATTTCGATGAATTTTTCCGGACATTTGATTCTTCTCAATGCTTTCCATAGTAGTTCTAAATGCACTGTATCATATGCTTTGGATGTGTCCTGTGATAGTAACCAAAAATCCTTCTTGTTTAACCAAGCATCCTCCTGTATGTTCGCTAGCCAGCTAATTGGTGCTGCTGTCGATGTATGTGGTAACGCTGAATTGTTTTTTGGATTAAGTATTTTTGTTTCTACTAGGATCCTATTGAGTCTTATTGTCAGCAATTTGGTCATGATTTTTCGAGCGTGCCCTATTAAGGTTATCGGTCTAGTTTGTCTCAGGTCTCCGTCAAACGTTTCTTTCTTGCCTATAGGGTAGACCAGCCCATAACTCCACGCCTTCGGTGTTATTCCTGTGTCTATTGCAAAGTTTATTATTTCTAACAGAACTTCTAGTGCGTTTTGTGGTAACTGTTTGATCATCTCATTTGAAATGTCATCGGGCCCCGTTGCTTTGTTCGAGCTTGCCTCCGCGATGATAGTCATCAACTCTTGCATCTCCACTTTTTTAATCAGTGACTCATACTGTTCTTCTTCGACTTCTTTCTTAGGTTCATACTCTGCCTTCCATTCCTCCCAGAAGTCCCAATTACTTTTGTTTTCTCTCGTCCAATTTCTAAAATGTGCTCTAACCTCTTCTTTGATTTTTTCTGCTTCTACTAACAATTCTTCTCCCTTTTTTATATTTTCTATCTCTACTCTTGCTCGTCTCCTCTTCAACACACTATCTATCATCTTCTTTGTGTTGGCTTGAAGGTTGTTCTCTCTTCTTTCGATTGCTTCTGCTATTTCCTCTCTAATCTCACTATTGTTTTCTTCCTGTCTACATTTGTGGATCAACCTTCTGATTTCCTTGATTTTTAGTATGCTTTTTTGAATGTTTGTGTGTTCCAAATCTTCTTCTATCAGTTCCATTTTTCCACATTGTATCATTTCGCTTATCTTCTCGAGTTTTTTGTTTATTCCTTCTATAGCCGTGCTCGGATTTAGAGGTTGCTTCAACTCTTTTAAATATTTCATTACCTTATTTATTTTAATTAGTGCTTTGTGTAAAATTTTGGCCTTTTTAGTCCTTGCTTCGAAGCCTCTCATGACTACCAATTTATTTTTGATATTGTTATTTGCCGCTTGTTTTATTGCCAGATTAAGCTTATGCCAAGCCTTGTTAAGTGTGGTTTTGTTGATAACACACTGTATCTGCAATCCTTCAACTTTATCTCCCACCTCTTTATTGAAGTTTTCCCAAGCACTTTCGTCCGTCTCCTTGTACAGGTATACTTTCTTCTTTATTTGACTTTAATATTATATTGTTATATTAATATATTTTTTAACTTAAAGAAAACTTTAAAAAACTATAAACTATAGTACAAAACTGGGTAGACAATTAATTTATTAGTATTAGTTTTATTAGTAAACTTTTTATCGTTTTTATTTTGAACCAATAGTTAGGGTGCTGATATTTATTAGGTAATATTTTAGGGGGTGGGGTCAAGAAAAATCTTACCTTAGTTAAATTTGATTGGCTAAATTCTATTTATAGATCTTACCTGGGGGTGAGGGAGTAAGCCCCTATAGTAAATAGATATTAGGTAATAAATATTAGTGCTCTTAGGGAAATACAGTAAATTAAATAATTAGAGTTTATATAGGTCCTGCTCTAGTAATAGGACTATTGACCAATCAAATTTTATAATATTTAAAAAAAACTCAAAAACATCTTTGATCTAAAAATAAGCTACTCTATAATTGACAAAAGTTGCTATATAGAAAGTCTAAATTTTTACTAAGTAAATTGATTAAAATCACATAAGTAACTTTATTTAGCAGATCAAAATACACTTACTATAAAATTTTTATAAGTATTGGAGAACTTTTTATTAATTGACTTTTGATTTTTATGTCCGACAGAAAAATTAAATTTTTTAAAAAAATATTTACTTTAATATTATTGGCTATTTAGACTATATATATATAGGATGTGATAGATGGGAAACCCTCCTAGGAAATTACATGATTTATTGCACTTCCTTTAATAGATAATAATGGTTCCTTTAATAGTTTCTTTAATGGTTCCTTTAATGATTCCTTTAATAATTCCTTTAATGGTTCCTTTAATGGTTCCTTTGATGGTTCCTTTGATAGTTCCTTTGATGGTTTCTTTAGTGGTTCCTTCTAGGGTTTCTTCGGAGGTTTCTTTTGTAGTTCCTTTACTATTATTAGATTTATAAATAGTTCCTTTTACTATGTATTAAAAAGGTAAATAAATGCTGCCTTTTCTACCAAGACAGGATAACAAGTCCTGTATTCAATCTTCTTATCTGTTCTATTAAATAAACTAATAAAATATTTGATCCTTTACTCCCTACAATTTGTATACAGTAAAGGCTCTCATAAAATTATTTTTGAGGTTCTAAGCGATTATCGTATTGAGATTATAAAATTTTTTCTAAATTTTCCAAGTTTTAAGTAATTCTTTTAAGAGTTTGTTTGTTATTTTCTCATTTATCCTAAGTATTCTTTTATATTGTTTTTTGAGTTTTTATTTGAGTTTTCCTATTTATTAAATCTTTATTTGAGTAGTTTTATATTTTATTTCCTTAATATCCTTTGTATGTTAAATTAGGTAATATAGTTATTTTCTGGCCAAGGGTTACTATATTACAGTTTGGTGATAACAGGACCCCGGACATATAGTACAGAGGTCATATGTTATGCATTTCAGCAAAACCCCCTGAAATTTGAAAAGCAAAAAATCAATTTTTGGCAATTATCTTGGCATCCAGTAGTCCGATTTGAATGAACTTTTTTTTAAAATGAAGCTCTCAATGAGGCGCATCTAACAAAAAAAAAGTTCATTCGATTCTAATTACTGGATCAAAAGTTATTTAAATAAATAGATTTTGTCGTTTTTAGCAAATTAGGTCAAAATTGGCCAAAATCCAGTTATGACCTATATGAGAGATGTTCAGGGTCCTGTGATAACAACAGGATCTGAAATTTCTTGTATTAATATGATTTTTATCTTATATATATTTTTATTAGGATTTATAATTTTTTTTTGAAAACCCAAATTTTTTTTTGCAACTATTTCTTTTAGCTAGCTTTATTTTTTTTATTTTTATGCAACCTTTTTTACAAAAATACTTTGACTTCGCTTGGTATTTCTTAAATCATATTCCTACTAACGAGGAATATAACAATTTAATCAACACTCTTAAAACTACTATTGACCAACTACAATTCAAATCTTCTTTAAACTCTAAACAAATTAATATTTTATTTAAATACTCAAAATTTTCTGACTTTTTGGGATCTTTGGGACAACAGACACATATTAACTAAGGATTTCAACTACCATCTTATCAAACTATCAATTATTTAGAATTTCTTACTCCAGATAATCCTCAAGGTATCCCATATCCAACTGCCACTACACCATAAGTCAAACCTTTGCCTCAATATACATATACTCCTTACTAGTGTGCTAATTTAAAACTCTATAAAGAAGAATTAAACAATAATATCAAATCAACTGATGGCATAAACGATCTATTTAAATACTAACAACTTCACGGGTTCTCTACCTACTTTGATTAAAAATCTTTATAAATATTGATCAATATAAACAACAAATAGCTAATTATAATTTCTTACACAAAACAAATCGTGTTATAAGTAGAAGGAAGTATTGTAAAAGACCTGATCCCAGTTGTCCTGCTTGTCATCCAACAAACGAATTTTATATCACCGAAGAAGTTTATAGATTTTGGAATTGGTTCTATCCTATTTATAAGATTAAAAATATTTCTGCTTATACTGTTGATTACTTTAAGGACATATTTCGACTACCTATAACAGAAGATTTAGCACCTCATATCCATCAGTTAATAACTACTATTCGTTATCAAAATAACCAACTACCAAAAGAATTGATTGTACCAGAAGTAAGTAAAAAGTGGCAACAAACTTGTGGATTTTTTAATTCGCCGGCACCTACAGAGATTTTAGAAACAAATAATTCTGATTATTTAGAAAATTCCAACAGTTATATTAATCTTGGAAGATATTCTAAAGAAGATTCAACATCTTCTCCCTTCAAATTTATCTATACCCACTATAAATCAACAAATTGAACAAAATCATCAATAAATAAAACAATACTCAACAAATTCTTAGTCAAATAAAGGAAATTATCAAAAATAGTGAACATATTCTCACTACAGAAGAATCTAACTCATCCACTTCTGACAGTATCAATAACTATCAAACTACTCCTGATCATCTAACTAATACTGACAACCTCTAACCTTCTAGTATTAATTTTTTAACCACCAATAAACCCCAAATTAATAACTATTTTGATAATAACATTTTTGCTAGTCTTGTTAGCCAATTAGGAAATTTAACCATATCTCAACAATAATAGACAAACTAATTACAATTAAGATCTGCTTAATTTTGGTAATGAGAATGATAGAATGACTAATCTATATATAAATAACAATTCTCAAAGGGGTACAAAAAATAGACAAGTATCTATTCAACAAAATAATGATGACAAATGCTGTGATGAAGAGGATGATAATACAGTCATCGAATATACCAAATTTGAACAATGCTAATTGCACCTTTTATGGTAATAGTTATATTGATCAAATGATTCTAGAAATACAGAAATATCCAACACGATATATAATATTGCTGTATTGCAGTATTACTATATTATGTATTATAACAAAAATTCGAATTCATACTACTCAACTTACCACAGTATTTAAAGTTCGTAATACAGTAATAAGAAGGCTGGTAACAAATAGGACCCATTTTATTTAAAATAATTTTTTCCAACGAATACTTTAAGATCAAGGCAATTAGAGCTTTGATTGTGCTTTCTTTAGAGAGGTGAACTTGGGACTATTTTTTAACACAATACGCCCTTCTGGAGTAAGGACAGTATAAGGACCAATGTCGATTTTGAATTTTATTTAGGTTAAATGAAGACAAATTCCTTCTTTTGCTAATATAATGAATTATTAATTTTATTTACTTATATTTTATGTTCGCAGACCAAATTCGCAATAATCATTCTGAATCACAAGAGTGTGGCAAGAAATTATTCAGCTAAATGCTTTTAGGTCAGGTTTTATTTATTCATAAATGGGATTCAACATAATGGTGATTATTTAAAGAAATTATTATAGCATCATATAACATTCAGGTTTCATGACACCAGAAAAAAAAACTACTAGACTATAAAATTTTATTTATATATATTTTAAATAATAAATATATTTATTTTTGTATTTAATTAAATTTAGAATTAGTTCGTATTAAACAAAAAACACTAAAATTGTTCATGAAAAAGTATTTTAGCCACTAAAACCACATTATATTATACTCAAATTTTTTTAAATAAAAAGAAATTATGTGATAACCCAAGAAAAATGATTAGAGATTTGGTTCAAATTAATAGAAACAAACATCTCAGAATTGCTACAAAATCTCAATTCTAATTAGCACATTCTATTTCGTTATTTTGTTATACTTCTAAATTTTCTAAATTTTCAGTGCATTCACAATTATCAAGCTCATCAAAATTTAACAAAGATCCTACCTTCTCTAATATGACCAATAATTTGTTATGCTTTCTGGATTTTATTCTGTAATACTTTTTTCAAATGCTATCATTTGCCTGTTCAAGAAGCATTTCTATTTTGCATATAAGTTCTGAATTGGTCATAGCCGTTTCGCTCATTTGCTTAGTTGCTTCTTGCTTGGTAATTAGAATAGACCTAAATAAAGGAGCAGAATTATTATTATAAAAAACTTCGATAATATATTTTTGCCAACCCTCTTTAGCTAGATGTATAAAAATCTATTAACTGTAAACTTAATTCAAATTCTCCTCCTAGGCTTCTACAGGTAGTTCCCAAATTCACTATCGAACTAACAAATTTTCTTTTCTTAAGCAAGCTCGAAATTTCTTACATTCTACAATCACTTCTGGTTTGACCCTCGAACCAGTTGTTTGAATTTCATTATACCCAATCGATTAAAAAAAATTGGTTCATAACTAAATTTAAAATAGTTATGAATTTAAAATTTTTAATATTAAATTAATTCAATAATTTATTAATTTTATACCTGGAAAAATTTTTTACAATTTCGTGCGGCAATTCTCTAATGCCATATCTTCGGAATGGGAGGTATTAATGTTTTCAAGGCCTTATTTACCTCCTCTAAAATTGTATCTAACCCTTGATGCTGGTTAGAAAGTCCTGACCATGAAATTACAAAATTGTTTTTTACAATATCTGGATCAAGCTTTAACAGTTGCACTTCATCTGCAACTTCTATAAAATAATAGATTGGATGATGTCATGCAGACCATACTAAAGAAAAGATCCTTCTTGTTGTACTTTTAAATAATGGTTTATTCTCTCTAATAGCTTTTCTGAAATTAATAATAGCCTGGAAATAAACGAAAGTCTATACAATGAAAATATTGATTAGTATTAAAATTTCTTACAACGAATCCAATAAAGAATTAATTAAAAATAAAATAAATAATTCTACCTGTTCAAATTTTATTTGATAACATGGATCTGTTTGTTTCTTTACCCAGACCAAGTATTCTTCTACTGATAGATTAGAATAACCCTTAACATACAGCCACATCAACTCCATAAATATAGCCTGATGATAAATATTGCAAACCGAATCCCAAGACTTATGATGGTTGTGGCATTTTTTAAAATAAGCGAGTTGATTTTCTGTTTTATATTCCTGACATATTGCAAATTGCTTGAGATCGATATTCCTATAAGCCAATTAAAACAGTGTTAATTCTATAGTTGGTAGTAGTATTAATTTTACAAATTAATATAGTTACGGCGCATGCCGTATTTTTTGCTGTAATTGCGTAAAGCCATAATGCCATTCGTTAAGATGCTGTACTGCATTATGTATTTATCTTCAAACCCTATTTTTCACTTATGGTATAACAGTTGTAATTACTATATAGGCTGCCATCAATAGAAATCAGGCAGATTAACATTCTAAAAAAAATTAATGGCTTAACTTTCACAGCTCATAGCTCGATGAATTTTGAAGCTATTAACATCATTTAGTAGTCAAAAGAAAGTTTAGATCTTAAGTTTCCTTTTGACTACTAAATGATGTTAATAGCTTCAAAATTCTTCGAGCTATGAGCTGTGAAAGTTGAGGCATTAATTTTTTCAAAATGTTAATCTGCCTGATTTCTATTGACGACAGCCTATATAGTTTATATATTCGACATAATTAAATTTATTACTATCAGCTTTCGCAATTGTAGTCCAAGCTCTTTTTTTCGAATTTTTTTAAGATAGAGGGTATGTAGATCATTTCTATTAATAAACTAGTTACTAAAAATTTTATATTTAATAATAAAGAAAATTTTTATTAAGTAACCATATTAAACTTTTAAATAAAATTGTAGAGGAGGTTTTTCTGATTCTAACGTTAGTCGAATCATTAAAACTGGCCCAGTAGAACATAAAATATAGTTGTTTTTATCTTTGCAACCCTATTTTACTTATTGTTTACACGTGATTTGATTGGCCAATTTGTGATCTCCCCCGCAGAATAGACCCGCCCTCGCAAAAGTTGATGCTATAAAAACTTTATCAAATTTTATTCAAAATTAATAAAATTTTTATGATATGTGTAATTTTTTATTATGAACAATTTTTATTTAGTATATAAATACAATTTATATAGTAAAAAATTAACTTTTATATGTAGCAACTTTTAAATTCGCAGTAAAAATATTTTTGGTCACTCGTTTATTAATAGAAATGATCTACATACCCTTTACCCTTAATATTATCTAGTTCATTAAATGGAATTTATTAATACTGTAATATGCGAAGACTCTAAGTTGAAATGATTTTGTATATCTTTATTTATACTTGCCATCTTTTGTTGCTCCACATAGATATCTTATTTCGTCTTGTTATAATAAGCACACTCCATATTTAAGTTCCTTTTGTAATTATAAAATACAAAAAATATTTTTATTAACCACTGTTATACAGATATTTACACTTTAAATAAAATATAAATAACTTTTATACTTACTAATTAATAATGTGAATAAATGCTTGTATGGCGAAGTGACTGTTTCATAGTAACTTAATTATAATATTATAATTTATAGTGTTATAGTAATACCAGTGCTTCGGTCCTATTTTTGATATGCCATTCGAATTCTATCAAATCCGGGTTTGAATCTGCATCAGATTATGCATAAAACTAACTTTGGGTACTATCACTTAAGCTCTTTGACCAATTTTGCTGGAATGAAGGATCAATCCAGATTGTCAGATTTAGGATCGAACCACTAAGTAATAATATATTGCATTATTACAATATTGTTATTATGGCATTACACATTATGGAATTACGGCATTACAGCATTACAACATTATAATATTTACAGCAATTTGATGCTGTGCTGTAATTAATTCTATCATTAGTAAAACGCCGTAATTGCCGTAATTCAACCATTGGATAGTCATTGAATATAGTCAAGGCTACTATGTCCAATCGCTTTCAAAATTATTGGACATATGTCCAATAATTTTGAAAACGATTGGACATAGTAGCTGTGACAATACTGATTAAAAAAGTTAAATAAAATCAAAAATAAAATGTTTAAGTATGAGATAATTACCAATTTTATTCCACAAAAGCCCGAAGCATGTTCATTTCTTCATGCAATTGCCTGGGTATGAGAATTAGCCACGAATATTTTTCTTTAATTTTTGCTGCGCAATGATATGAAATACTGTTGTATATAACAACTACCCATTTGCATATTCCGTTTTTAATTCCTGTAAATTTTTCAATATTGGAAAAACTTTTTCAATATTTGTAGTCGTATTAGGATTAACTTCAAGAGGATCAGGTATAAAAATTTTTGAAATGTTAACTCCTTCTTCAGCATGCTTTTTTTGAGTAGCACTAATTTTTGATGTGGTAGATGGTCGAGTTTCTCTTTTGATATTATATAATTTAAAACTTATTAACTGTTCAACTGTATCCTCTTCTATTTCAATACGTTGATTTGCCATTTTCAACATTTCCGTCAACGTAGGTAAACGAGATTTACACTCCGAGCAAACTTGCTTTCTATTATCGATATTTTGTTTTTTACAGTTAGAACATTGTTTACTGCAATGAATATTAGGGTTCCGCAATTTGATTTGATCTTCAAATATTTGAATCAAATATTTGATCAAATTCAAATTCAAATTTGACTATATTTGATTTGATCAAATTCAAATATGGTCAAATTTGATTTGATTTTACAAATATTTGATTTTATTTGAAAATTATTATTAAAAATTCAAATTCAATTCAAATTCAAATTCAAATATTTGAATCAAATCAAATTCAAATCAGGGTCAATTTGATTTGATCAAATTCAAATTGATCCAATATTTGATTTGATTTGAATTTGAGGAACCCTAATGAATATTCAAGTCTAAATTAGATGCAAGAGAATCAATTTGATTAGTTGTAGTTAATTTTTCTTCACACAAAAAATCAAGAATTTCAGAAAGATAAAGATACAATTCTTTATCTATAACTTCTTGCATTTTAGGCGTAGGATCGAAAAGACTTTTATATTGTAATCTATAAAGAAAGTTGAATGCCCAAGGTTTATTATTAGTATGTTGAATATAATTCTGTGGATCTATATTAAAAGAAACAAAACTGGTAACTATGTGAAATATCACTATATTGTGTTCGTGGTCAAGCTAATTTTTTTGTCCCCATTGTTCATTGTCAAATGCTAAAAAATAAAAGGCCTTCTGGTGGAGCTTCTTCTTTCTCTGATAGTTTTTCTAACCAGTTTTGAAAACAAAAATAACTTCCCGAGCTTGTAATGTGATTCTCAATATCAACAATAGTTTTTGATCTTGCAATGAAATATTTAATAGCTGATGCTACAAGTTTTTTTCTGAAATGTATTTTCCATGTCTGGACCAATACACCGAATCGACGGAAATAGCTCATTTATAAATGTTTTCGGCACTTTCAGGACCTGTATCATAATTATTGTATGTTAGCATTTCAATAAATTTTACAAGAACTTGATTGCATTTACTTAGCCAAATATGAGGGGTATAGTCTAATAGATTTTTTAGAGAAAATCTATTACTATCTCTAATCAACACTTCAATATCCTCATATAAAAATTTCTTTCAATTAATGCAATATCAGTAACTGCTTGTATACACCTATTTTGATCAGAATACCAAGAATTCCATTGTTTAACTAGTATCTCATTCCTATCAACTTCATTACTCAATAAGCCTTTTAAATGATCTATAACTTCATGACACTCTTCTAACTGCTTCGTCAAACCTAATATTATTCGCTCTTTGTCTCAATGTTCCGTTGAAATTTTGTGACCATAGTGAACTCTCTACTTTCTTGTTCCTCAATTGTTGCTCCAATGCTATAACTGTACATGCATAGTTTTTTGCGTGACTTGTTTCTAGATATAATTCATTAATATCACCATGGCCATGTATAAAAGAGGAACTGTCAGAGTTATCGTCAGATCAAAGTCTTTTATTTTTAAAAGCAGGATTATCTAAAAGATGGATATAAAAATAGTTAGTAGAAATAACTTGATTGTAATGTTTTTCACAAATTGAATGCAGATACAAATAAAGGTTAAGTTCGAGCATATAATCTACATATAATTTAAGTACTAATCCGTGAGTGATCGACATAAATTGTAAGATTATCAATGAATAAAATCAGTGATAATGATAGTATAGAACTTTATATAACATGCTGGAATCTGCCACTGTTAATTTCAACGAACAAAAATGCTCAATATTACTCTTGAAACGCCGGGCTTACTTACTTTAGACCTTCACTACGGTCCATACTCACGTTACTGGTGGATTTATTCAACTAAAAACAACGTTTTTAGTTTTCCGATTCGTCTAGGTCAACGAACCAAAGTTTCTCTTAAGGGACATGATTTTATTTTAACTGTTCAAACGGGTACCAAAAACAGAATGTTACTGCCAGAATACCATACAATTTGAAACTACTAAAAATAATCCAACAAATGCAATTTCAACAATTTATGCACTAATATTCAATACAAAAACGCGCTACTCTGGCTATCAAGTTATGGGCTGGACTGATGATAATATTCTAAAAATTATAAACGAAGGAGTGCTTTTTTTCCAAGAGTTTGTTTACTTGAACAACATGAAATATTCATATATAATATAGGCGTTTCTTCGTGAAAAGAATGGGAATATGCTGGAACAGGTTTTCAATTTTACATTTCAAAGAAGACAAGCTATTTTTGTTTCACGAATTGAGGATGATGAGTGTATATTAAAAATATATCAAGATTCAAAATTACTAAAACAGTTTGTTGGTACAACCCCAAATGAAGTTTGAAAGCTTTTTGGTCAATTGCAAAAATTCAGAGGAAACAACTTTTCGGATTAGAAGACCATAATATTCAAACACTTATTCGCCAAACACGTATTCCAGCATGTCAAGTAAAAGACTGGGCCGATATAGCAATAATGACACCAATATACCATTATTATGTCAAGCGCTATACCCTAGCAAATATTGAATGGCATCAATTTTTTATTACTTGGATGAAATCGGATATTACAATTATCAAATTGGAACTTGCTTTAAAGATTATATATTCTTGAGGCTATGAATTTCGAGATCATGAATATCGAGCATGCCAAACAATGCTTCGCTAATGTGGATGCACGAATGTTATCCCATGGTCACATCAGGAATTAAAGGTTATTATAAAAAAACTATTTATTGTAAACATTGCTAATATATAATCAATTTTTTTATTAGGTTCAATTTTGGACTAAATCTGACAATCCGAATAGTGATAGAGAATTATTAGCAAATTTGTACAAGATTGAATATCTCACAAGTACACTGAGTCACATACCTAATATCTCTAAAACATTTTGGTCGTGCTTTGTTTGTGCGCTTGCTGATAATGAAAAATATTTGGATGGCAAGCAACGCATCTTATCGATTATTGCTAATGATTTCTCTTATGCGGAATTGCAAGATAAATTAGGAGTAAGATTTTTTACTATTAAAATTGCATTTATATACTTATTGAATTTCTATTGTATAATTACCGTAAAGATGGGAAGTCATACAATATCTAATGCTCGAAAATATGCTCAACTAAACGGATACGGTACTCTACCATTACAAAAGCCGGTTATTACACAAGAAAGGCTAACATCAGAAATGAAAAATCAAATTGATCAATTTTTGAATAATAAAGAAATAGTCAATATGAGTTCATATAAAACTGATGCAAAAACACAAAAGCCTGTTATGTATCTTCAAGATACCAAAGCGGCACTATGGGAGCGATTTTCAGAAATATATCCAAATGGAATGAAGCGTACTTCATTTATGAATCAATTGCAAGGAGGTAGATACCGATATCAAGAAGATTTAGGTGGCTTGTGCAATACTTGCAATAATTATGGGTATCTTGTATTTGGAGATATGAAATTTTTGGTTTTGTCGCATATAACAGATGATAATATTCAGGTAAATATTATTTATTACAAACCTATTTCATAGCAACTAGTGATGCCACCGAAATTGATTTTTGAAAAAGGCCTATTTCGTCTTCATTAGAGAAAATTAAAATTTCTTATAAGGAAGAGCAAATAAAATTTATATAGATATGTTCCTTATAATTTCATCTATTCAAAAAAAGTATCAAATAATTTCATCTTTCAAGTAAAATAGGTCAAAAACAATTTCGTCTTCAAATTTTAATTTTGGGTTTTTAGAACCCGAAATGCTTTCGTCCTCATGTATAATAACAACGCCCAAAGATTATTTTTACTACTTGAATTTCGATCTTTTGCTGATTTTAAGTACTACTCAAATGCTTTCCTTTTATATTTGACGACACTATGCCTTTTTCAAAACACTATCCAAGATTATTTTGTTCACAAAAACTATTTTCCATAGTAGCCTTAAAATACCATTCATTTGCTTTCTTCTCATTTTTGGCAATACCTATTCCATATTCATAACACCATTCAATGTCATTCTTTATATCTGGATTTATATCCTTAGTAGACTTTAAACCAATGTTTCTTTATTCTTAGTATAACATCTATATTCAGAGATTTCCCTTCTCTATCTGATCCATTTTTAACACCTAAATGACTATTGGTTTTAATATATATTTTGTATAATAGAAACGTTTATTAGAAAAAATGGAAAGTTTGAGAAGATACATACATTGAGAATTTTCTAAAAAATTGAATATAAATGGAATTGCATTTCACAACCCCTGTATTAGTTATTGTGTTCTATTTGCCTTTGGTGCCTATGACTTACCACATTCTGAAATATGTGAACAATGCGAGGATATTTTACAATTTTTTGAACAACTCAAGGTAGCGTTGAATGGAAAACATGATGAAATTTTGAATGAATACAAGCAAAAACTCATAGCTGGATGAGCCACCATGCCCGTAAAAGCTATCTAAATATCCACGTCAGAACTAATTTTGATGAACTTGACTCTGAGGGTGCAGTAATAATCATCGACTACAAAATGAAGATTTTACCCAATCGTCACGTGAATCTAAAAAAGATTTTTTGGCAAAAGGAGATAGAGCCTTCATTCAATACTTGTATATACAAAAGATCTTACTGATAATTGTTTGAACTTGCAGGTTTTCGATCATTGGAGTGATGATACTCGCCAGGATGCCTGGTTTACAGCGACGTCTTTGCATACAGTTTTTAAAACTATAAATCCAAAGCCTAAATGGGTTACAGTTTTATCAGACAATGGAATGCATAATCATTGTACGGAATTGATGCTGATCGTTGAACAATGGCAAAATTGGTATAATATTACTCCTCGTCGATGGATTTTTCTCAAAGCTGGTGAAGCA
Organism: Gigaspora rosea; assembly: GCA_003550325.1. Taxonomy (NCBI): domain Eukaryota; kingdom Fungi; phylum Glomeromycota; class Glomeromycetes; order Diversisporales; family Gigasporaceae; genus Gigaspora; species Gigaspora rosea. The sequence continues at coordinate 45,934 of QKWP01000277.1, read as the reverse complement.
AAAACTGTTATTGATTCGCACCATGCATAGGTATAGTCTGTTAAAGTTTTTTTTTGTAACACAAATCTATAGTATATTTTTACTGTTTCGTAAATTAATAGATAAGCTAACATATTTTGGTTTGGTTCAGAGAGATTTTTTTTTTTGATTTTAAACAACTTATACAATCTAATTAGTTATAACGAAAAGTTATCTGATATTTATATCCGGATTTTATAATCAGATTTCTCACGCTATAAAACGATACATCAAACTTGGCTATAAACTTGAATCGGGAAACGATATAGAAACTGCTATAAGTAATATTGCTGGCACAAGAGTTGCTAATATAATGCCAAATAGAGACTTTGGTAAGAAATATTGTATAATAAATTTTACATAATCTAAAAATAATTAGTAATTTATAAATTAGAGAAAAGTAAATTAGGTACGATATCAGGAATATCAAATTTTCATGAATGGGCCTGGTCAGTAGATGATGAAGGTATTGGAAGTATTCGTGCACGAGCTTTGCCAGGGATTGGAAATTGGAAATTATAGTCTTCTACTCAAATAGAAAAAATTGTGAAAAAAAGATAACTTGAAAAACTAAATCCAATAAGTACTTCGCATTCATATTCACGTAAAGCATGGGTGACTCCTATTGTTGATAGACAGGGTATAAATAATGTTTCGAATTATATTCTTATTTTGTGAAAAGTCTTTGAATATTGTTTTATTAGAACTATTATCTGTAGCATGTGAAAACGTAAGTTTAGTAAGTAATTTATTATTGAATAAAAATATAGAATCAATATATTACTAACTTTTGAATATAGCTACCATTTTCAGTTGATCTAACTAATCATATAACTGATAAGAATAATATATCGTTGAAGTAAAATCTAATAATCACGAGCAAAATTGATCTAACATAAAATAAAAAGGTTTATATATGTATATATATAGTTCTCATACTTTTTTTAACAGATGGGTCTTGAAGGAAAATGAAAAAATTCATGAACATGAACATTCAAAAAAAATAACTTCAGAAATACATCACTTAGAGAGACTTTTTCATATTGGCACAGCAAATCCACGACAGAAAATGATAGCTGAACAAATGCAGATTAAATTGGAAACACTTGCGCAAGAAGAGTGCAAGAAGGCATTGTTCCTCTATCCGATATACCCAAGGTTTCTAGTATTCGTAATTGGATTTCGAGCTTTTCGCGGCGATGGAAAGAAGCAATGGCACTTCGCTCATTAGAAGAAAATTTATCAGAGAACTTTTAGATACTTTTCTAAATTTTAGAATTGACATGTTCTTAGTTCTTTGCCATTGTAAATAAAATATATTACATAATGGGTTTTATTTTTTCATTCTAAATATTTATTGAATTGAATCAGCTGTATCGTGTATATTCAATACAATATTTGAATTGCTATACCAGTTTACTGAATACATAGTATAGATCAAAAGCTGTAAAAAGCTAATAAATAAACGAGACTAATAGTTCTTAAAAACTGGGCATACCGACAATAATCAACCCACTAGGCTTATTCAGTTTATAATCCAAAAAACAATTCAGATTACATTGGTAGGCATTTTGTCGACATAGTCTATACTATTACTTTTGAAATCCTAGACAGGATTAGACATTCAAAACGTACAGTACAAACTGAAACCGCTTCTTTCTTATAGAAAAACTGCTAAAAAAAGTTATTTATTGCAATAGGCTAAATTAGTTGAATAATTAAAGAAGTATAAGAGAACTTGTAACTTGAAATTGCTTACCAGTTAGTTGTAAAATTTGTGTCATGTGGCTTTAAATATACGTATAATATTAAAAGTATACCTGCTATTGAGTTATGTTTTTAGATAATGTATTAAATCTATTATGTAATTAGTAAAATGTTTCACCAATTTTGATTATAGATTTTATATCGACATTCCCAGATTAGCACTTAAGCCGATTAGTAGTGGTTGGTATATTAGCATGTCTCCAGGTTTGTGATAGTTTTGTGATTCCTTCATTTCACAAGTTCTTAAGCCGAGTTTACTATATTTGCTAGCTATTGTACTAAACACACAAGAAAGATCTTTGGCTCTTGGCTTCTCTGCAGCTAACGAAGATTGCGACATTGTTTTTAAGCTTTTATACGAGTGTTTTAATAAAAAAAAATTAATTTTTTATAATAGAATTTAAATGTAAATCTTTTGTTTTTCAGGTCTCATTTACCTTTTCAAAAATTATTGATCACCAAAAAGTAACAACTGATTATGTAAATGTAAGTTTATAATTTTCTTTTCATATATCGTTTAATACTATGAATACTCTTGAATTTTAGATTTCTGGATTTTTAATTAGCGGTATTAGTAATCATCGTGATCCAATCATAATGCAGTAAATTTTTAAAGATCATTCTAGATGTGATCTAGAATCGATTTCCAATGGTATATTCCCTGACTGTAATAATAAAGAAGATGAATTTAGCTTTGAGGAAGCTTTAAAAATCATTTTAGAAGGATTAAAGGAAATTGTTAAAAATAATGCCAAAAGACCAACTGCACCTACCAATTTAAAAGAATATAAAATAATTGACTTTTCTACTTTCTCTAGTAACTAGGATAAAAATCTAGTAAAATGAGTTGAAGCTTTTACCCAAGCATGTATTGGTAACAACATTTCTGAAAACTAATGACTTGCTATATTTCTTTAAAGACAATGCTCTATCCTGGTATAATCAAAATCAGTTTAGCTTTACTTATTAGAACAATGATACTAATATGTACTATTCTTTTGTCCATCTCTTCTTTAAAAAGTTTAGAGATTCATTTAAAGTATCCTAGTGGTATTATATTCTAAAGAATAGAATATATATAACTCTGCTCTTAAAGATTATAGCGTAGAGTTGATCCTGACAATCATTATCCTGAAATAGATAAAATTCGACAATTGTAGATGGAGTAAGGCAAGAATTTCAAATACCTGTACAATTAGAAAACCCAATAACTATTAGTCAAGTAGTAAACAAGGCAAAAACTATCGAAGTAGTATACTCTAAAGGAGGTGCTCTTTTTGCCTATTCATTACTTCCTACTGCATATCAACCCTAATTCTTTGGAGGATATACTAGCCCTGCTCAACTAATAGCCTCTATGCAACCTTAAATTAAGCTTAAAAAAGAATTAGCGGAAGCAGTACAGTATGTTATCATGCCAAACTAAAAGTCGATCACCTCAACAACCTTAATATCAAAATCAAAATAACTACAATCAACAACCCCAATATCAAAATTATAATCAATAACTTCAATACCAGAATCAAATTTATCAAAACCAAAACAATTATAATAATAATAATAATAATTGTTGCAAATCATAATTTAAAATAAAATTTATATTTTTTACCTAACCTGCTAGCATTCTAAAATCTACTAATACTTGTTTATTATAATTTTTTAACTAACCCTAACCTTAAACCCCTAACCCTAAAAAATGCACTTTAAAAAAATTTAGTTTTCAAGATTTTATATTATCATTTCATTTTAATCTGAATTTTATTAAGATCTGTCACAATAATTATCAACCTTCTTAACAAAATAATAATTGCTTTAGATGTCATCAAACTGGTTATTTTGTATCTAACTGTACTGCTCCATATTGCACAAACTGTTAACAAATCTAGAAACTGTAGATTTAATCAGAATTGGAGACCTAACAATAATAATAATTGAAACAATAATAATAATAATCGCCATAACAATAACAACAATCGAAATAAAACTCAAAATAATAACAACTGGAATAACAATAATAACCGTCCCAACAACAATAATAATAATTCCACTCCAAACAACAATAATAATAACTAACAACAAAATAACAACCTTCAGAATCAAAACAATATGAGAAATGATATTGGTAATAACAACTATTTAAACTAAAAGAGATATCTTCCAAAGGTGAGCATATCCAGATTATAAATCCCTCTTCCAACTAACCAAACAAAATGCCCTTAATAATATTTGATAAAATCGACAAAAAATTGGATGAGGATGATAAAAATAATAACAATAATAATAATAATACTTTCAACAAACAATTTTATAATCGCTGGATAGATTATAATGAAATAATAAAAATACTTGGGTTGATCTCAAATAAAATTAATTTTGATAATAATAATGATCTAGTTAAAAATGCTCTCTTTACTACTGCTGAAATTTTAGAAATAAAAATTAATGTCTTAATAGATACTGGCTTTAAAGGATATTTAATTGCTAAACACTTTTTTAACAAAGTTAATTGACAAATTGATGAACCAAGTAATATTAGAGTTATAGATATTCTGGACATAAGTCAATTCCACTTGGTCAAGTTAAAAATATTGTTTTATCAGAAACTCAATTAATTTTAATTGACATGTTAATAACAGAGTCTAAGGAATATAATGTAGTTTTAGGAAATGAATATTTGGATAAGGTCCATGCAACAATTAACTATTATGGTGAATTCATAAGTATTGGATTAAAAGATCAAATTGAATATATACCTGTATCCTGTAAGCAACGCATAGAAGATCCTAATATTCTATATTACTCTAACATGGAATTAGAATTAGAACTAGAAGAAGAAGAGGATAATAAAGATCCTACTGAACCAATTTACACTACAATCCAAGTAGCCAATACTTTTATACAATTTGAACAACAACTTGTACCCAATATAAAAATAGAAAATATAGATAATCCTTTAATAAGTTCACCAGATAAAATATTTAAATTAATACAGCCAAAAATGAAAGAATTAAAATACAAAAAGAAAGAAAACCAAAAATTATCTATTCCTATTACTGAAGACAAATCAACTTATATCAGAAATAAACTTAATAATAACCAACTACAAACAATAAAACAACTATTATGTCAAAACTCTGAAATATTCACTACAACCTTTGCAGAACTTAGAAAAACTAATATGGTTTATTATAACATTAATACAGGTGATCCCTATTCTATTAAACAAAAAGCATATCAAGCATCACCAATGGAACAAGAGCATATTGAAAAAGAAATTGTTCAAATAAAAAAAGATGGTATCATAAGAAACCTGGAGCTCTCCTGTTGTCTTGGTTAAAAAGAAAAATGGAAAGTTAAGATTCTGTGTTAATTTTAGAAAATTAAATAAGGTAATAAAGAAGAATACTTATCTATTACCCAAAATTGATGAAATGCTTGATAATCTTGGTAAAGCCCAATGGTTTATATCCTTAGATTTAACTTCTGGTTATTGGCAAGTAGAAGTTAAAGAAAAAGACAAAGAAAAGACCTCTTTTATTACTAAATATATTATGCCTTTTGGGCTCTGTAATGCTCATCTACTTTTCAAAGGTTAATAGACATTGTTCTTAGATTTGTTCTTTAAAAAAAAGGTCATGGTATATATTAATGATGTGAACATAAATTCAGAATCTTTTGAACAACATATAAAAGCCATTCAGGAAGTATTTAATCTTATTAAAAGTGCAAATCTAAGAATTAATCCTGAAAAATGCCATTTTTGCAAATAAAATACAATTTTTAGGACATATAGTTGGAATTGAAGAAATAAAACCAGATCCTCAAAAGGTTAATAAACTCAACAATTTACCTCTTCCCAAAAATATTACAAAATTGAAAGCTGTTTTAGGCTTGGCTTCATACTATTGCCATTTTATAGAGAAATTTTTAAAAAAGGCTGGACCTTATTAAAACTATTAAAAAAGAATAAGGTATTCAAATAGGGAAAGTCGCAAGATGATATATTTAATTTGCTTAAACGATACTTAACCCAAGCCTAGTGTTCCAATCTGGGTCAAATAATAGTGACCTGACGAGTCAGATACTTGATCTGGATCAACAGGGCCATATAGACAATTATAAAATTTTTTAAAATTAATCATACTTTTAAATTAGTAAGACAATCTAATTTTGTGAATACTATGAATCATGCTTATTATCATTGTTTTTAATATGCAGAATTTATAGAATTCATAGATTTCGATTGTCTCCTTAATTGAAAAGATTAATAAAGTTGTGTAATGATACAGTAATATTAATAAATTTGAATTTATATCGTAGTCTTTTTTTTAAAAAAAAATTTAAAATGGACAAATTCAATCAACTCTCTCCAACGATCACTTGTACCAGATTTTTATACAAACGAAATATCATAATACTGGAGTTAGATGAAGAAGCACTGCAAATAATAGTTTTTATAAAAGTCAACTATCGCTTTGGGGACTCCTTTATATATTTGGCATACAAACCAAAAGCAATAGTAGAAGAACAAATGAAAACAAGCAGGCGGCACTTTAGTAAACACAGAATTTTGGTGGAGAAATTTTTTCATCAACGAAGTTTTTTGCAGCAGCTTAATGGAGAACAGTATTTTGGTTTTCAAATACACTCCTTGAAAATCTAAAGGACTTGAAATGAATACCCACTACCAAAGTCTCGCTTTATTATGGTTTTTTTTTAGTGAATATTTTTTGTATAGAAAAAGTGAGAAATCTATTTTACTCCCTTCAAAAGATCTGCATTGTTTACTAATTCCTAATTGGAAACAGAAGCCATGAGAAATCGCGTTGCCTACGTGTAGGACAAGGATTGGTGTTGACTAGTGATGCCACCGAAATTAATTTTTGAAAAAGGCCTATTTCGTCTTCATTAGAGAAAATTAAAATTTTTTATAAGGAAAAACAAATAAAATTTATATAGATATATTCCTTATAATTTCGTCTATTCAAAAAAAGTATCAAATAATTTCGTCTTTCAAGTAAAATAGGTCAAAAACAATTTCGTCTTCAAATTTTAATTTCGGGTTTCAGAACCCAAACTGCTTTCGTCCTCATATATAGTGTTGACCATTTAGAAAAAATTCTAGAAAATTCTTGCAGGGCTAACTCTATCCCGAAGATATATTAGTATATATAATATGGACTAAATTTAGAGTAGAGCTAAATTGAAGAGTATTATATAATTTTTATATAGTTTTATTCTTTTCGTCAATAGTTGTTTCCTTTCTTTGTTTTCTTTATCTTTTCTCTTTTATATTTTGTTTTTGTTTTTAGTATTCGTTTAGGTTTTGTAGTATCACCCCTTTTTTTTTACGCTCTTTATTTCTATAATTCTTGTTGTTCTTGAGGATACAGATCTATTAGCTCTTTATCCTAGAGGCTAGGTAAAGAAAATTAAGAAAAGTGTCAATCTTGACAAAGCTAGCAAGAGCTATCGGTAATAATTTGGGTTCTTCTATGCGTTAGAAGATGAAAAATTTGAAAAAAATCTTGACTGCAGCAGATTGCATTTAGGTACTTTAGTAACCGGATGAATCTTTATTGTAACAGGGGTTCAGTAGTTTAGGCAATGCTTAATAATCCAGAATGTATATTCATTTCCTAATAATAAAGGCAGGATTGATCGTATTTAAAAAAAAACAATTTTAAAATACTAGATAGCTACGCAAATCATCATGCAAAACCAGTTTAATTAAAGATCACAATTAAATTAAAAAAAAATATGAAGTTATTACTAATAACCTATGAAGATTAATTATTTTTCTGCGCATGACTTCTTTGATTTTTTTTTTTGTATTCAGCGATCTTGCCTTTTTTTATTAATGAACTACGCAGTCTCTGCTGCCTTGTATGAATACAAAATGTGACTACAAATGTTCTAGTATAAAAAAGACTCTCTAAGCGATAACTAAGTTACCTGCCCAAAGCGATCTGCCATACCAAACCTTCGTCTCAATCCGGTCTCAGAATCTAGCTTCTGAGTTATTTTCCGTCAATCACCGACTGGTGTTGGATGCCATATCAAGATCACCTTTCTTTTCTTAAAATTTTAGCTTCTTTACAACGAGTACGTAAAGAAAAAATATAGAGGAAGATAAAAACAAAGACCAAAAGAAAACGACAAAATATAAAGCAGAGAAAAAGAGGGAAAAAGGAAAAACGAAAGAAAAGAAAAAAACAAAAAAACAAAACAGAAAAAGAAAAAAGTAAAAGAAAACAAACCAAATCTAGATAGGTATAGTCAGAGTCTATACTACACTCGTAAAAATTATACAGTATGGTTTAAATGATCTCAGTACTGTATTACAAAAAGAATGTAACTACGTAACCCTACATCTTCTAAGAGGCTGAGATCCACTAATCCTAATTTTAATTTAATCCCGTTTATCAGACATAAGTCATTCACCGACACCACATGGTCGTTTGGCAGCATTCCGAGCATGTGACTTCTCGTGACTTCGTGCATTATCGTTTCCATTCTTGGATGTAAACAATGTTGATCTTCTGGAGGAGGTATGCCGAAATCGCCACTTTTTGGAAAAATTACGGAAAAAACCGAGTAGCAGACAGAAAGGAACCAATATAAAAAGAGTGTAGTAGTTTGCATTATATAGAATAGTAAAATTGACCAAGTTTCTGCTTCTACTCTGCCACAGCTCCACAGATACTTGCCAAACTCTTCTGGTTTTCACCAACTACTTTTTCTATAGTTCTGCAGTCTTCCACCGGGGAGTCTCGAACCCAAAGGGAACTTCTATTTCAGCTTTATTTCAATTATTCCGTACAGTCCAAGGACTCATTAAGCTCTAAACTCCTTATTCCAGTTGCTACAGGCGAAGTTTTGTGTAAAGTAAACGTTACTAACTATAAGTGTTGTTGCAGGTCCGTTCGGTGGTTGTTGGTTCGAGAGATCGTCAGAAAGAGTTGATGTTAGGTATAAATTGATGACTTCTTTGAATATTCTATTACTGTATAAATTAATTTAATAATTATGAATCATGATTTTTAGATTGATCAACTAATACAAGTTAGCACATATAAAATTTTTTAATAAGCTAATTGTATGAAGGTAGTGAGGACTCTTTACTTCTACACCATTTCATGCAATGTCTGTTAAAGATATCCAATCAAATTTTAGATTAGGTAATACAGCATATCTATGCATATTATAACAAAAACATTGTAGATCAGAAATGTTACACATGTATATATATATAGATTATTGCTTTGGACATCTATTAGCTCTTGATAACCTAGTAATATAGTAAAACACATGAGCCTTATACAATAATCATAACCCATAATAGTAAAATAAATCATGTACACGATTATAATATTAAACTTTGATTTAAAATAAATCACTACTACTACAAAACAAGTAATGCATTATATGGAGAGCCCATGCAGTAGCCAGAAAAAACATGCGAATCAGCAGATTTCTTACCAATGTATTTTGTTTTATATGACCGTAGATTAACAAGAACATTTACAAAGAAAGCAAAAGGTTCAATTTTAACTCAACGCCAACAATTATATGTATGAAAAATTAAGTAAAGTACAATCATACACAATCATTTCCAATATTCAGTGTATTTCTACTTTAGCATATATCTATACTTGCCAGACAAACCAGACAAACTCAAAACTCAAAAAAAAACAATTGTTATTTACAGAAAATTAAATCAAACAAATAATCTTAATATTTTGCAAATATAATTATATATAGTTATAAGAATATATATCAATTGTTTAAATAAGAATTATTAACAAAGTTTTTGATAAATTAGTTTGACCAGAGTTTGGGATTTGGGCGTGGACAAACCCAAACTATAATAGTTTGGGTTTTGGGCGGCAACTATACATATATCGATATCAAATAAGGGGAGTGCAGTAAATCACGTAATTAGGGTTTACATAGGTCCTGACCCCCCCTCCCCCCTAGTGATAGGACTATTGACCAATCAAATTTAAAAAAACTCAAAAACGGCTTTGACCTGAAAATAAGCTACCCCACAATCGACAAAAGTCGCTACATAGTAAAGTCTAAATTTTACTAAGCAAATCGAAAAAATCGATTAAGTAAACTTATTCAGCAGATCAAAATACACTTACCACAAAATTTTCATAAGTATTAGAGAATTTTTTATTAATTGACTTTTGATTTTTACGTTCAACGAAAAAATTAAAATTTTTTAAAAAAATTTATTCAACGAACGTAAAAGTTAAATGTTAAATAATAAAAAGTTTTCCAATACTTATGAAAATTTCGTAATAAGTGTATTTTGATCTGCTGAATAAGTTTACTTAATCGATTTTTTCGATTTGCTTAGTAAAATTTAGACTTTACTATGTAGCAACTATCTGCGATTAACTAAAAATCAATTTTCTTCAATATGATTGGCTATTTATACTATATATATATATATAGGACGTGATATTTGGGGACCTCCCACCCCCTAAAAAATTACGTGATTTTCTGCACTCCCCTAAGTACAATTCAGGTGCTCATAATAGCATTCATCATTAAATTCTTTGTTATATAATTTATCTCTTCTAAAAGTCCTGTATATACACAATTTATATAAATCTAATTTTAATGTTATTAATATTTTCAAAATTTGAGTTAGGATCTCTAATATGCCAAGCCCAAATCTGGTGGCATGATTTAAGGAAACAATAAATAAAATTTAAGAATATCATAGCAGTAGCAATAGTTTGTTAAAGAATTTTGTCTATTTTAGGTTATTGTAAAATGAGTGTACCTAAGAATAAGCTTGATACCAATTAACAAGAACTGAATAAGATATGCACCTTAATACTAGCAGTTTATGCCAGAATTTTTATCAAGATAGAATAAATGCTAAAAAAATTCTTTTTATTGTATATTAAATATATTTATTTATGAAAAAGAAAAAAATTAACACATGCATATATATGTATGTACTTGATAATGCACAAGTTGTTTATACAATTGAACTCGAGTCAGAGCAAATCTAGTTATTAAAAGTTACACTAAAGGCATGATAGCAAGGCATGTATGTATATACGTATGTAAAAGAAAAAATCTGCAGTCTCATCCCTATTGTGTTCAATAAATTACTCAATGATTAATAAGATTTTGTGGAGTAATGATATTAAATTGTTGTATAACTATACACTTTGTGATATTTACATATCACTCTATTCCTGGTATAAAAACCGTTTAAAAAAATTTTTTTTATTATCTCTAATTCTGATCCATTTGACCCAGGTTAGAATAAATTCTGTCCCATAACACGTCGTGTTGGGTGACCCATACGGGTCATCTGACCCAGGTCAGAACACTACCCAAGCTCCTATATTACAGTACTCAGATTATTTTGAACTCTTTGTTCTTTTTACTAATGCTTCTTATCAAGAACTAGATACAGTCCTATTCCAAATTAAAAATGGTCGAGAGCATGTTATTGCTTATGCCTAGTGATTAGTGTTCCTAAAAACTGAACCGAACTGAACATTAGGTTGAGTTCGAGTTCAGTCTGAATTCGAACCAAACCCGAACTAGACTTAATATTAAAAATCCAGTTCGGTCTGAGTTTGGTATTGAACTTTTAAACCAAGTCTGGGTTCAGTTCGGGTTCAGTTCGAAAGTTCATGAACATGTTCGGGTTCGGTAAAATGGATTAAGGCCGAAACTCGAAATAATACTGTGCGTTATTTCACGGTTAAAATAAATAATTTAAAAATAAAAAACGAATTAAAAAACATAAAAACATAATTTAAAAAAAAAAAAAATAAATAAATAATAAAAAATAAAGTGATTCCTACTTGGCTGTTCTTTCATATATTGCAATGAAATGATTGATCAATCGGCATATAAGTCACGTGCATCACGCGTATCTGGCACCTTGTTTTCATCATTTTTCCAAAAACAAGTATCAAATTCTTTTTTTTTATCATTATTATAACGTCCCAATATTTAACTCTACAATCTTTTGCAACTTTAGACGACTCCAGTATTCAGAGTCACATCTGGCCAATTGGTCAAGGTAAAGGCATTCATAGAATTCGATTCTACTTTCATCACAAATCAAACATGTCAAACATCCATTTTTCCATCAACACGATTCATACTCAATTGGCCCGATCAAGATGACCTTTGAATTTGCCATTACATACCTCTCTTGAAACTCATGCATTTTGATCAATTTTCGACTTGACGATCTGACAATTCCTCTACCATTGTTCAGGATTATTTCACTTCACTTTTTTATTGAGCACTGCATACACGAAAAACTAGTCCCTAAGGTATTACCCATTATTTTTCTGGCATTTCCTCCATTACCGCATGCGCCACTTGTATTACTCAATCAATCGATCGATTTTTCATCATTCTTCACATTAACATATTCAACGCCAGTATCCTCGCTTTCGTTAATGTCGTTTTCGAATCCGAATCTTACCAACCGGTCTTTTACACCTTCAATATGGTTATCAAGGGTTTCCATTCGCATAACTATGGCCAATGGTACTTTCCTCATTACCACATCTCCATTTTTCCTGACTTCATCACAACGTTCAATCTCTCGGGTCACTTCTTTATCCGGTTTAAATAAGTATTTAAATTTTTCGTTCATTCCACACACTTCATCACAGTTCACCAAACTAACCATCAAATTTTTCCCTTACCTTTATCAACGTCAATTCTATAAAATTTCACCTTACTAGGCTTGCCGATTTCAACTTCATATTCTTTGTAGCTTATTTTCAGGTCAAAGGCATTTTGACGTTATTGGATCAAAACTGGGGTAGCTTATTTTAGAAGATAGCTTATTTTTGGCAATATATGGTTGTCATCACCTATTATCTCATATTTGGTGCCATTTTTCTCTTTTTCGATGTACTCAAGGAACCTTATATCCTTTATTTTACCATTCGGATATGTATCAATTCCCTTTTTTTTATGGTGATTTCTTTTTAGATGCATTTTCTGATCCTTTTCTCTCATCATATCCGTAGGTTGTACTTGCAATGGGCTTGATTGAGCCAAATGTCCTGGGTGTCGATATGCGTAGCATAAGCACGATCTATAATGTCGTTGCTTCGTTTGTTCACTGTCAAGACTTTCACGACTTCGTACACCATACCTACTATCGTTTCAACCAACGTTATCAATCGCTCCATACTCTCCATTTCCTATGTCAACTCCAGGTAATGTTTTGAATTTTTTTATTTATTTATTCTCTTAAGCGTCCTTAGAGTTAATGAACTTTCACTAATGATATACTTTTACAATACTTGGCTACTAATGTTAATCAAAATAATCACATCGGGACACTCCCATTTTGCAAAATACGGCGTAATTCTCGCGAGTAAGACTTTTCTCTTACCCAGGTCCTTGTGTTCCTGTACATCGTGTATTGGTGGGTTTCACTACAGAACTTCACTCGCTTGGCTATTACAACTGCTGGCATATCGTACAGGTACTCCACCTAATAGATACTTCGCTCTGATAAGTTAATTCACTCGCTTGGCTATTACAATTGCTGGCGTATCGTACAGGCACTCTACCTAATAGATACTTCGCTCTGATAAGTTTATTCACTAAGAAGAATCACTAAGATATTGCAGGTCGTCAATAATAAGAACAAAGGCTAACTAAATCCAAAGCTAGGCACTTCCCCTTGGGATCGATGCCCTATTTGCTATTTACTATTTACATTTGCGTCACTGATTATTATATAATTATTTACGCATCGTTCATGCAATCAATCTTTAGACTTTTAATTAAAGTTGTACAAATCCCCAAATCACCGATCACACCATTTCTAGGTCTGATCAGCACCACTAAATCCCGGGGTAATGGATTTAACCGCGACACATATTTAAAATGATACAGGTCTGATCACTAGATCACGAGAATTTTGCCTGTAAAAATTGTACGTATGTACAGCCTCGCACAGCTAACCTAGTTTTTTTTGGTTTAATTATTACCCAAACCCAAACATGTTCATGAACTTCAAACCGAACTCAGACTGAACAAATATTTCAAGTTCAAGTTTGGTTCAGGTTCATAAATTCTAGGTTCAGTTCGGGTTCGAGTTCAAAGATCTGCAAAATTTAAGGTTCGGGTTCGGGTTTGGCCAAACCCGAACCGAACCCAACTTCGGAACACTACTAGTGCTCCTACAGACTGGACTCAGACCAGACTTTAGTCAAGTTTGAGTATGGTCTGATTTTCAGACTGGACTCAGACTTTTATATTCAGACTTTTTAATCAAGTCTGAGTCTGGTCTGGGTGGTCTGAAGTCTGCAGACTGGTCTGAATCTAAATATATTTATTTGTATTTTTTGGTGCTGAACAAGTTTACTTAGTGCATTTTGTTAGAATAAATTAATTGATAATCCGTTTCCAAATGAGGGAGCCATACATAGTAAATTGCAACGCACAGATGTATATAATTTACTATATAAAATTGTTAAGCCACAAATGCTACTTTATAACAAAGTGAAGTCATTTTTCTACTAAGTAAATATATCTTCAATTTCTAAATAATCTTGTAGAGCATTTTTTTCTGATTTTAATATAGCAGTATCATTAAAATCTGTTTAGCAATTGCAGATATATTGGCATAAAATGATTTGCCGACTAATATAAACCAACTATTGTTTATGTGAAATAGTTTTTTTGACTATAGTAAATCTTATAGTCATGTGTGTTACAATTTACTATATATAGTTAAATATAGTTCACTCATTCGGAAACGGATTATTAATTGTCACAGCTAATGCTGAAGTTGGCTGATGCTAAAGCTTTGACCTATTTTGATATAAAATTTTAAATTTTATTTTTTGATGTTTTTTCGCTTTTGTCTTATAGGGTTAGGGTAGGGATTGGGTATAGATTTTATATTTATTGAGTATATGTGGATTTTAGCAGGACTTATAGTTTCCAATCGAGACCCTGAGCTTCAGCATCAGCCAACTTCAGCATCAGCCGTGACATTAATTAATAAAAATTTGTGAATTTTAAAAGTTTATAGAATTTTATTAGTAAAATTCTATAAAATCTTAAAATTCACAAATTTTTATTAATTAATTCTAACAAAATGCACTAAGTAAACTTGTTCAGCACCTAAAAATACATTAAATCGGCAGGGTTGTTTTTATTTTACTTGAAATTTGGAGAAAAGATGCATAATTTTGGATTTTTGATCAAAAAAGTCAAATTTAAGCATCTTTTCTCCAAATTTCAAGTAAAATAAAAACAACCCTGCCGATTTAATGTATTTTTAGGTGCTGAACAAGTTTACTTAGTGCATTTTGTTAGAATTAATTAATAAAAATTTGTGAATTTTAAGATTTTATAGAATTTTACTAATAAAATTCTATAAAATCTTATGATTCACAAAATTTTACTAATTAATTCTAACTTAATGCACTAAGTAAACTTGTTCAGCACCTAAAAATACATTAAATCGGCAGGGTTGTTTTTATTTTACTTGAAATTTGGAGAAAAGATGCTTAAATTTGACTTTTTTGATCAAAAATCCAAAATTATGCATCTTTTCTCCAAATTTCAAGTAAAATAAAAACAACCCTGCCAATTTAATGTATTTTTAGGTGCTGAACAAGTTTACTTAGTGCATTAAGTTAGAAATAATTAGTAAAATTTTGTGAATCATAAGATTTTATAGAATTTTATTAGTAAAATTCTATAAAATCTTAAAATTCACAAATTTTATTAATTAATTCTAACAAAATGCACTAAGTAAACTTGTTCAGCACCTAAAAATACATTAAATCAGTAAGGTCATTTTTATTTTACTTGAAATTTGGAAAAAAAATGCATAATTTTGGATTTTTGATCAAAAAAGTCAAATTTAAGCATCTTTTCCCCAAATTTCAAGTAAAATAAAAACAACCCTGCTGATTTAATATATTTTTAGGTGCTGTACAAGTTTATTTAGTGTATTAAGTTTGAAATAATTAGTAAAATTTTGTGAATTATAAGATTTTATAGAATTTTACTAATAAAATTCTATAACATCTTATTGTTCACAAAATTTTACTAATTATTTCTAACTTAATGCACTAAGTAAACTTATTCAGCACCTAAAAATACATTAATTTGGCAGTGTTGTTTTTATTTGTCTTGAAATTTGGAGATAAGATGTTAAAATTTTACTTTTTTGATCAAAAATCCAAAATTGTGCATCAAATCTCTAAATTTCAAGTAAAATAAAAACAAATAAGCTGTTTTAATACATTTTTAGATGCTGAACAAGTTACTTAGTGCATTTTGTTGGAATTAATTAATAAAAATTTGCCAATTATAAGATTTTATAGAATTTTATTAATAAATCTTATGATTCATAAAATTTTAACTAATTAATTCTTACAAAATGCATTAAGTAAACACGTTTAGCGCCAAAAATACATATAATTATATTCTGACTTAGCAGACTTTAGACCAGACCCAGACCGGACTCATAGTTGAGTCTGAGTTTGATCTGAAGTCTGAAATTTGTAAAATTTAAAGTCTGAGTCTGGTCTAATCCTGGACCAGACCCGGACAGGACCTAGGAGCACTACTTACACCAGTCATTTCTTAACCCCTGCTGAGTCAAATTATAGTACCATTGAACTCGAATGCTTAGCAATTATTTGGGCAGTTAAATATTTTAGACACTATATGCATGGAACAAGATTTACTCTTATTACAGACTACAAAGCACTTCAATAGTTATTAAACTCAACAACAATTAATAACAATAAAAGGATAACCCGATCACAGATCAAAATTATACATATCAGTATAATATTGGGTATCTGATATATATATATATATATATAATATGTGATTAATATGTGTAGGATATATTTATACACATACCTGATATGTGTAGAGTTCATGTAGGATATCGGACACATATCGGACACATATAGTATACATGCTGTATACATGCCGTATATATATTGCATATATAAATTCTGTAATATATCATGTACCTGATATGTACCCGATATAAAGAACATAATCTCAGAAAAGAATAAATTCAAATATTGATATATTTTTTACAATCACTTTGCCATAACAATAATATAAAGCAATTTAATAAAAATTTTATTTATTTATTTATTATAACAAATCGATTATAATTTGAAATATAATTTACAATCCTATAGCAAATAACTAATAAATACTAGTAATAATACAATATTAACAAAGACAGAAACACCCAATGACTATAATTGCTAAAAAAAAAATTGGATTTGGTGACAAAACACCTAAAGAGGACCCCGGACATGTAGTACAGAGGTCATACGTTACGCATTTCAGCAAAAACCCCCGAAATTTGAAAAGCAAAAAATCAGTTTTTGGCAATTATCTTGGCATCCAGTAGTCCAATTTGAATGAAATTTTTTTTAAAATGAAGCTCTCAGTGAGGCGCATCTAACAAAAAAAAGTTCATTCGATTCTGATTACTGGATCAAAAGATATTCAAATAAATAGATTTTGTCATTTTCAGCAAATTAGGTCAAAATTGGCCAAAATCCAGTTATGACCTATATGGGAAATGTCCGGGGTCCTACCTAAAGCAACTATAAAGCTACACAAAAATACCCAAGAAACTAAAAAAGTACCCAAGGTAAAATCTACAAGACCCCTAAAACGCACCAAAGCAACATCAAAATCAGTGACAAAACACCTGAGGCAACTACAAACTCACACAGAGAGCACCCAAGAAAACTGACAGGGCATCCAAAATGAAATTTATGCCAAGAAACACATACGAAATCAGTGACAAGATACTATATAGTTATACAAGAAATGCCCAAAAAAACTAATAGACCCCAAAGCAAAATCTCTAAAATGTACTTGAAGCAACGTTGAAAACGAAATCACCCGAAGAACCTAAAAAGAAAAAAACTAAAAAGTAGTATTTAGAACTAGAGCACATTAACAAAATATAATGAAAAAGAAAAAAACATCAATAGTGCTAGCAATGAATAATATACTGAAATGGTTGACCAACCATGAAGCACTGACTAACAACCCAAAAGACGAAATCTGAAACTCATTGATCCAAAATGGATAGCACTAATGACGAAGAAAGGTTGCTTCAAAAATGGACAATGCTAATGACAAAGTTATTTAAAAAGTGTAACAGGGAAAAAGATAAATAAATAACAAAAAATACAGTCTTCCTTCTCTATAATCACCTTTTATATAATCACAGCTCTCAAACAATTACATTAATTTTTGAGACAATTTATTAAAAACTTATAAAAATAACTTCTATATAATCACACTCTCTTATAATCACCAATTTTCTTGATACAAACTGTGTAATTATAGAGGAGGAAAACTGTAAATAATTTAAATAAAATGCATAATTATAAAAAAAAAGTAAGTATAGTAAAAAAAGAATAAAAAAAAAGTTATGCCAGTAAATAAAAAAAAAAAGATAAAAAAAATAAATATAACTTATCTTATAAATAAAAAAATTTTTGTAATCTAATCTAGATCTAGAATCGAAAAATAAAATTAATAATTAATAAAAAAAATTATTTAATAAAAAAACGTTATCTGTTATAATAATAATAAAAAATTCTGATAGCAAAAGCTGCTGTCGAAGAATTAAAAAAAATTAAATATAAATTAAAATATAAAAAAAATTAAAAAGAATTAAAAATAGTGGAATTATTTAACAAAACTCTCTCCTGTACATCACAAAAAAATCGGAAATAAACAAACAGTAGAGATAAACAACAAAACTTGTATTACAAGCCTAACTGTTACAGCGATATTTGAGCCTTGCCCACTTTACACAACATAAACTCTAACTATATTAAGGAAAAGGAATTACTCCGCAGCCTTCGCAATACCAACTTCCTTCAAAACCTGTTGCCGACTATGTCGGCAACAACACTGTTACATGAACCTGTCAACGATGACACAAGAGAAAACCGAATACCAATAGAAACTGATATAGAAGACGACCAATACTCCAACGAACAACCTAACAAAAGAAATCGTAACTGTCATACCGCCTGCCTGATAAAAACTTCCAATAACCTATATGTGCCTTTACTCTCAGACCCATCACTCGAAAAAATCCACTCAGAAAGCAGCGATCCCAGTTTACCCCGGCAACTCCACAAATGACGTCACAGAACAATCACTCATCAAAACAACACACTTTAGTCAAACCCCCAACCCAGAACCCGATCCCATCACCCCAATTTGTACTCCAACAAAATATTCCCATGCAGAATGATTCCGGCACCTCAAAACAACACACCTTAGTCAAACCCCCGACCCAGGACCTGATCCCACCATCCCAAATTGTATCCCAACAAAATACTCCCATGCAGGATGAATCCGGCACCTCCAATACTATGGAAATCGACTCAGATCAGGACCCCGACCTCGGAAAGGACACCTCATTGACCGGAACTATTACAGAATCTGAAGATATCCCAAAAACCTATAGTCAAGCACTCACAGGACCGGGCACCTCTACCACCACCCGACGCACCCAACATCCCGACCTCGTTAGAACTATCAAAACTTGGACCGAATCGATCCGGCTTACTTTATCTGACATGAAAACAGACCTCTTCGATCAAAACCTTTGGACCAAAGACAAGATTATCGAGGCCTTTGCAACGCCCCCACTTCTTGAACAACTTATTAAACATAAACTGCAAACCAAACCAACCCTAGAAATCATCCCTCCTGCCATAGAAGCCAAATTATTCCACAAAGACCGGGCCTTTTTCCGGACCTTTACCAGGCGACATGACACCTGTCCCCCACATCAACGGCAATTCGTCACCCTGCTAAATAATGCTACAGAAAAATTCAGAAACAAAATAAAGCTTATGTCATTAACAAAATCAACCGAGACCAAATCTTTGACCTACTCAGAAAGAAACTAGCAATTGACTTCTGGACAAACGAGGAATTCACCAACTTAGACCTATATGAAATTGCCCATTACACACTATATCTAGCGGGCTTCGCAAAGATCAAAAATCTGCCTAGAATTCGAAGTCTTACGAAAATTAATAGCCAACATCAAAACGAATTTGCTACAAAAATTGCCAGAAACACCTGACGGGATAGACAAACAACTCAAAGATGCACTACCTTTTTCACTTCCACTTGAAGACCGTAGACAAATTCGAGCTGTCGCTATTACCTTACACCAAGCCTTCACCTTCGACGACCTCCCTGAAACATACATCGCTGATAACAGGACTTCCTTACCGGCACACCCAGCCAACCTGAATGAAGCAACCAAAAACATCTTTCCAATTACTATACAAAATGAACTAAAAAAGTTAAAACAACACAAACGGAGTCTTCAGGAGTACTACATTTTTAGTCGTATACCTCTACATACTTCGCCCTACCGCCGAAACAACCTCCCTTACCACTAACCCCCCAAGACCTCACCTCTCAATTACAAAGGCTATTTCCTTTCTACCCTACAAGTGGTGACCACTTCCGAGAAAATGTTAGACGCCTAAGGGCGGTATACACTTTCTATACCCTACCTAATGACTACTTAATTAGCAAAAAAAGACTACAGCGAACCCGGAACAACTCGGCCTAAAGGAATTCTCCTATCCTATCAATAACATGGAAACACTACTAAACTTCTTCCAAATACTTCCTAAATTCTATGCGAGACCAGACCCTCTTCCAAAAGCCTACGTCTCTTTTAATTACTCTGAAAAACCGGATCTCCCACTTGACCCAACCCAAGTAACAAAAGTAAACTTGACGCTACCTATTAAAATGCTGAAAGAGCTAACAATCGCTGCACAAGCCTTGAGACAACACTACTTCTTCCAATCGATTCCCAGTGAATGGATCGGAATACCTCCCCCGGAGGTCTCCTCAGATAACCTTCCCAAACTACCATTCAACAATGCCCAAATTAACAAACACATAAAAGAAAGGGTTCCTTTCCCTTCTCTAACTTTTCCTATTACTAAGCAATCTGATGTCCCAAAGGCAATTGAACTCCTAAGAGAGTTCTTTACTTTTGATTTCCTCCCTGACCTACTATTCAACGTCCCCACTTTAACTCCTCCAAGTTGGAACCTCTTTGGAAAGCACCCCCACTGATAGAAGACATCGACATAACTCCATCAGAGTCAAACAAAAACAACTCTACCCTTATCAATGAGTGATCAACTAACACCACAACCTCAGAACACTCTTATCCATTTACAAATACCAACACCAAACCAAAACGACTTACATAACTTCAAAGAAAAAATAAACATAGCCACCCATATCTTTGAGGAATTAATAATCTTACTAAACTTCATCTCTGGATAGACTTCTGCTTACAAGAAAAACTACATATTGTTAGTCTTACGGAAACCAAATTAAAAGACAACCCCAACGCTATTACCAACCCACACTACAAAATCTTTACCTCCAACTACCATCCCACTTTAACACAAAGTAGAGAAACCAGTTTGGGCACGGCAATACTCATCTATAATACTATACAACCTTATATACACGACATAAATACCCTTCCAGGTACAGCCATATACATCGACTTCTTCTTCCCTGGCAATAAAACTCAGGTCATATCGATATACCTACCTTCCAATAACAACGAACTGTCCACTCGTACACAAAAACAAGTATCCTTTGGACCGTAGAAGCTAAAAAGAGAAATTGGCATATTCTCCTTTTGGGAGACTTTAACACCAACCCTGACACCCACAAAAAGAATAAACTACCGCTCTTCTCCGATCTGTTTTCAAATAACCTTACTAGTTTGTTAAACTTTCACAAAATTTTAGAACCAACCTGGCAAGGTCGGGGCCTCAACTCTCAAATCGACGATATCTGGACCTCATCCTGAATCCTTTTAGATTTTGACCCTCCACAATTAACTGACCCAACAGGCATATCCGATAGCAACCATAAAATATTGACCACGACCTGGTACACAAACTTCACCCCAACAGTACCTTGAAACAAAAAGAAGAAACGGAAAACCTTCTGCTATAAAAAAGCAATGACCAAAGACTGGGAGAATTTCTGTAACAAGACATCTACTCTACTAAGAAACGCCAATTTCACACTCAACATAACCAATCCCGATCAATTAAACAAAAGCTGGAATTTGTGGTCAAATGCAATTCAACAAGCGGCAAATCGTCACATCCCCAAGACCATTATTACTACAAAAACCTTCCACTCTCTCTCGCTAAAGGCTACAAAACTATATAACGCATTAAAACACATAAACAAATGTATTCATTTCATTACAATCTTTGCCAAACCTAATCTCCCCTCAGATGCACTACACTCACTTTCGACCATTAACAAACATCTGACTAAGGCCTTACAATTGGCACAACTTCCTCCTTTCTCCCTAACTTCCTTAGCTTTATCCGCCTCACCCCTCAACTCCCAAGACACCTACTACGCAGCAACTCTCAAACACATTAAAGAAATTAAATCGACTATATGGAAAAGTAGAAATGCCGAAGTATACCTACAACAATCAGAAAAAATCAAATTCTACACCAACTGTCACTATAATGATTTTAAAGATAATACTAGTAGAATGATAAACAGTATTCTAAAAAAAGGAAAAGATCATATTAGTTTTGACAAAATTATTACTCCGGACTCAGTAATTACGGACCCATCAGAAATAAAAGATGCTACACAAACATATTTCAAGAACTGAACGAAACATAACCCGATGAATGAAGAATACTGGGAAAAATGAAAACCCCATTACGCACCGAAAAAAGAAATCCACCCAATGATATATGAAAACCTATTACTACCGTTCACAATAGAGGAACTCAACGATGTCATCACAAAAGCACTAGAACATAAAGCCACTGCACCAAATAGCATATCAAATGAATTACTCAAGTGCCTCTCACCTTCCGCTTTAGAACAACTACTAAAAATCTTCAACGCATGTATACGGTTAGAGGAAGTCCCACAAGCTTGGCTAATGTCTAACATTTGGGCCATACCAAAGAAAGCACACTACAATTTCGATCTTAAAACCACTCGACCTATAACCCTAATCGATCACTCAAGAAAGATATTCACAAAACTCCTCACCAACAAACTTTCTGACACACTTTCGCGATACCAGGTTCTCTCGCCACTGAACTATGCAGCTCTACCCTTCCAGTTTACCATCCAACCAATCACTCAACTCTCTTCAATTATCGAAACTGCTACTACTCAAAAACAAGAACTTTGGCTCTTACTACAGGACATGTCAAAAGCCTTTGACTCAATTCATATTCCTACCCTTAGGAAAGCCATGTAAAGGATCAAACTACCCACACCCTTTATAAATCTACTAACCTTTACACTTTCTAACCGCTCCAACCAAGTACTAACTAGCCTTGGTCATACTAACCCCTATGCCGTAGAGGACGGAATAGACCAAGAGGAAATGATCTCTCCAATCCTCTGGATAATTTACTATGACCCACTCATAACCTGCATCTCTACCGAACATACTGGATTCAAACGAACCCTCACTACAACTACCCAATCTAAAGAAATATACGCATCCATAATGGCCTATATGGACGACTCCATCTGGATCGCCCCAGACAAAACAGCCCTAGAAAACATTCTCACCACTGCTAACTCCTTTTACAAGCTAACAAACATAACCGTCAACCCCTTGAAATCGATCCTAACGACAAATTCCAAATCAAACGATAAAACAATAACATTTGACAACCAACCTATCTCAGCAATCCCTAACTCAAAACCGTTCAAATATCTCTGTTCATGGTTTTCACTCAATCCCAACCCCTCTTCATCTCAAAAAATCATCATGGCAGAATTCAAACAATGTATCGAAATGATGAAAAGAGCAATCATCACAGAAAAACAAGCTATCTACCTAATCAACAACGTACTGACCCCAAGACTCCAATATAGATTATACAGTTCCTTTCTTACCCCTAACCAACTAACCATCCTGACCAACTGCAGCACCAACCTGGTCAAATCCAAAGCAAAGCTATCAAGAGGAGTACCCAACTCCTTCCTCTTCCACCCAAACATCTATGGCCTAAAAAACATTTCTATGCATCAACCAACCATACTAGCGAAGAACCTCCTAAAAAATATTAATCGCCCCCAATTTGAGAACTCTTTCCTCAAAATCAGACTACAGGATCTACAGGACTCGACTAAAACACACTCACATATCTTTCACGAGACACCACTCTTCCCTAGAAACCAACTCTACACACATACTTCTCAATTATTTCTGGCAATTCTTGCCACTTATATTCAATTTATCCGCAATATTACAACCGACTGGCCAAAACCATTACCGAGAAATGCCACATCAATTAATGATATAATAATACACCACCCGAAATCCCACTATTTGAAAGAAAAGTTGAACCACCATGGCATCAGATATATTAAACAATTTCTAAACTTCAACAACACAGAACTCCTTAACTGGCAAAATTTCCATCACAACATTGGAAAAATACCACCAGAAAGAACCCCTAAGTGGTTCACCGAAATCCAAGATCTCATCTCAAACAACTCTAATCCCACAACACAATACATAAACCCGAACCCCTTCACCTTAACAAAATGGGGACTGAGAAAAACCCCATGGGTAATTACTTCTGACCTAACGATTGGGAAAATTAGCTGTACTACAAATCAATCCATCCATATTCGTCACTACACAAAAAGCAATAACAATAGGGCAACCCCTTGCCCAGGTTGCGAATTAAAGGACCCAACCCTCAAAAAGAAACTGTTACTTTACGCATAACCAAAACTTTGTATACACAATACGAGTATCTTCTTGTAAAATCATACACACAGATCTCAGCGATATAAAATCAGCACTCACCACAAAACCCACCCAGGACCCATCCCGAAACCCTAATGACACCCACAAACACATCAGCCACAACATAACGAAACACACATGCCCACTTACTGCTTTTTCAGACTTCCCAATGGAAACATGGGAAAAATTAACTAAACTTCACAACAAATCCCAACGAGCAGAAATCTACATTTTTACCACAATGCACGATAAGGATACCAATCAACCACTCGCAATATGCTCATTCCGAGATTCACTGACCACCTGGGGCTGCGCAAACAAATACTGGCCTAGTACCGAAAACGCAGCACTTACCCTATTCGCCTTTATATCTACAAGTTTCTTCTCCGGAACCAACATCTCAGCCTCTTCCAACAACCGTAAATTCATAACCCTAATAGAACAGGCATATAACAATTCACTCTACTGGCTTCTATTTCTAGAAAAAAACCAATATGCTCTAACGCTAATTACCATCAGAGCAATCGTCTCGAATTTAAAACTAGAATTCCAATTCGATCGAGATTTATCCCGTCCTCAGAAAATAGACAACTTCTTAAAATTGGACATTACTCCCCAATATTACCTTTACAATAAATACATTCCTACCCTCTACGACATACCGTGCACCTACAACCTTAAAATAATTCTAAAAGACACCACGAGTTTTACTAATCACGCACAATAGATAAGCCAAAACAGAATTAGATACTGGGTTCACAACTACCCAGACATTCAAATTCGAGCTACCCTATCATACCTATCCTTCGAAGAAAAACCACTATCACTATCTACTAATCCAACTTTCTCTCAACTAAAGAATTTTAAAGTTAAATTGCTAGCTAACGAACTCCCTACATTCGAAACACTTCACTATCGAAACCCAACAAAACATCAAGACTTCAGATGCCCACGATGCCGCTCTGCCCCAGAAACAATCGCACATCTAATTTCTTGCCTCTCTAACTCTTCCACTCTAACCTCACTCCTTAAAGATATTATCAAAACCTTGGCCACCGAACTCGAACTAAATCTATACCAACCAACAGACTTCATTGCCGCCTTCAAAAACCTCCATGTGAATAGAAACCTACCTCTTGGATTCATCACAACTGCCACCCTGGCACCATTCATAAGACGTCAAGACAGACTCAAATACGCACCTGCTTTACACCACCTAATAACAAAAATGATCTACCACGAAATTTGGCTGCCCTCTAGGCAATACCGACATGATGTAACAATTCTCCCAATGCTCCCTCCTCTAGATAGACAATTCCACTTCCATAACGAGACTAGCATACCCCACATACCCATTAACAATTACATAGACAAATACATCGCCCGTGGGCGATCTTTCTTATATTCTTTCGAAGACTGAGGTCTAGCGATCTTAGTACAGCTTAGGTCGAGAGTAAATCAGCTCTTACTTCTATTTCCCTAAAATTCTCTTTTGATGTATACGGTGTATAATCCTATAAATTGAATTAATAAAGAATTAGAGGATAGATCTCGTTGTATAAAAAAAAAAAAAAAAAAAAAAAAAGAAGAAAAAAATTAAAATAAAAATCAATAAAAAAATTAAAAATAATAAAAATCAAAAATAAAAAAAAAACATAATGAAAAAATAAAATCAAAAATAAAATAAAATAAAATAAATAAAAAATAAAATAACGAAAATAAAAAAAACCAAAAATAAAAAAAAATAAAAATAAAAAAAAACAAGAATAAACGAAAAATAAAAATAAAACATAAATAAAAAAAATAAATTATTAAAATTAAAAAATAAATTAAAAAAAATCAAAATAAAATTTAAAAAAAAATATTAAAAAATAATAATAATAATAATAAATAAATAAAGCAGAATAAAAAAAATTAAAAAAAAGTTATTAATTGATAATCCGCCTGTCAACAGAAGAATGGCGAAATGTAACGTGCTTCTATCTAAAAGTTTGTTTCTTACTAAGTTAACGATACATGTGCACTAATTGAAAGTTGTAGAGCTCGTCGAGACGCATCTAACAGTGGTTAGATCATCCAAATCGGCCCAGTGGATAGCGAGTTATCATCGAAAAATGATTGGCTGACTATATAAAAATCTGTGCCGGAAATTACATATGAAAATCACTATAGGCAATATGTGGTGTGCTTCTATCTAAACGATATATGCCCACTAATTGAAAGTTGTAGAGCTTGTCGAGACTAGCGCGCAGGATGGGCCGGGCTTAGCCCGGAAACTTGCAGGCCGGGCCGGGCTTTGGTTCAATTTGGGCCTTAATTTTTGAGCCCGCTATTATTCGGGCCATACACAGATCGGGCCTGTTAAATATCGGGCTGGGTTCAAGCTTTATAAGAAAGCCCGATTAGGCCCGATAATACCTGGTAAACTTATAGTCAAATTCATAACCTAACTTCATAGTATTATAAGAGCATTCAAATGAGCATATATCAATAAGTAGCTGCACAACGCAGTTGCACGAAACCAGGAACGGGAAAGTAGAAATTAGATTAATTATTGATCCAAGATTTATAACTATTATAAAGTGTAATCGATACTGCTTTTTTTATCGTAATATGTCTAAAATGTCACATCGACTAAGAGACTTATGAACGAATACTCAACTTGCACAAATAAGGCTATTACTAAAGTTCTGGATAAAGAAATTGACGAACTATTGAAGTAATACAAGTTAGAACTGGATCGATATTTTACTATACGATATAACTTACTTGAAAAAAATCCTTAGATTTAATTATTCTTTCACGTATAGTAAAATATCGATCCATTTCTATACTTGTATTACTTCAAATAGTTCATCAATTTCTTTAGCCAGAATTCTAGTAATAGCCTTATTTGTGCAAGTTGAGTATTCGTTCATAAGTCTCTTAGTCGATGTGAAATTTTAGACATATTACGATAAAAAAAGCAGTATCGTTTAACAATTTATAATAAGGAAGATCATATTAAGATTTACAATCTTTAATTTCGAAACCCCTTAATAGTATAAATTAACACTAAACGCATATACATTGCACTTAGTTATAAATCTTGGATCAATAATTAATCTAATTTTTACTTCCCAGTTCCTGGTTTTGCGCAACGCGTTGTGCAGCTACTTATTCCAAGAATTATGTAAGTAAAAAATTTTAGTAATGCATATAAATCTGCAGGCCGGGCCAGGTCGGGTATAGTTTTAAATAGGGCCCGGCCCGGTTTATTTCACGGGCCGGGCTCGGGCTTACAAATAATTTTCGGGCTGATTTTGGGTCGAAGCAGGCCCGGCCCGGCTCGGCCTGTCTCGCACCCTAGTTGAGACACATTTAACAGTGGTTAGATTATCCAAATCGGCCCAGTGGATGGCGAGATATTGTTGAAAAACTATTGGTCGACTATATAAAATCTCTATGTAAACAAACATTTTTTACATAGAGATTTTATATAGTCAGCCAATCGTTTTTCGATGATATCTCGCCATCCACTGGGCCGATTTGGATGATCTAATCACCATTAGATGCGTCTCGACGAGCTCTACAACTTTCAATTAGTGGGCATGTGTCGTTAACTTAGTAAGAAAAAACTTTTAGATGGAAGCACGCCACATTTCACCTATAGTGATTTTCATATGTAATTTCCGTCACAGATTTTTATATAGTCGGCCAATTGTTTTTCGATGATAACTCGCTATCCACTGGGCCGATTTGGATGATCTAGCCACTGTTAGATGCGTCTCGACGAGCTCTACAACTTTCAATTAGTGGGCATGTATCATTAACTTAGTAAGAAAAAAACTTTTAGATAGAAGCACACCACATTTCGACATTCCCCAGTTGATAGGAGGATTATCAATTAAAAATAAAAAAAATTATTAAATAAAATAAAAGAAACGTTTAAAAAAGTAAAAAATAAATAAAATTAAAAAAATTAAAAAAAAGTTAAAATAAATAAAATTAATAAATAAAAAAGAAGTTTAATATGCTTTGCATGGGGGTGATGTGCTTGTATATCGCACTCTAATTTGATTGGCTAAATTTGCAAATCATTATTTTAAACAAAATAGATAATTTTTGTTAAATTCTTTAGACTAAGAATTAGTCTAAAAAATTTTAAAAAAGTCTTAAAATTATTTGCATATATGCAAAATTTAGTGCTAAACAAGTTTACTTAGTCGAATTAGAAAGATTGTCTTAATAAAATTTAAAGAAATCATCAAAAAATGAGTTAAAAAAATGAAAAATTGCAAATATCTCTAAATTATGATAAGACAATCTTTCTAATTTGACTAAGTAAACTTGTTCAGCACAAAATTTTGTATATATATATAAAGAAATTTAAGAATTTTTTAGTAAACCTTCTAACCTAACCCTAACCTAAAAGTTTTTACAATATTTTGTTTATTTTTTTAAAAAATAATGATCTACAAATTTAGCTAATCAAATTAGAGTGCGATTTATAAGCACATTGCAGGGTGCGAGATATGTATTAATTCAATAAAAAAAGTATTAAAAAAAATAAAAAAAAAACAAAAATTAAAAAAAAAATCAGTAAAAAAAATGTAAAAAAAAAAAAAATTCAATAAAAAAAGTATTAAAAAAAATAAAAAAAAAANGTAAAAAAAATGTAAAAAAAAAAAATGATAAAAAAATTAAAAAAAATAAAAAAATTTAAAAAAAACTAATAAAAAATATAAAAAACCAAAATTAAAAAAAATAGTAAAATAATAATAATAATATATTGTTGCACATAGTAGCTGCGCAATGCAGTTGTACAAATCCAGGAACAATACATGTACATAGAAAAAAAATAATTAGAAATTTAAAAATAATTTTTTAAAAAAATAAACAAATTAATTAAAAAAAATAAACAAATTAATTAAAAAAAATAAAAAAAATCGGTAAAAAAAAAAGTTTAAA
This sequence comes from Gigaspora rosea, assembly GCA_003550325.1. Taxonomy (NCBI): domain Eukaryota; kingdom Fungi; phylum Glomeromycota; class Glomeromycetes; order Diversisporales; family Gigasporaceae; genus Gigaspora; species Gigaspora rosea. Next base: position 16,323 of record QKWP01000277.1, on the reverse strand, counting down.
AAATATATGCTCCAATTTTTAAAAAGCTTAATTTTTAAAACTTTAAAGCTACATAATTTTTGATCTACAAGTCCATATTAAATGATTTTACTACCAAAGTGTTCATCTCTTTAAGACAATTCCAACAAGTCCAAAATTATAAAAATCTAATCACAGGGTTATGAGTAAATGCATTGTCAAATAGGTGATGCATCCAAAATTGGTTTGATCTATGTCAAACCAATTTCAGGTGTGTCACCTATTTGATAGCACATTTTCTTATGATCCTGTAATTGGATTTTTATATTTTTTAGCTCATTGGAATCGTCTTAAAGATATGAATAGTTGATAGTAAAATCATTTAAAATGAACCAGTAGATCAAAAATTATTTAGCTTTAAAGTTTTAAAAAAATAAGTTTTTTTTATAAATTCCAAAAATCGAAGCATATGAAAATGTGAATTAAAAAAAAAGTGGTTTATTTGTTTATTTATTTATTGTTTCCTGCGCATATATGCAATATGGTGTAAATAAAAATTCTAGTCTTACTATGAGAATAACTGAAAATTTGCTTTTATTGCCCCATTGCATATATGCTATCGTTATTTATCATTAGTTAATATTGTATTCATTGGGTACCTGATATATTTCAAATTAAAAAAAAAATTTAAGTAGTAAAAATTAATTTTTTATATTGTAAAGAATAAATTTTTTTGAATATATAGAATATATGTATTGTAAACAATGATTTAGAAAAATAATATATATATATTTAAAAATTATTTTTATAAAAAGGATCGATGTACACTCTCTTCTGACCACATCGAGATGGAGACAGGTATTTTATTTTTTCAAGATACAGGAACATATTACAACAGAACAGACCACAAAAAATAACAGAACAGAAGCTTGTCCCCAAGGAGACAAGAAGCGTAGGTTAGAAGGGTCGAGTAATAGGAAAAAACTGGCTAATAAGGCAAAAAAATGAAAAACAAACCGTTTGATCTCGATAAACGTGTCGAACAAGAAAAACATAAATATAAACAAAACAACAACAAAACAAATAGAACATGTCAAAAATAATGGTTCGAAAGAAGCTGAGCTAAGCTGGGACAAAAAGTAGTTCAAGAACTAGAAGCATTAAAAGATATAACTAGCGACTATATTAATTCGAACAAAGTATCTATTGTGGTCAACAACGAACCAAGCATAGTACAACAACTGGTAACAACAATACAAAAAGAGGCAAATAAAACTGCAAAGGTTCTGCTTAGCGTTATAGTTGAAGACAACATACCAAGGAATAGAAATGAGGAGTCAGAAGCAGCCAGAACTAGTTTTACAGTTAATGCTAAGGCTCTAGTCGAAAACCAAACGAAATATAAACCCTGGACCTTCCTGTTTCCAAAGCTAAAAAGAGGCCAGTCAACGTATTCCACCTTTTCTCTGAGAAAAAGTATAAAAACAAATAACTCAAATGCACTCATTATAGGCATAAAGGTCTACAAAGCACTTTCAATGAAATTATGACATTGATGTTTGAACAAGTAAAATATGATGTCAGTGCAGCAAAGCAGTACTTTGCCAGAGGTGTGCATACACACATAGAAATTACATTTACAAGTGTGAAAAAACTTAAATATTATGCTTCCAATAGGATAGTTATTAAAAACAAGACATATTTTGGGTATATACTAGTGGATGGTCGTAGGTCCTTTCTACCGATGAAATGTAGAAATGTACCTTTAGAAAACAAGATGGAGATCTCAGATGCTCTATTATGAGCTTTCGAAGACATTGGGAAAATTGTATCGATCAGACCATTAATGATCGATGGAACACTTACATCTCAGATCAATAGATCATTGTCTTTGAAACCACAGATGTTCTGGACTTAGAAACTAATATTCCTCAGTTCACACATGTTATGGATAACAAAGTATCCACAAAATGGCAATCAGCTACGAAGGCATGCTATTTCTGTGAAAAGGAAGGTCACATTAAGAGAGAGTGCCAAGAATATAAATAATTTGTGGAATGTGGGCTGCAATTGTGTGCACAGAGAGCCAGGGATTCAGAGGAAAAACCGGCTTCGAACATACAAGAAATGAATTTGGACGAAATGATGTGGGAAAATGATACAACAACAAACCCCGAACAGGAAATTGAAGTAAGACAAACAGAAGTGGCTGAAACTGAGGGTATACTTCAGTGGATCCACAAGAAGTAAATGAGAAAGAGCAAACAAATGCATGCACAAATGCCAATTATGGCAATGCTATTGCTGAATCGCAACAAATAAAATCGGAATACAAGGACAAACTAACCATACTGGAATACGGATCAACCGCAAATGATCCTACACAGGCAATGGAGGATACCTTGGTGAAAACACCAGGGCCCGAGACCAACAACATAGTAAATTATGAGGATGTTGAGATGGGTGAGTTCATATTAGTGACCCATAAAAAAAATCTCACATAACAAAAAAAAGGTGGCACTTTAGTGGCACAAATCAACTATTATTAAGATGGTCACAAGACCTTTTACGTTAAATAACCAGAAAATCTATAATTAAAATAGCCACTTTAAACGTAAAAGGGCTAAACAATAGTGGTAAACAACAGAAAACTTTTATACTGATAAAATCATACAAGCTGGACATTATAATATTACAAGAGACGAATTTAAATAATGAAAACAAAAGAAGCTTTATCAAGCAACAATGGGCTTATGATTCGATTTGAACAAAAAAAACAGCAATCTTAGCTGGCAATAATAGTATACAATTTAAAGACATGAAAATGAAAAACAATGGACGGATTATCACAACCAGATTTTCGTTTCAAGGATGGTGCTACAAGATCACTAATCTTTATGCTTTGCCTATTACAGAGGACAGAATTACTTTTTTCAACAATTGGTCCCCTAAAATTAGCAAAGAAGATATAAATATTATAGCTGGTGATATAAATACCAACTTAAACTCTAAAAAAAATCGCATTAGCCAAGCCTCTCCTTAGAGGGACCCCTCAAAGGAGATACTTGCTAACAAAATAGCAAGATTTCATAATGTGGTAGACTTCATCAAAGAAAGTCCTTTTCTTATATTTTTCCAAAATACTCGTAACAACTATTTAATAGGAACTTGCATTGACTATATATTTGTGGACGAGAACTATAGGTACTATATCTCAAAGGTGCTAACACAACATAGAAACTTGGATCATTTGCTACTTGAGTACACATTGAACTTTGATCGGCAACAAAGCAAAAACGCACGTTTGAACTTCCAGAAAGAGAATCTAAAAAATGAAAAAAACTATTACAAGAGATTTTGGAAGAACTAAAAAGTGACAAATAGCATTGGACTGGAACACTTGTAAAATCAATATTCAATCTATTACAAGGGCTTTTAAAAAGCCAAAAAGACCTGAAAATGAGATAGCTAGACTAAATAGGAGATTGAAAGTGCTAAGAAAATAGCATGCGAGAGCTAAAAGGATGGGTCATTTACAAATTTATATAGGAGAGCTGGAAAACAAGATGAGAGCTGAGGTAGCAAAATTAGCAGAAAAGTGGAGCATAAAAGCAAAAGCCAGATGGGTGAAAAAAGGAGAAAAGTCAACAAAATACTTTTTCGCATAATTTAAAGCAGGCAGGGTAAAGCAAGCCAAAAAATGATAAAAGTACCAGAAGTCGAGAGTTCAATGAGTATGGACTTCCTACAATACATAAGAAGCTTCTATGAGAAATTATATAAGAGTAAGGAGTTAGACTATATGGCAATGGAAGAGATAGTCAGAAATCTGCCAGAGGTTACTACTGAAATGAATGGAACCCTGTTAAGAGAAATCACTAAAGAAGAAATAGAACAAGTTATTAAAGTACTACTGGTCAATAAATTACCTGGAACTGACAAGTTGACCTATGAATTTATAAAGGCACAGCTGACAGTGTAGTCACAGTGTTAGAAAAGGTGGTCAATAAGGTATTGAAAGAGGGCGAGATGCCACGGTCTTGGTACAAAAGCTTAATTATATTGATACCCAAGAAAATGGAGAATTTGAAGAAAATACAAAACTGGCGTCCAATTTCCATGGTTAATTGTGATGCAAAAATCTTCATGAAGATAATGGCAGAACACTTTAACACAATATATGAGAGCTAATACCAGAATACCAACAGGGGTTTATTAGGAATAGATCAATTACGGACGCAGCGCTCGATATTATTATGACAATTAGAAAACAAAGAGAGCAAACAGATCTATATTGGATGCTGTTGGTTGATCAGGCCAAAGCATTCAATAGAGTGAGCCAAGAGTTTTTGGAGTATACTCTAGATAAAATGAAATTTGAACCAAGTGATAACAATAATAATGAACCTATTCAAACAACAAGAAGTACATATCGTTAGTGAAAATGAGCTATCGAGTTTAGAGTGGAAAGAGGTGTAAGACAGGGTGATCCTTTATCCCCTCTCTTATACATTTTAGCTTTCGAGCCACTGCTAAGGCAATTGAATGAAAAAATTTCCAGAATTTCTATGGGTAAACAAAGCTTTAAACTGGTAGCTTATGCTAATGATCTCTCAATTGGCGTGGGTTCGACCTCAGATTGGAACAGCATATCATACCTCTTCGGAGTGTATGAAAGGCGTCGAACGCAAAAATAAACAAAAACAAAACAAAGCTAGTGCCATTGATGCCTATAGCGGAAAGAGTGACCCTGGAAGTAGAGGACCAATATAATAAAGTAACGAAACAAGATACAATTACTATACTAAGGTACGAAATACAAAAAGATGGCTTGCCTAAAAAGAGTTTATGAGAACGAGTTATTAAAAAGCTAAAGAAAACAATAGATCAGTTCAAACTCTGAGACTTGTCCTTTAGGGAGAAGATTTTGATAGCCAACTTCTTAAGGGTAGAATTAAATTGTATCGTTGATCATATGCAAAATGTGGCTAAATTTTTGGTACCACATGATCATCATTGTTGTGTTCTTGGAATATTCTAGAACATTATTGCATAAAATTTTCGATAATATATATTATGTGAGGTTACACCAGTAGTACACCTGTACATGCAAGTATTTTTGTTAAACACACATATATATTTTTTTTATGACGATACATATAAATTATAACAGTTTTACAAAAAATATTTTTATCTAGAATGAACTGTAGCAATACGTATATCAAATATGTTCTAGAATACGAATAAGATCATGAAATGATTAGCATACTGCATGATGTTTTATCCGAAATGTTGTATGGCACTCAAAAATTTGTAATCGACTTTTAATAGTTTTCTTACTAGCTATTTATAACTTTTTATATAATTTTTATAATCACATTATCCAATATTTATATATTGTGGCTCCTATCACATTAACTCTACCCTTAATTTTATCAAAGGTGTGGTATGCAGCATACATTTTAACACTGAATAGAAAACAATTAGCAGAGCTCAATGATATGATATCAACCTGGATAAAGAACAAATCCAAGATGCTTCCAAGATACGCCAAGTTTCAGGAGGACTACTGCAAAGAAGGTTTGTGTGCCCCAGTACTAAAAACCTAATGGATGCGAGATTAGTGATAATATGAAAAAAGCTTTGCACAGGGGGCGTTTTGTGGGCAAAATATGAAAGAGAAAGAGTAAGCTATAGGCTTAGGGAAAAAAGGGATGTAGAAGTAATATGGTCTTGCGTGAAACAAATGTAAGTATTAAAGTATGGCCAGCTGAATGGGGCCTACCTAAGGGCATGGAAACGAATAAAAGGCAGCCTTCACTCTACAAGAAACTGGCCTTGGAACCTGAAAGACCTCAGGATAGGAGAACTAAAAGGGAATCAATTCATGGTAAAAAAGATGGTTGAAGCCTTGAGCAAGAGGTTATCTAATAGTTCAGAACAGTCGGATTCGATCGTTGAAGAAAAGACAAAATGGATCTTTACAAAAGAGGTACAATTTAAAAAACTGGATATATTTTGGAGACTTTACCACAGGGCTTTACCGTTAGGGTACAGACTTAAGCATGTAAATTGCCAGTACAATGGAAGTTGCCTCTGGTGCCCGGAGGAAGAACAGAATATAGAACACTTCCTAATAGACTATCCCAAGAGTGAAATAATATAGAAGGAAACGCTAAGGTTCATAGAACTGTTAGAAAAAACTAGATGCCCGGCAATGATACAAGAAGTTTTCTCATTAAACCACTGGCTATACAAACAAACCGAAAGGGCAGTCTGATGGTTGCACATACAAACATGCTATGAAATCTGGTGTATCTATACTAGGACAAAATGGGGGAAAGGTTGCCTCACAGGTTCGGAAATAACACAAAGGGTAAAAGCGAGGATAAAGATAGAAATTAAACAGTTACAGTTCAATTTGTTGGGAAAACAGAAAAAAGTTAGGTATAGATATAGATTCCTTATTTGTAGCTAGATATTAAAGAAATTTAATAAATAAAGATCACCAAACACGACCCCAAGGTGTAAACCTAGGGCTAGGTTGTGAATAGACAGCCATTAGACATCATTAAACATATAAAAAACTATTAATAGACATATATTTGTTTAATGACTTTTTTTCATTAGACTATGTAAGCTTACAACCCTGCCTAGAGAAAATTTAAAAAAAAAATTATTTTTATTACATATACACATCGGGTATCCGATATATTCAAACTATACAATATATGTATGATAGGTCACCGATATGCAGTGTTGTTACCGGACATAGTCTGAGCAATTTGGGGCAGACTTGGACAATTTTGGACATTGTCCTATGTCCATGTTCGAATTATGTCTGAGTAAATATATTGTCACCAAACATTGTCCGTGCAATACACATTACTCTGGCTATATCGACATTTTTGGTTCATTAGTAAAAAATTTCAAAATGTTGATACAGTGAGTTATACCGACATTTTATATTAAATTTTTGAAAAAAATGCCGGTATAGAAAGATTTTACTATGTTGTCATTATATCCAGATGTCGGTATAACCAGAGTTACATGTATTTGTCAGACACAGACATATTTGAACACAGACATTGTCTAATGTTCGTTAAAACAATTTATTTGTAGTACCTGGTAGTGATTGGACCCGTTTAAAAAAACATGACCCGGGTCACCCGGCGGGTTGACCCGCGGGTCACCCGGGTGATCGACGGGTCACCCGGGTCTACGGGTGACCCGTTCAACCCGGGTCAAAATCATACCCGGGTGAGCACTAGGTAATAGAAAAAATTCTGCTACGGGTCACCCGCGGGTGAACACTGGGTAATAAAAAAAATTCTGCTACGGGTCACCTGCGGGTAATGATGCTGCCCGAAACTATTTTGAAAAATTATGCCGAAATTCCGAAACTATACCAAAATTCCGAAACTAAGTTTATATTTTTATTTAAATTTATTTAATTTTTATACATTCGCTCTAATCTAACTATCAACTACTAATCGCTCCATTCTTGGTACTAATGTAATACTCTTTGCTCTTCATAACAAACCCGTCAACAACTATAATGTGACTAACCAGTTCCCGAATCTCTTCTATTTAACCTTACAAAAACTAGAAAAAAAGTAATTAGTAAAATAACAAAGAAAGCACGAAAAAAGAATAAGCACTTATCTTAGTGCCAGTTCTAGCACTTTCGTGTCGAGATCTTTGAAGCTTTATGCCGTTTCACCCTTTCTGGGTCGAGATCTCTGAATCTTTATGCCATTTCCTCTTGCCGGCAGTACACAAAGTCCATAAGAGAAAGAAGTAATTAGCAAAAAAGAACGAAAAATAAAAAGAAATACAAAAATTAGTTTTAGCACTTCCGGGTTGAGATCTCTGAGTCGAGATCTCTAAATCTTCACGCCATTCCACCCTTCCTAGTAGTACACATAACCTATAGAAGAAAGGAGTATTTAGCAAAAAAAAACGAAAAATAAAAAAGAAGAAAGCAAAAAAAAAAAAGAACTAATACTTATCTTAGTCAGTTCTAACACTTCCAGGTCGAGATCTCTGAATATTATGCCATTTTACTCTTGCCGGCAGTATACAAAACCTATAGAAGAAAGAAATAGTTAGAAAAAAAAAAAACAAAAAATAAAAAAGAAAAACATAAAAACTAATACTAATCTTAGTATAGATTTAAAAATTTAAATAAAAGATCAAAAAGATCTTAAAAAAATGTAAAAAAAAAATGTAACGTTATAAAAAAAATTTGAATAAATAAAATAAAAAAATTTAATAAAATAAAAAAAAAATAAAAAAATTTAAATAAAAGAAAAAGAAAAAAAAAATATATAAAAGATCTTAAAAAGATCAAATATTATCTATTTATTACAGATCAACTTCGTATCGAAGTTCGCTGTAAACCCATACGGGTCACTGACCCGCGGGTTGAACCACGGGTGACCCGCGGGTTGACCCACGGGTGACCCGCGGGTCACCCGCGGGTTGACCACCCGGGTGGGCCATAACTCAACCCGGGTCACCCGCCCACCCGCGGGTGACCCGGGTGATACTTACCCGGGTCAGAACACTAGTACCTGGTACAAAATTGCATACAACAGAGATTTTTCTTACTTCGCTTGTCTTGTCACTTGTTCTCTTTGTTGCCACCTAGAAGTTGGCTCCCAGCCTTCCCGCCCTTTCTCATTCATTGCACCTAGTGTCCTGCTTGTTGTTATTTGTAATGAGTTGAATGTGCTGCACCATAGTATAGGCGCAAACCCGCTACTTTATGTTGTCGTAACCTTCAGAAAACAACGCAAGGATGGGTAAGTAGGAATAAGGATGTCAATAATTGCATTAAAAGGTTTCATTCAACTCAACACTATGAACTACTAAAATGCTGTTAAATGAATTCCAAAAAATTGGGGAAGGGGGATTTGGCTCAGTGTTTTCAGCAATGTGGTTAGATGGTAAAAGAATAGTTTCAGGCGAAAGTCACCACTTTGTGCAATCATGTACTCTATTATTTATAGTTGCACTTAAGACATTATCTGGTTCACAAAAATTTTTTTTAAAAGAGGTAAGTTAAAATGATTTATTTATGATCTAATATAGATGATTATTAACATTATAGCGGAAACAGACTTGGTTGTTTAATTTTTATCAGATTTGATTTTGAACCGGTTTAGTTTTAAGAGATTCAACAGTATATACCTACTCAAGTGCTTTATTAGCTGAATCATACAAGCTATATGTGATGCCTATATCCAAACCTCCGAATTCAAACAATCTGGCAGATGATATCATGTTTCATGCAAGATAAATCATTAATTGGTTTTTAAAATATATTTTAAATAAATTCTATCGTATGAAAGTCGAAATCTTGTATACAAGATATAACTGTCACTAATCCTACTAGAACTACTACTGCTATAGAAAAAGAAGCGATCTAGATTATTGGGTAGTAATCTTAAAATGTATGGGCTAAATCAAACCACAACTAATTATGAATATTTGATGGTATTCAATATGCAAATAAAGAAAGCCTTTATAATGTCTAATAAAGAAAGTGTTAATATGAAATTCGAGCAAGAATAATATCGTGATGAAACAATTGTTAAATTGTGATGATATTCCTGATCATAACTTGCTCATTGATATATTAGTCTTAACATTTAATCATGTTTTGTATAAGGCTGCTTGAAGTAAAACTTTTGTTTAATGTTACCCCCTCCACTCCTGAGCTTCCCTAAAATTAAACAAATAGAGGTGACAAATTAGGTCAGCACATGATCGGAAGTTTTCAGTTATAATCGGGACCTTTCGGTATACTATATGTTTATTTTTTATGTTTATTTTTCCCTTCTCCCCTTGTGAATACGAAAAAAAATAACATTAAATGAAATTTCAACCCAAGCGGCCTATGTATTAAAAAATTTTAAATAAATTTTTATATTTGAACACCAATTAGATTATATAAAACTTTATATTAATTTTGTTTAATAAAACTAATTTAGATTTATATGGACCTGAATTAGGTTCATTTGAACCTGATTTAGGTTCATTTGAACCTGATTTAGGTTTATTTGAACCTTATTTAATTTTAATGTTTGTTTAATTTTTTCTCTGCCCCCGTACAAATTTCAAAAAAATTACGTTAAACGAAACTTTAACTACAAACAGCCTAATAATCATATAAGTTATAGACGGATGAATGATACAGAGCTATACGCATCATAGGCTAATATTTGTACATACCACTTAGGCGAGTAACTGGGTCACCTGAATTAAATATGGCTAGGCGGGTAACCAGGTCACCTGGTAAACTGGATATACAGATCACCCGAATTAAACATGGGTAAATAGATATACGGGTACACAAAATCAATACGAGTAAGCAGATATACAGGTTATCCATTAGATACACAGTTGGTTGCCAGTTTTGATCCGACGAGACATGGGTTCAAAATTTTAAACCCAGTTTGGAACCCTAATCATGACATAGTTAATTAAATTTTTGGCTTAAGCCATATAACTGTCCAAACTGTCTGACAAACATAAATAGCTCTGTCTGAGTCTGGTCCGAGTCCAGTCTAGTCTGGTCTGAGTCCAAGTCCGGTTCGAATGACAACACTGCCGATATGTAGTATTTTATATATTTTTTAATTATAGTGTAACTGAAATGTTGATTATGTTTTATAAAATAGGTCTTTTTTAGAAGAAAATCAAGACTAAAAGGCTCTTTATTAGATAGTTGTTAGTCATGACAGTGGATCAACATCCTTCATTGTTATGATTCCCCTCTTACAAAAGGATTCTTTCATCCTTTTATATTTTTAATTCTATACTATCTTGAAACTGTTTATAAAAGATTCAATATCTAACGTAACAATCTTATGTATAATGATCATATGCGTGATGAATGTTGCATAAAGATGATATGCATAACGATGAAGTAAACAGTTTACAGGATAGTGAACCGAATAAGTAAATAAATAAACAAATAGAGACGTATAAACAAATAATTAAATACTACAACAAATAAAATATGACGACTAGAATAACCATCGTGACTATTCGATGAAAGGTTCGATAGTATCATATGACCACACATATAACCGTATCGAAACCAAAGTTACCCACTATTTTACACTTCCCCCTCCTTCAAAATGCGAGGTCCTCCAAGTATAATCAACCAGTGATTAAGACATTCTATAATAAATCTCTATCTATATAACAAATAATAATAATAATACATATGCGCGGATTTTTAAAATTGGACCTTAAAATAGTCCCCAAAATAGTTGATGATCTGCAAAAAATCACATGCTGATTGGGTATAAATAAAATTTGCACCCCAGATCACATGTCAAATTCGTTGACTTACCTAAAAATAATAACAGAACTTATATAAAACCAATGAATGCAATTATAAAACCAATGAACACAATCATAAAACCAATGAATGCAATCTTAAAACTAATGAAGTTTTTTAGAAAGAATAAAGTTAGTAATAAGCAATAACAATTGCAAGTATTGTTTATTTTTTAAAATTTTAAATAAATATATTTTTTTTTGTTAATAAAAATTCGTTTACAAAGTTAAATACTTTTAGGTGTATATCAGAATAATGTAAAATATCGAATACTAGCAAAGTTAAGCAGAAAATGTACACCGGGTATATCTCTAGCAGTGCTGCTTGCGCATTGACAATCAGTTTGTAGACATTTTATTTCGCTGATATTTAGTTCAAGTTTTATTTTACGAACAATCTATTTACAAATTTATTTCATATTAACAGGTTATTTTACCAAGTAATTCTAGTTATTGTTATTGAGATTAGTTTAAAGCTAGGGTTTAAGTTAATGCAATTTAAAAAGAATTTTTAAAGCATCTATATAGCGATTGTTAGTAAAATAATATGTTTAGCAATTATAATTTGTCAATTAAAAATTTTCTATTTTTAAATAAAGTATATTTTTGAATAATTAAATATTTATTAATTTACTAGTCAAAGATCGTAAATTATTTTTTTTTAAAAAATCAAAAACTTAAAACTTTTAGATAAATATTATTTAGAAGATACAAAATTAATTGGCTCCTATTGATGTAAAAAAAAAAATCAGCATTAAAATTTCTTAAATTTTTTTTAAATGAGTACAAAATTCTAATTTATACATAGTTAACAAATAATTTCATAACGTGCATGAGAATTTTCTTACATTATTTCCTACATTATTCCTTGCATATAGTAGTCCGATTAATTCACTAACAATCACTTCGAAAACACCACATTTCACTAAATCGACAAGCTTTTCGTCATACTCAATCTCATAATGAGATGGGTCTTCAATACACAGGTCGAATTTTAAAATTTCTCTTAGAAATTTTAAAATTCGACCTGTGACACTTTCACGGCAACTTAGGATAATACTATCTTCTAAATCTGATTCAAATTTCGGCATTGACACGATAAGACCGTTATAAGTGACGATACACCACGAGGAGGGGACAGACCTGCAATATAAGGTATTAAAATCTCTATTAATGTAATAATTTTGCAATATATTACTACTATTAAAATTACCACGAAAATACTACATCTACTACTCTAACATTCTCCTCTTCACCTCTTCACCTATAACTACTTCGCCACCTACCATGTTGTTGAAGACACTGAGTCAAATCTTTCACAAATCTTTTGAACGTTATCTAATCTATTAAAAGGAATCTACTTAATTACACGTTTGTAGGATGTGGTTTTAAATTAAAAGATTTTAATGCAATTGTCGACATTCTTATTTCTGCTTGTCCAGCCTTGTGTTTTCAATAAAACAGATCACTTTCACGTGAGTTGGTATAAAGAAACGTTGCTGATTTGAGTAAAATACTAGAATTATAAAAAAAAACTTAAATATATAAT
>QKWP01000276.1:338289-385959 GCA_003550325.1 Gigaspora rosea | reverse complement strand
ACATTTATGATCCAGAAATAGCACATCAATTAAGAATGGAGCGGAATGAATCATTATCATCAAATTTAATGTAGAAAATACAAGAGCTCTTATGTGAGTATCATGCATTTTACCCTATATACAAACAGGCACATGAAATACTTTTACAAAATCAAATAAATCAACAAATAACAGACCTAAAAGTTTATCTTCATTTTAATAAACAAACTGATAAACGTTGTTATAATCTGCCAACTGCAAATGAAATAGCTATTATTTTACCAGGCAATTTTTCAATATCTGAATCAATGCGTGATATTATTCTTTGACTTCGTGGAGGCCCATTACAACAAATTCATGAAGGGCATCCTGCTTATTTACCCCTTCATTATGTTTTGTTTTTTCCATATAGGGAACTTGGATGGCACCCAGATTTGTTCATAATCTAATCAATAAGCAAGGACAATCTGTTAAGAACAAAAGTAATATACCATGTCTTACTCAATTAGATTTTTATTCTTTTCGACTTTTTCAACGACACAATGAATTTTCTACAATTTTACATGGTGGAAAACTATTTCAAGAATTCATTGTTGATGCATGGGCTGCAACAGAACAGAATAGACTAAGGTTTCTACGTCTAAATCAAGATATACTACGTGCAGATGCATATCAAGGTCTTACATATGTAGTTGGAAATAATTTGAATAAAGAATTATCTTTAAATAATCTTGGCTGAAGAATAATTCTTCCTTCAACTCATACTGGAAGTGCCCGTTACATGTTTGAAATATTTCAAGATTCAATGGCAATTACCCTATTTTATTGACATCCTGATATCTTTGGAACAATGACTGCAAATCCAAACTGGCCTGAAATAATTAATGAATTATTTCCAGGTCAAACTACTTCTGATAGACCAGACTTAGTTGCACTTTTTTTTGAACTTAAACGTTTAGTACTTCTTTATGACATTAAAAAAAACAATATTTTTGGTAAAGCTGTTGCTCATGTATATACAATTGAGTTTCAAAAACGGTGTCTTCCATATATGCATTTTTTGATTTTTCTTCATAGTAATAACAAAATTAAAGAACCAGCAAATGTAGATCAAGTAGTATGTGCTGAGTTTCCTGATCAACAAAAAGATCCAAACCTCTTTGATACTGTACTTAGGTGTATGATACATGGACCTTGTTGTTCTTGCAACCCACAAGCTCCATTTATGATTAATGGTAAATGTTACAAAAATTATCCAAAAGCTTTTTGTAATTCAACTTTAATGAATTAAAATTGGTACCCTCTTTATACTAGAAAAAATGATGGTAGAACTTTTGAGGTTAGAGGAAAAATTGTTGATAACTGAGACATTGTACCTTACAATCCTTATCTTAGTAGAAAATACAACTGTCATATTAATATTGAAATTTGTACTTCTGTACGTGCAGTTAAATATATTCATAAATATATTTATAAAGGTCATGACAAAACAACTATGCAATTTGGTCATGAACCAGATGAAATCAAACAGTATATTGATGCAAGGTATATTGGTGCAGCTGAAGCAGCATGGCGCCTTTTTGGTATGTCTATGCATGAAGAAGTACCAAATATTGTGAGACTAGCACTACATCTTCCTGGAATGCATACAGTTGTATTTGATCCTAATGATGATGCTGCTACTATTCTTTCACGTGCTGAACGTCAAAAAACAACACTTACTGCTTTTTTTGAAGCATGTGCGAATTTTGAATTTGCCCGTCAATATACTTATCAAGAATTTCCACAACACTTTGTCTGGAATAAAAAAATTAAGCAATGGACACCACGAAAACAAGGATTTGCAATTGGTAGATTGTACTTTGCTGGTCCATCTGCAGGGGAACGATTTTATCTTAGACTTCTTCTTACAACTATACGTGGCCCAACCTCTTTTGAAAATCTGAGAACTGTTAATAATGTAGTTTACCCAACATTTAAGAGTGCATGTATAGCTTTAGGTCTGCTAGAAGATGATTAAGAGTGGTTCAAATGTCTTGAGGAAGCTGCTGTTTTACGTACTGGATCCCAATTAAGAGTTCTGTTTGCTATTATACTTACTCAATGTACACCTACCCATCCAGAAAAATTATGGTTTCATTTTTGTATTAATTTATGTGATGATCTTCAATATCATTTGCATAAAGAATATAATATTTATGAACCTACTGATAACCAAATTTTTGACTTTGGACTTTTTCTTTTAGATAAAATTCTTCACCAATCTAATCAATCTCTTGATATGTTTCCGCCAATGCCCCTCTGGAAACATAACTGGGGACATCATAATAAATCTCATATTATTTCAGAACAATTAACATGGGATTATCAAAAGCTTCAAAATACTGTTAATGAACGTATTCTACTATTAAATTCTGAACAAGAAACTGCTTACCATACTATTGTTAACTCAGTAATTAAACAAGATAGTCAATTATTTTTTCTTAATGGTTATGCTGGAACTGGCAAAACTTATGTTTACAATACTATTGCAATGAAAATTAGAAGTCTACAAAAATTGTTCTTTGTGTAGCATTCTCAGGTATTGCAGCTCTTCTACTTGATCTTGGTCGCACTGCTCACTCAAGATTCAAAATTCCAATAAATATAAATGAAAAATCATTCTGTGAAATTAATAAAAATTCAATAGAAGCTGAATTAATTCGTCAAGCTGCACTTATTGTTTGGGATGAATTACCAATGCAACATTATTACTGTCCTGAAGCTGTAGATCGTACTTTACAAGATATTTGCAATAATAATCAACCATTTGGTGGAATTACTGTAGTCTTTGAAGGAGATTTTTGCCAAATACTTTCAGTAATTACAAAAGGATCTAGAGAAGAAATTGTTGCTGCATCATTTACACGATTATATCTATGGCAGTATGTTAAAGTACTTTCACTAAAAAAAAGTATGCATTTTAGTACAGAGTCAGAAAATAACTATCAATTTGCAAAATGGCTTTTAGAAGTAAATATAATTTTTTACTGTATTATTACTTATTTTGAATATTAATTTTTTATATTTTGTAGGTTGAAAATGGTACAAATTCTGTAGATAATAAAATATCACTTCCAGAATTTATGAAATTACCATCTCAAAACTTAAACTCACTTATTGATGCTATATTTCCTAATATCTTAACAATAGGAATATGTAATGATCAATATCTTAGTGAACGAAGTATTCTTTCTCCACGAAATGAAGATGTTGAATATATTAATTAAGAGATTCTTGACCAATGCACATACTTTAGTGCAGATGAAGCTGTAATTGAAGAAGGTGCTGATTGCAGTACCATCTATTCTACTGAATTTCTTAATACACTTAATCCCAATGGAATGCCACTTTTAAAACTTAATCTTAAAATAGGCTGCCCAATAATACTTCTTAGAAATATTGCTCCTGAAGAGGGCCTTTGTAATGGTACTCGCTTAGTTGTAACACAATTAGCAGATCATATTATTGAAGCACAAATACTGTGTGGTAATTATGCAGGAAATCATACATTTATTCACTGTATTACTTTAACTCCTTCAACTTTAGAACTTCTATTTATTTTTAAAAGAAAACAATTTCCTATACGTGTTGCTTTTGGTATGACTATCAACAAATCACAGGGACAATCATTAAAATATATAGGTCTTAACCTTCAAATACCTGTATTTACACATGGCCAACTTTATGTAGCTCTTTCTCGAAGTACTTCTCCATACTCAATTAAAGTTCTTTTTTCTTATGAAAATAATGATACAACAACAACAAATATAGTATATCCTGAAGCTCTTATACCTAATACATAAAAACATAACTATTTAATTTTAAAATTTTTCTATCTAAAAATATTTATATTATTATTAAATAATCAAGTATCTTAACTTCTATGTACAGTACATAAAAAAATATCAATTATTAAAAATTCTTATTAATAAAATTTTTTATACAAAATTATTACAATTTATTATTATCATTATTATATATATCTAATATAAAAATATTATTACTAGGTTAATGTACAACATTGTGTGTTCAGAGCTTATAATTATCATCATATAAAAACGAAATCAAATATTGATACGTGAGCATACAAGGTTATATTTTTGATACTGCATCAAAAACATAACTATTGATTACATGGTAACAGACACCAAATACAAAAATTACGAATTTGATTTTACAAATATTAATGCATCAAAAATGTAATTTTTGTATCACCTTACCTAAACATATAATGTCTACCGCTATGCTCCAAACAATTATAATATTTGTATTACATAGTCAATAATTGTGACAGATCATAATGAAATCCAGATTAAAATGAAATGATGGTATAAAATCTCAAAAACTAAATTTTTTTGAAGTGCATTTTTTAGGGTTAGGGTTTAGAGTTAGGGTTAGTTTTAAAAAAAATTATAATAAACAAGTATTAATGAGTTTTAGAAGGCTAGCAGGTTAAGTATAGAATGTAGATTTCATTTTAAATTATGATCTGTGACAATAATTTATATTAATTATTAAGAAAATACATTAGTAACAAATAACTACTATAACAAATATTGAACCAACAATTATAAAATTTTACAAAAATAATTTTTTCTAATGCTTTAAAAAAATAAATCAAATAGTTATTAGATTAAACCAAATTTTAATTTTAATATAATAAATATAATTCTTTAATAATATAAATTGTATTTACACTTGTTTTAAGAAATTTTATCCTTTAATATATTAAACTTAGCACTTTTATAAATAATTATTTATTTAAAGCCTCTTAACAAGATTAAATTTTTCTTAAACCTTTGCTAACTACCAGTAAATTTTTTATGAATTATCTATTTATATTTACTCTATAATCACAACATGTATATACAATCATTATTCTAACAAATATAATGACTCCATTCTTTTTTAAAAAACTATAATATACCCTGATTAAATAAAAGATAAAATTCAAATAACAAAATTCATATAAAAATCTTACATCTATCTAATTCAACAATTTAATAAACTAAGTAAAAATTGATTAAATTTTTTTAAAATTTCCTTAGTATTCCTAAAAATACAAATAAAATTATTGAATACTATTAATATAAAATCAAAATAAGCTAAATAACTAACATCAAATATTATACCTCAAATATATATACCATTACTCATTTAAATTCTAACTAAAATTTAAATCTCACAGACTACCGTGGCGAAGCCACGGGTTTTTCGCTAGTATAAAACAAGAGAAACTAGATTTAATATGTATTTTAATCATACAAGAGACAGTGAATTGCCGGATAACACCAATATTGGGCAAATTGTTGAACATCGTAATTTGGCTCAAACAGGCAAATGATTGGCGGACACGTGCCGCTTCGCGGCACATGTTCGCCAATCATTTGCCTGTTTGAGCAGAATTCGGAAAAATGCGCATTTTATAATAACATGCGCATGAATGCGCATCAATGCGCACGAATGCGCATCAATGCGCACGTTATATAAAATGCGCATGATATCGCATTATATAATTTTTTGAATTATATTTTCCCTTAGGAAAATATCGGATACGTGCTCTAATTTTTATCCCGTTTGTTGAGACTTTTGCATACATATTCCTTAATTCCCGCTCCCTGGCCTAAAATATGTATACTTTAATTTTCCTATAAAAATTAGATGCCATTATTCCGAAACATGCGCATTAATGCGCACGATTAAAGCATCATGCGCACGCATGAAACCCATCTCTACATTAAAGTAGTTCAAAATTGGGTGTTTCCTTAAGGAAGATCTGTGTTGCTCTCTTGATTTTACATCGCACCAATCAATTAAATTGTATAAAAATTTTCGCTTAATATGGATAAGTACTATGGCCGAAAAGTCACTGATCATACTAAATACATGATCATAAGTCACAAGATTTCTACATCCAATCAGCATCAAGATTTTGTGTACGAACGCGAAACTCGAGTAGAACAATACATACGTTGTACTACGCCCCTGGCAATTGAAATTTCCATTAATTGATTGTTATATAGTAACTGGTAAAATTTGGGATTACGGACAATTTAGGATCAGGAACAATAGAAGCTACCGATAAGTATCCAAATAAAGAAGTAAACAATAATAAAAATTACGTAAACACACACATAATTATATAAGTACGTGTATACGTGAAATTTTGAGAATTTAATAATAGAAAAGTCTAGTAGAAATGTATAAAAAGTTGAATGCGCGGCAAATTCTTGAAAAAAATTTCATAACAGCTCCCCAAATATTAATGTATGAATATAAATCTTTATTAAAATCAAGCTAATACAAATTGGTTATTCTTTCTTCATTAAATTAGTTTAATAAATAGTTTTGTCGCTACTTGAAAAGTTTTTATGCAGTTGTCTTTGATGATGTTAAGCAAGAATGAGAATTCAAATTTTATTGATATGGTCTACAATTTTGACTGGTCTTCAACTCCGC
Source organism: Gigaspora rosea (assembly GCA_003550325.1). Lineage (NCBI taxonomy): Eukaryota > Fungi > Glomeromycota > Glomeromycetes > Diversisporales > Gigasporaceae > Gigaspora > Gigaspora rosea. The sequence continues at coordinate 379,479 of QKWP01000276.1, read as the reverse complement.
TTGGTCCTATGGACACTTGGGATCCTGCTCTCAAAAATGCCACGGTATTTTACGCCTGTGTTTTTTTTTAAGTTCGTAAAACTTTACTAAAAACCATATGCTTAATGTTAGTATATATGTCTCAAAACTGGGTTTCCTGCGTGTATCTTTATCGATCCTTCAAAATGGTTAATGTTATATAATAAAGGTAAACCAATTTTATGATTTATTTTTCTTGATTTATTTCATTACCACAACTATCTGACCCTATACGCTCATAGCGTACGCACAAATATTAATGACAAAACATCCAGGTTAGCCATACATTTTCATACTAAATGTCTATAACAAAAATTATTAATAATGTAGCATTTTTATGAATGTTAAATAGCATTAGGAAAACTGAGTAAAGATGTTTGGCCTGAAATATATGAGCATTATATGAGATTACCTTTTAATAGGTAAATGATACAGTAATTTTAAGGATATTTGATTCATAATATTAATTTTCCTTTGAATTATATATAAATGTAGAGTAGTAACAACTGGCAAAGGTCTTTATTACAACGACCGACCTGCAATATTAAAACGTGATGGATATGATGAAGAAGTATACTTTAACTATGCATTTAGTCCGATTTTCAAACCTGATGGCTCAATCTGTGCTTTATGGTGTCTAGCACAAGAAACTACGCAACAAGTTTTAAATACTCGAAGACTAAAATTACTTGGAGAATTTGGTCATTTTAGTTCTAGTTAGTACTCATAATTTTTAATTGCTTACTTATTATAGTTGATTATCGTTACGAGCATTATATTAATGAAATTAAATTTGTCAATATATTTTGCATTTCATAATATTTCTCAAAGAAATTAAGTCTTTAGAAAGTGTCTGCAATATTATAACAAAAGCATTAAGAAACAATGAAGATATCCCTTATACACTCATTTACTTTATAAAGCATAAACTAAATACTAGTTCTGAATCTTTAATCGCCCATCTAATAGCTACGACCTTTGATAGTGACGATAAAGAAAAAAGAAAATTTCCTGATTGTTTACCAGAATCCCATGAAGCAATTGATTTAGCCAAAGATGCTAATAAAAGCTATGATACCTATATAGAACTAAAAAGAAGTGACGCCACTTATTCGTTTTTAAAATGTGATTCTTGGCCAATATACCTTGTATTTAAGGAAGGAAGAAATGTAAAAGTTCTTCTAAATGACGAATCACAGGCTGTACTTTTCCCAATAAAAATTTCTCTTGATAAAGATCATGTTTTGTCGGTTGTATTAATTTATGGTATTAACCGATTTCGCGCACTTGATGATCGATATATAGAGTTTTTTAATGTATGTAATAATTTTATATCATTGTTTTCATTATCATTTATATTTACTTTAATAAAAATAAATTATAAATACCTATACATTTTATTATTTATTAGTTAGTCACAAATCAAATATATGCCCTTCTACAACATGGAAAATCTGTTGAAGATGAAAAGAATCAAACTAAAATATTGGCTGATATGAATTACAAAAAAATTACGTTTTTCCAAGGAATCAGTCACGAACTAAAAAGTATTATTATAAAATACTCTTTTTTTTAAAAAAAAAAAATGTATTGTATAAACTTAACCCGATTTTTATAATATTAGCACCATTAACTTTAATGCTTTCACCACTCAATGACGTAATTAATACATGTATTCAAGAACCGTTACTAATGTCGAATCTTCAAATTATACGTCGTAATGCTCACCGATTACTTAAACTCATTAATTCTTTATTACAAGTATGTTATACAGTACACATAAATATATTACTGTACTACAATTAATATATATTCATTATTATTAATCTGTAATCTGTTATAATAGTTTTCAAATATAGAAACTAATCAACTAAAAGCACATTATAGAGAAACAAATATAGCTGAATTTACTTATGAATTGGCCTCAAACTTTATAAGTATGGCCAAAACATTAGGTTTGAATTATGATATTGATATTCCAAATCCAGATGAGTTTGGTCTTGCTTTGGGTGATAAAATTTATTTGGATCGTGATTTATATGAAACCATCGTATTTAATCTTTGTATGTATTTTTTTTTTTTAAAAAAAAAGTGTTATATATAAAGGTAAAGGGGTGGCAATCAATTAATCGACAATCACTTCACCGACATAACATTTCACCGACAATTATTCACCGACACGTTCATTTTACTGACAGTTTATTTTACCGAAGCTCGTTTCACCGACAAAGTAATTCTGGTCATTGTCGTTAGGGTCAGGGTAGAATTAGGTAGAATTAGGGCTAAAGTTAGGGTGCTTTTTGAAAAAAAAACTGTCGGTGAAATGAACTCCGGTGAAAAAAACTGTCGGTAAAATGAACTTGTCGGTAAGTATTTGTCGGTAAAATGTTATGTCGGTGAAGTGATTGTCGGCGAAATAATACGAACCCTATATAAAGTTTATAAATTCGCTAAAATATTTTATCGATTATTGCTGTATTGTAAGGTTCAAATGCATTCAAGCATACTTGGAATGGACAAATAACCGTTCGATTATATCCTGATTATATGAACGAGAAAAAAAAGGTGGTAGTCCTTGAAATGTCTGATACAGGTTAATAATATTTACTAATCTTGCAAAATAAAACTTCGAATCTGTTTATACTGATATTTAATGTCATTATAACTGTCCGGATTGACTTTTTTATTTAGGGGTTGGCATTTCGAAATCCTCCCTTCCAAATTTATTTCAGCATTTTTATCGAATAGAATCTCAAGGTGCACGTAGTCATGAAGGTACTGGAATAGGGCTTGCTTTAGTCAAAGAACTTATTAACCTCCACGGTGAAGATATAACTGTTACATCTGTAATAAATCAAGGAACTACATTTAAATGTTGGTTTCCAATAGGATGCGAACACTTTATTAATAGATCAAATGGAAAATCAAATAAATAATGATCGGGAATTATACAATAATCAACACCTTTATTTAGAAGAAAGTTCTCAATGGATGAATTATAATAAATTCCAATATCCAATCAATAATCAGGAACTTGATAATATAAATATTCATGCTGATAAAATATCAGAAAACGATAAAAAATATAAAGTCTTGATTGTTGATGATAATAATGACATGAGGTAATTTATTCATTATTACATATATTTTTCGTTATTACATCATTTAGTTCCATATTTTTTGTGTAAAAATTTTGTTTTTTATTTCTAATATGTTTTATAGAGATTATTTGGCAGACCTTTTAAATGAATTTGATGTATATCGTGCTTGTGATGGCCAAGTTGCTTTACGAACCTTAAAAACGTTTAAAAAATTGCCTGACTTAATACTTAGTGGCTAGTAATTAATAATTTAATTTATGAAATGCAAATTTATTATTATTTCAATTATTGAATTATGATTTGAACTTAATATATAGATATCATGATGCCAAATATGGACGGATATGAGTTATTAAATGTGTTAAGATCTGATACAAAAACTCAACCAATTCCCGTAATATTATTATCTGCAAAAGCTTCTGAAGCTTCCAAAATTCAAGGTAATTTAAATACTATTAAATTATCAGTTATTATTATATTTTTTTAATCTCTTTTCAATATATTTATTTTCAGGTTTGGATAAAAGAGCAGATGATTATTTAGTAAAACCATTTTCAACTCGAGAACTAATTTGTCGTATTCGGGCTAATATTGAATGCTCAATTCTTCGTCGTAAAATACTATTTCATCAATATAAACAAGAAGATATAAAGCAATTATTGCTTTCAATAATAAACATGATTCTTTCCGAATCAGATTTAGATAGAACATTACTTTATATTACAAAGGAAATTTATCGTAGATTACCATGTGAAAAAATCTTTATTATTTCAAATGAGCAATCTCAGAATAATAAAATAGTTATTCCATATGAAAATGACTCGGAAGTTTTATCACCAGTAATTAATCCATTCACGGAAATTAATGATAACAATAATAATAATTCTCAACCTTTAACAAGGTCACAAAAATATTTTAGTGAAAATTCAGACGTTGATATTTCTTTAGATAAAAATGTTTCTATATTATCTGTAGAAATTAGGTTGGATACTAATTTTTGGGGATGGATAAAAGTACAAAGATCTCAAAATTCTATTTGGTTCGATTCCGAAATAGAATTATTAAAACAAATATCAAATATTACAAGTTTAGCTATTACTTATGCAAAATTGTTGGAAGAGATGGGAGAAAAAGATATTCAAATTAAAGCTGCTGAATTTGCTAATAATGCAAAACTCAAATATTAGCAAACACTTCTCATGGTTTAGATTTGTCATTTCATATGCTTATAATCTTTTACCATAATATTTAATTTTTTATTTTAATTCTTTTTTTTTTATTTAGAGTTACGGACACCTCTAGGTGCAATAGAAGGTTTGATGCCTTCATTAGAGAGTTCTACCTTAACTAATGAGCAAAAGGACATGATCAATATTATATCATATGCAGTTGATATCGTGTTATCTATAGTTAATGATGTTCTAAGTGCGGCAAAACTAGAGGCGAAAAAACTTATTCTAGTAAATAGAACTTTTGATCTATTAAATTCACTTGAGAGTACAATTATTATTTTTGGAAAAAAATCTGCGACTAAAAATATTGAATTAATTGTGAATTGTGAGATAGATATATTGCCGAGATATGTTAAAAGTGATCCTGAGAGGTGATTTAGTCAATGTATTTTATGTACAGTAAAATGATTTAAATTATTATAGTATAATACTTATTATTTCTTATTAAATAAGGCTAAACCAAGTTTTAACCCATTTACTATCAAATTCGTAACTATTTTTTTGTTTTGATGACTATTCTTCATGCTCATCTCCGTATGATTTTATTTGACGATTTACTTTTAATAACTTAGAGTTAAATTTACTAATGAAGGCGAAATAGTACTGACAATTTCAATGCAACAACGAGAAGTCATTGAAGAAAACAATGAAGAGAATTCGTCTTACGATCAAGTGGTTAAAAAAGAATTGTTATTAATTGAATTAAGTGATACTGGTATTGGGTAAGCTACTTGTAATTACTTATGATTATATTTTAGCATATATATTTATTTAAATCATTAATATAATCATTTTGTAATAGCATAAATCCAAGATATATAAAACATGCTTGGGAAAGTTTTTCACAAGGTGATATGTCAATAACTAAAAAGCAAAATGGTGCAGGACTTGGTCTCTCAATCTGTAAAAATCTAGTAGAAATTAATGGAGGGGAAATTAAAGTTGAAAGTCAATTAGGAAAAGGAAGTAAATTTTCATTTACATGGAATGTTGAATTGTTACCAATGGCATCTTTATCAACGGAGTACAATTTAATAAACAAACAAGTTATGTATTACCTCATACTATAAGAAAAAAAAGAATACTAATCATTCACTCAGCTGAAAATATGAGATACTCTATATTGAATTATCTTAAAAGCGTCAAAAAAATTGATACATTCGATACCTTTGAAAAAGGTAAAAACATATAAAGAATTATATCAATTTACTTATGATGTAGTCTTTATCGGTCTTTATGAAAATAACAAAGAAGAAACTATAAATTTTATTTTAGAATTAAAAGAATTGTTGATTGATAGTAATAATTTAGCAATAGTATTTATAGTATTTCCAAGTAATGAAAGAATTATATTAGCAAGTGAATTAATGGAAACATTTTCAGGAACTTTTGTTGTTTATACTCCAATTACGTTAAATAAGCTAATTAATCAATTTATGTATATGGAAATAAGCTAGTATTTGTTGCAAGAAAAATGCTATAAAATCTTTATTTGTATTAATTTTAGATATTTTAAATTTGTTTTTTTCTTAAGTTATATTCATTCGTTTCAAATGCCACAATATCTGAATATCAAATTAAAATTTTAATGAATATCTGAATATATCTATAGGATTTCATTAAATATTTATTTATTTATATTGGAAGAACCAAACTCTGGTTTCTTAAATTTGAAAAATTGGATTAGTAATATAGTAAAAACCAATGTTTTAGGTAAACCCAAATATTTTGCCAAATCTGAACCTGTAATTTGGATACATATAAATTTCTGAAATTATGTGACAAATTTCATAATATCCCATATTTTAGCCAAAATCTATGATCAATATGTTTAAAAATATGAGCCAATCATGTGAATTTTTTTGGTTTATAATTCTGTAATTATATGCTAATTAAACAATTGCACATGTGAACAGGTTTGATGCCCAGTTTCAACTATTGTTATACTTTCCAAAACTGAAATGCATGGTTGGAAATTTTGTACTAATATTGGGTCATTATATTTGATAATATTATAAACTACTAGTTTGTACCATTAAAGTTAATAACCTATTAAATATAATAAAAAATTAATTTATCAAGCTGTTTCAACTATACAAGTCTAATAATAATTATAATGTTTTTAACCAATACTAACAAAATCTGTTTACTATGCATATTTGGTTTTGAAAGTTTAGTAGTATTTGAATTCCTTATTATTTTTATGTATAAAATTATTAATTTATTAGTGCATTTTGAATATATATAAATAATTATAATTATAACATCTATAACTATATACTAAAAAAATTTGTGTGTAACCTTGGTGCATAATAATAATATCAAAATTTATACAGAATTGCGAGAAAATCATTTTTTGTTAAGAACTCACTCAGGGTTAACTTAGTAAAATTTTGAGTTAGAAATCTAATATCTTTTAAAACTATCTAAAAAATCTTTGTGTAACGATAACGGTTTTTTATATTGTGTAACGATAACGTTTAGATTACTCGATTTATACTGTGTAACGATAACGTTTAGATTACCTATTTATACTGTATAACGATAATGTTTAGACTAACAATATAAATAATTGTATTAAAGTATGGTATCTATTTATACTGCAATATGATTGGGCAATATAATTTGTGTAACACTTATATGCAAATAGGTTACACAAAAGCTTATTGTACTGTTTTCGCAAAAATAAATTTTGGTTACACGCCACTAATGCTGTGTAACGTTACACAAACCCGCTTTTGGTAGCTTTTTAGTTTTTAACCCAATTCAGTTTATTTGAACCAAAACTGGGTTTATTTGAACCAAATTAGGTTCATTTGAATCAAAATTGGGTTTATTTGAGCCAAATTATATTTATTTAAACTGATCGGGTTTATTTAAACAAAATCAGTTTTATTTGAACCAAAAATATGGTTATTTGAACCAAAAGTGAGTTTATTTAAACCAAAGAAGTATTTATTTGAACCAAAAGCAGTTTATTTGAACAAAACCTGTGTTTACTTTTTCAAAAGAAGCTATTTTCATTATTTTTTTAATATAAAAGTTTAAGTAAATCTCAAAAGTGCTATTAAGTAAATTTGTTCAAAAAATAAAATATATTTATAGAAAAGGGAATAGAAATTTGTTACACCCGCGACATGTCGCCCCCCGATTTAGCCAATCAAATCGCACGATTTTGTAGACAAAAAATTTTATTTTTTAAAAATTCAAAATTTACTATTAAAATGTAAAAATAAATAAGCGATATCAAAGCATATAATGTAAAATTTTATTTTGAACAACTTTTTCTAAGTCATAAAGATAGATTATCTTAGTAAAAAAAATGTTTTATAGGAAAAATCAAAAATTTGAATGTTAGCACATATAAAACTTTTTTTTTACTAATATAAATCTATCTTTACGTTTAAGAATTATATGTAAAATTTTATGCTAAACAACTTTTTCTAAGTTAAAAAGGTAGATTAATTTAGTAAAAAAAAGTTTTATATGTGCTAACTTTGGAAATTTTTGATTTTTCTTATAAAACGTTTTTTTTACTAAGACAATCTATCTCTATGACTTAGAAAAAGTTGTTCAGAATAAAATTTTACGTTATATGGCATACTATTTTATATAACTTTTACACTTTATTATGTAAAATTTTTAATTTTTTAAAAAAATTTTTTTGGCTATAAAATCATACGATTTGATTGGCTGAACCAGTGCGACATGTTGCGGGTGCAACAAATTTATTTTTCCTATAGAAAATATTTAAACTACTTTTAGTTATTATGTTTTTAATTTTTCAAAAAATTTAACAATTTAAAAATAAGCTATTCTAATGTTTTTTGTATAACTTTTTGGCCAAAACGGATTTTTTTCCAGAAATATATGGGATTTGAACCAGGCATTATTATATAGCAACCCATCACTATAGCGACCCTACGATCGACCAATCAAATCAATTATATGAGTCATGTAATCACTGATTTGCAAAGCAATATACATGAAGCAAACTAGCGAATATATAACTCACAGAACCAATTTTATTAATCGATTACTCTAAAAATATTGCATAATAAACCGATCACTAAATTAAAAAAAATAAAGTGAATTTACTGAAAATTTTATTAAAAAAAACAAATTACTACTAGGCAACTCTCAAAATTTTTTATTTTTTTTTTAAAAAAAAACAATACAAATATACTGAAAGTTTTATTAAAAAAAAGCAAATCACTATCGAGACAACCCTCTAAAATTTTTTAAATCAGTATTACAACTTTATAATATTATAACCCAACAAATTTTATTAAAAAAAAATTAATATATGATCCAATGAAATCGACAATATTTTGAAGACTTAAAGAAAGTTCATATTCGCATAGTACTTATATTATGATTACCCATATATACATTCATCTAGTGCTTTCATATATGTTCGCCTTGTACTTCTATACACGTTCACCTGGTGCTTCTATATACACTTGCCTGGTGTTTCTATACATATTTACCTGGTGCTTTTAGAATACATTTGCTCGATGCTTTCATTAAACGTTCAATCAGAGCTTTAGCAAAACCTAAAAAAGTTAATAAACAAAACCATAACAAAAAAAAAAGAAACAAGAACAAAAAACTTAATCTTACCTACTCGAAACACCACAAACATGTTTTTTGGTATAATTCATGCTTAGCGAAGCCTTAAACCTTAAGAAAGAAAAAACAAAAGAAGAAAATTTAATATTTTATCGAAAATACTGCACAAACACTTGCTCAGTATTGATTCACATCTGGCAAAGTCTAAAAACTTTAAAAAAGAAGTTAGTAACAAAACTAACAAGAAAAAATAAAAAACAGAAAAAAATCTATTCAAAACACTATATGCACTTTACCTGATGTGGATTCATGTTTAGCAAAGTCTAAAAACCTCAAGAAAAAAACTAAAATTAATAATAAGACTAACAAAACAGGAAAAAAACAAACAAAAAAAATTAATATCTTACACTCACGTCCAAAAACTTCCAAAAAAGAAAACTAATGCAAGAAAACTAATATTCTTTAAGAAAAAAAGCTGATGTTTTTAAAAAAAAAAACTGACATTCTCTAAAAAAAACCTGAAATTAGTAATTAGACAAACAAGAAAAAAAAACCCCCAAAAAAATTAAAATCATACTTTATATCTGAAATTAGTAATCAGACAAACAAGAAAAAAAACAAAAAAAAATTAAATCATACTTTATATTTAAAAACTTCTAAGAAAAAAAGTCGTAAAAACTAACATTCTCTAAGAAAAAAGCCAAAAAGAAAACTAACATTCTTCAAAAAAGAAATTCAAGATCAAACAAGCAAAACAAAAAGCAAAACAAAAAAAAAATTAATATCTTATCTAAAAAGTTGCATACATATTTGCCTAGCACTAAGCAGTATCTGGCAAATCCTAAAAAGAAAAAAAAGATTAGTAAAACAAGACAATTTAAACTAAAGCAAAAAAGGAAATAATATACTTAAAAAGCTATTTAAAACCTTTGCTGATACTAATTTATGCCAAAAAAGAATAGAATTAGTACAAGAAAAAAAAAGTGAAATAAAAAGGAAAAATAGAGTATCTTATCTGAAATATCACTTTGGTATTTCACTTCCTCAAGACTATAAATTCAAAAAAAAGCAAAAATAAATGAATTTCTAAATTAAAAAAAAAACAACTAAAATTTAGATCAAATCGGATTAAGGGAATTAACCTCTAATTCGGCTTACTCTATTTATATGATTATTAATTTTTAATATAATTGCCCAATCATATAAGAGTCATTATAGCAATGAGTCATATTTATAATTTTTTATTTAAACCAATCATGAATTTATTTAATATTATTCAAAAAAACAAACTAAAAAACCCCCCTGTGCATTATGCATGGGTTTACAGCTAGTATTCTATTAAATAATTGAACATTTTATTAAAAATCCATACTGCTAATCTTTTAAAATTGATATACTTATTAACAGTATTAGATTTGAAAACATTTTAAATTATTAGATTTATATAGTAGAAAAACATGGTAAATTTGATTTAACAGGCTATTGAATTTGGCAGAATTAGTTTTCAGAGGTTCAATATTATTCAATTTAAAAAAAGTAGCTATTAAATAGAATTGATAACATTTTGTACTACTTATTATTATAAGATTTGAATTTTAAAGTTATTAGATTTTATTAGATTTATATCAACTTTATATTTTGATTTTAAATTTGATTTATTGAATGATTTTATTTTTTTCAACAGTTTTGCTAGTGCTCTTTGTGCACATGTCTACAACTAAACATTATTTTTATATATTTATATTTTTCTATATTAATAAAGCCTGCTTGTTCTATTACTGCCCAAAAGTAATCTGTTTGCACCAACCACTAGAGTGGTCAGAAGATTTTGTAGCTCTATCAAAGACCATATTGTCATGTAATATTATATACATGTCACTTTGGTTATATTGACATTTTTGGTTTATTGTCCGAAGGACACTACAGGTAGAGCACTAGTACACCTGATGTCTGTATATTAGCAAATTCTAATTTCTGATTGGCTAGATCAGGTGTAACATAAAAAAACAATAAAAACAATAAAAACAATTGAAAACTGATGCTTATTGGCTTATCAGGTGTAATATAAAAAAACAAATATTGGTCCTTCGGACTTTAAATGGTTCCCATTTTTCTAGTTAGTAAAAAAATTCAAAATGTTGATACAGTGAGTTATACTAACATTTTATATTAAATTTTTTAAAAAAAATAGAGGTATAGAAAGATTTTACTATGATGTCATTATATCTAGATATTGGTATAACCAGAATAATGTGTGTATTCAAATTTATTATATTATATCTTGTACTTTAGTTATTTCAAATCAGAGTTTAACACATTTTATTTTATTGTCACAGATTTTCAAGATAATAGTTACTGCCCAATTAAGTTTATTTAGAGATTTTTGAGTTCCTGTTTTCTAATAGTATTTCAATTTTCTAACCTGCTAATTTTTAATTATTTTGCCTATAGAAAAATTTGAACTAGCAGTCTTTCAATTTGCAACCTTGGAGCATAGCCACTATGCTATTGATCTAGAGGTCTAAATAACCTTATTAAATTTAAATATTTTGGAAATTAAAACAATTTTGTCTCAAAAATTAGTAGAAGCATATAAATATAAGCACTAATAAAATTTTATATTTATTTTTAAACTATATTTCTTATTATTTATTCATAATATATGTCACAGATGATCATGAAATTGGATGATGGTGAAATTTGAATCTATTTTATGTACGATTTTTAAAAATTTTTAGGACCTTTTTTGTTAAATTTTTTCTTATGGTTGAATTAGGATTTAGGGTTAGGGTTATTAATAAAAGAGTATAGATAGATTTTGGTAGAGTTTATATTTTCAAATCAAGACCCCAAATTTCACCATCATTTGATTTCATTATCATCCACGACAATATATATTAAATTAACTAGTTAATTCAATTATTTATTTGTGAAACTTTATGTAGTTAAAAAGTTATTATAATTTTAAACCAAGCAAAAGTGGTATATTAATTTGTAAAACTGCATTTAATAAAGAATTATTATAATAGTAGACCAAGCAAAAGTGGCATTTTATTTTGTATTACTAGCAAAACTATTTTTTTAAGTTTTTAATTTTTTTTCTAGATTCTAATTGTGCTAATTGTTCAATTTTTGATATGATATTAAATTCTTCTGCTATTCTTAACTGGTTCATTCAATAAAAAACTTAATTTTTCATAATTGTTCATAGGGCTAACAAAAAAATATAACTATTGATTCAATTTTTTGATTTTTTGTTATTCAAAATGAAAAATTTCTTTGCATAACCTTAGATGTGAGCAGTATTCTATTTATTTACAATAAATTAAAAAAAAATTAACTATCATATTTTATAATTTTATATAATGCAAAAAAAAAAATTACCTTGCATAGCCTAATTAGATATAGCAATTAATTTAATTTAGAAAAAAGCAAATAAATTTTTATATATATTGTTACCAACTAAAAAAGCATTAATTTAGAAATGGTAAAGGTTATAACTAGCTATAACTAGTTGTAACTATAATTTGGAATATATATAATTGTAGCTAGAACTACTTATGACTAGCTATAGCTATAACTGATTCTAGTTAGTTAGCTAACTAACTAAATTATATCCAATACCAGATTTAAAAACAAAACAATACAGATAAGCTCAATAATTAGAAGATTCCATTAAGATTTTATAACTAACTATACTGACTTTAAACTAATTATTAGCAAAAAACAAGCTAATTTTAATATAAAATTTTGGCTGTTTTTATAAATATTAAAATGAAATCAAATGAACCTGGCTTGGATTAATTTGAATCTAAAGTAGATTTATATAAATCTAGTTTGTATTATTGAATCAAAAATAGGATCAAATAAACCCGACTTGGAATTATTTGAACTGAAATAGGATCAAATAAATCTAACTAGAGTTTATTTAAACCCAAACCAAAGTAGAATCAAATAGAACTCTGAACATCTAGGGCATATATTATGCATTTTAGTAAAAACCCAAAATTTAAGAAACAAAAACAGGTTTTGGCAATTATTTTGGCATGCAGTAGTCCAACATGAATGAACTTTTTTTTAAAATAAAGCTCTCAATAAGATGTATCTAACAAAAAAATCATTCAATTCTAATTACTGTATTAAAAGTTATTTAAACAAATATAGTTTTGTCATTTTTAGCAAATTAGATCAAAATTGGCCAAAATTCAGTTATAACCTATATGAGAAATGTTTAGAATCTTGATCTAATAAACCCAACTAGAATGTTAATTATACTTATTTTATATTTAATTTTTCTATTTAAAATTTTAATAGAATAAAATGTGCATGATTTGGAACATGTACATTAATACGTATTCATGCACATGATGCATATGCATGAAACCCATCTCTAGACCTAATATTTTCTCTGAATTATCCAATGTTTTATAGAGCTTGGAATCACAGGACTTAGGATTGTTTTACATTACTAATCAACATTATCATTGTGACTTCCCTATTAAATTCCATATTTAGCAATTATAAGATAATCACCAGGATTTATAAAATTACAAGATTACTAGATTCAATAAGAATCAAGATTTTAGAAACAAAGTCACAGGGCACCATTTGTCATGAGATCACAATCTATACACATGGTATCATATAGGGTGTTCCAAGTTAAAAGGGCCCATTTTTACAATTTTTTGAAAAATGAGTTTTTATTAGATTCATATAAATTTTGACATGATTGACATTTTTTAATTATAAAGGAAAGTCAATTGCATAATAAAAAATCAAGATAATGTTAAAGAAAAATTACATAATATTGCATAGAACAAACACATTACAAGATTACCCGATAGTCACCTGTTATGTTTAACCAATCAAAATCATGTTATTTGATTAATCCTGGATCAGTCCGAAAATCAAAACAAATGATTAAACTCAATTATCTCAAAATAAACTATATATAAAAATAGGCACTTTTAACTTATAACACTCCATATGAGTAGTTCGTAAGTATGAGGTAAGTATCATTTAATTTATTTAGTGATGTTTATAAACAATTAGTAAGTATGTTGTATCACTTGATAAGTAGAGGTGATTAATTAAAGGATGACAATAAGCAATTTTGTGAATATGATGTATTGTATGATAAGTATTTATTAAGGAATAGAATTATGAAATCATAGTAAATAACTATTTAGAAAGGGAGAAACAGAATTTTGTTCTCTCTTTTTTGCCTTTGCGCTAGCTCGACACAAGTCTAGCTTCGTTGTTGATACTCATCCACTCATTGCTAGGCAAAAGTATTTAGTGTATTGGAGTACTTTGTCGAATATGAGTAATTTGATAGGCTGACTTTACAGCTCAGATATCAAAGAAAGATATATCAGTTTAGTCTAGAAACCAACTATAGACCACGTGAGCAGCAAAGCATCTCATATTCATTATTGTATCAGGTGATCAAGTGACAAAAGCCAATTCTATTATGCTAGAATAAACTATACAGAAATAGAGATCCAATCAGATTACAGAACTCGTGTACAAATTTAGAACTCTGAATTAAACAATAAACTTTGTACTTTGTACTATGTTCCTGGTAAGAACTGTAAACCAAGTAATCATCACCTTAGTGAAATTATGTAATTACATAATTTGTTTACTAGCACTAACAAAATTGGTCTAAACTATATTATTATTTAACCCAACACTAACCCTAACTTAGGCTGAATTATTAATCATATGAAGTAATAATCATAAAGATATTACTAGGTTCACTGTTCTTGAAGCTACCTATCTTAATTTCTACTATAATTTGTTGTTACAAAACTTGTTAGCTATTGCTATAGCAAGCAGACTAAAATTAACAGTTGTGGTTTCTATCCAATTTATTGTAAAATTTTGTTACAAAGCTTACCACTATTGTGATTTATTGTAAAAGAATCGATACATGTTATGATACTTAGTTTTTGGTTGATCAATTTGTAGAGTGATGGCAGATCATATGATGAAAAGTACAGAGTCACGTATTTGCACTATAGAACAAGTATAGATGACAATCTGCAAAAAGAAACTAATTGAAGGTAAAATCATATGTAAATGATGTATTCATATGCATTACCAAATTTAATTGAACCGCTACAAGCGTATCCCTGATTAGATAAATTAGCTAAATTTTGTAAATCATTATACTACTAAAGCATCCAGATTTTGTATATGAACACAAAACTCGAGTAGAACTATACACTTTGAACTTTGTACTACATTTCTGGTAAAACTTCATATGCACAATAAAAAATAAATTTCTGCTTTTATATAGATCTCCTTTGTGTATAACCCTTACCCAACATAAGATTTTGTCACTCTAAAAGCATCATACACATTCCTAGTATAGATTAGTGATTTGACCCAGTTCCTATAATCGGGTAATTGACTCGAACTGAAAGAAATATGGTTAACTAATTAAATAAAATGCTTAATCAAGTAATTTGGCATAATTGGTTAATAGCTAGTTAACTGATTACAAAAATGGTTGTACTGCTGTTAGACCTATAAAAATGTATGAAACGTAGAACGACGATAACTCTTGACTCTGTGATCCAATTTTAATGAAACTACCACCATCGTGACCGCCTCGATGAGAGCTTTCGAATGGTATCAAAATCATCTCGATCGGACCGTTCTAGCTCAAGCTAGTCAAAACTGAATGATTGGTCTTTATTATTGCGCCCAAATCTTATTGGTCGATCAATACTGCGCCACTCGTGACACTGAAATATCGGACATTTTGAGTAATCCTAGACATTTCAGTTAATTACAGACATGTCTGACATTTTGGACATTTCAGACATTTGGGACATAACAGTTTTGACAGATATAATTAACATATCTAATATAGCCAATATATTTATTATCTCTATTCTATTTATTATATTCATTATATTTAGTATTAGCATATATCAAATATATCGATTATATAGATTTCTTTATTTATTACTGTAATTATTTATATTGGACAAACATGTATAAATACTCAAGGTTTTTCCTTTGCTAAAAAGCAGAGTGAAGAATCTCTGGTTTATTGAATAAAGAATAAGTGAAGTAGTGTGTCTTCACTGAAATACAATTGATACAATTCTTAGTATCCTCATATACTATTAATTGTGGCCTCTTTCATAATTGCAAATCCCCCAAGCCTCTTTACAAAATACTGCCCAAATAACTGTATCCCTTCCGACTCTTGCATACCACAGTAATTAGTGTGAATTACATAAAGTGTCTCTCTGCATTAGTCGCTCTGTCTCTAGCATTTCTCTAAAGAGGTAGAAATCTAGGTTAACAATCTGGTGGTGACTGTGAGATTCACCAACTCAAAGAAGCAAGAAAACCATATCATAGTAGAAAAACGCAATGCCGAAGTGCTATAGTCGGCTAAATATTGGAAGGACTTAATTGTTTAAGTGAAAGCATAAGTGTTTGCATTGTGACAAACAGCTTCAAACAAGATAGAACACCAGTGAATGAATTTTGATTTTGGACAATACTTATCTAAGATAGTTCAACATCAATTCTTGTATACATATCAACTTCTTATTGAAAAGAAAGAAGATTCTTGTGAGATTTGTTACTCTTTTACTACTACTATATCTACATCTTTTAAAAATTTTGTTAGTTGGTATAAAGAAACATTTCCTGTTGTAATTTTACTTAAAAATCATTAGAATATTTTAATACTCTTGGAAATATCTACAAAGAATTTAACCTACCTCAACATAAGAATACTATCTTTAAATTAATTTATAGTATTAGATATCAAAGCTTCTCTGGCAATATAATTGATATTATTCATCTTATTGCACTTACAGCTATATATTCTGATTTTTTTGAAAAGAACCCTTTAAATTTAACTGACGAAGAGCTTGCTGATAGGGAACCTATTGAGGACATTTTTAAACAAATAACTTCTGGAACTCCCTATTTCTCATTTGCATCAACTTTAGTTCATAACCCACTTTCTGAACTACCTTATTTTGGTGTTAATCTTTCTACCTTAAACCTTACTTTCAATTCCTCCTTACCCAAAGCAAAACCTGTAGTAAAACTGTCAGTAAAAACATTATCAATGGCATCCAATAATGAGATTTTAAACTACCTTAAGACCAATACCACTGGCTCTATCCTACTTATAATTGAACCTTTTCTTGGAGATGGGACACAAGACCCCTATACATAAATTGAGAGTTTTGAAAAAGCTGCATCAGCAAACAAATGGAATGCTATGCGAAAAAGAGAAGTTTTACCTGCTTTCTTATATAGTAGCTGATGAGTGGCAACAAGTTTCTATGGTACCAAACCACTACTGGTAATCCCAATTGGGGCAATCTGTAGGGAGCTATTACCGATGATTTCAAGGCAGCCTTTTGTACCCAATGTTGGAAAAACAAGTGGCTAAAAGAATTGGATACTATTAAACAAGGACTTGACGAACCTGTGGAGGCCTACTACAGCTAATTTAGTTACTAAATTAAAAGAAGCAAAATTACTGATAATGATAGAATTTTATTCTATTTCAAAAAGGGATTACACCCAGATTTGTTACCCATGCTTTCTATGCATGCTCCAACTGACTTAGCTACATTCCACACTCTAATACAAAACTATGAACAGGGCAAGGATTTTGCTACTAATGCTCAACCTGAAAAAGTCAATCCAGCTAGCTTTGAAAAGGATATTGAAAACTTGACCAAGCAAATGCAACAAATGACTATTAATTATGCTTTATCTGCTCAAACTGAGGCTACCAAGTCCCCAAAATTTCAATCAACTACCCAATTTAGACCAAACCGAAACCAAGCGTACCAACCCAGGAAAACCAACTACAACTGCTATACGTGTAGAGAATATGGACATGCTGCTAGAGATTGTATGTCAGAAAGAAAAACCACTTATGAACAATGAAATCAAATAAATAAACCTCTATTTATAAAAAGAAGAAATATTATTATGATTGAAGTTGAAGATGATGATGACTACTGGGAGGATGAAGTATATGTTATCCACCCACCTCGATCTTTTTCCTACAGTACCAACTGTAAGGAACAAAAGGAAAAGCAAAGGTTATCTAAATCTAGAAAAAAGTTGAACCTACATAACAAAACTGTTACTCCTGCACAAAACTTCAATCCTGAACCAGAACCTATTGAGATTGATACCCCATTCAAAATTGCAAAACTGCAAAACAAACTCCTGCTAAACGATTACCATCTGTTATCGATGAGCTTGAACTCTATAATATTACCAATGATATTCTAAATACCAAAGTTAGTATTACTATTAGACAAGCACTTCAACTACCTACCCAATGAAAGAATTTGGCCCAGGCCCTAAAGTGAAGAACCACTACTACTGAAGCTAACCATGTTGAGCCTAAAAGGAATCGAAAAACTGTAGCAATGAGATGTCATGTATGAATCAAAGGAAACCCTGTTGTAGCTATACTCGATTCTGGTGCTTCAGTAAGCATTATTACCAGAAAATTAATGGAAAAATTGAAGCTACAACCTGACCAGGACTCCAAAACTATTGTGATTACGGCAAATAGAGATAGAACAAAAGCTCTAGGAATCATCGACAATGTTAAAATTGCCTTACAAGATATTGCTATCCCTATCAATCTACAAGTAATTGAGTCATCTGATGAGACTCTTCTCTTGGAAACTGATTGGTTTAACAAATCCTGAGCTAAGCTTAACTTTGGTGCTCATACCCTACATATTCGTTATCTTGGGAAACAAGCAACTATCAATACTACTCATGTCACTACATTAAGATCAACTAACAATAGTGATGAATTTGAGGATGATAAATAGATTAAATAGATTAAGAAACTAGAGAATGAGGAGGAAGAAACCTTCATGTCAGAAGAAGCCAATCTCTCTGATGACAGTTCTACCACTTCCTTTAATAACTTTTCTGAGGAAGAGCTAAATGAAAACCCTTGAGAAGATCTTATTCAAGAAAAAAATCCTGCTACTTATCTAATAGGAGTTATAACTGTTGAAATTAAAGAAGATCCTATCGTCTCTAATATGAGTAAAAACTTAACCAATAGTGAAATTAGAAGAAAAGGGCTATTGAAAAGGAAAAATACTTGAAGAAATTAAAAAATAAAATGGTAGAAGGGGTCTGGGCTTCTAGTTTTTTTTAATTCCTATAATCGAATTAATATCGTTTAATTTGCCTAAAAAACTTGGAAAACCAAAAGGAAATAATAAACTTATTAACTGATATAAAAGGGATTTTGGAGGAAATAAGGGATAAAGAGCCAGAACAAGAGGAGGACGAACCCTACACCTGTGACAATTGTGGCAATGAGGAAATACACAAACCTTGAAAAACTGAAATCTGTAAAACATTAGCGAAGATTGGCAAGGACTATTATTGGAATAATCACCATAAAATCAATAGTAAAACTTAATTATTAAGTGAGTTAAAAGAGACCTTCAAATAATTAATAGTCAAATCAAAAATAATAGCGAGTGGAGTGTGGTCTTTTCTAAACAATTTTAAGCCCAATTACAAAAGCAAGAGAAACCCTGATGAACAACTGGGATATATTTATACAAAATATATCTGAAGAAAGACAAACCATGGAGTTAGGATGAACCAATATTGTCTGTCACCAGATTGATACTGGTAAGGCCAGGCCTATTAAACAAAGAGCATACCGGGTTGCTCCTAATGAACAAGTTTTTCTTAAAAATGAGATTCGCACTATGGAGCAGCAAGAAGTCATTCAAGAGTCTGTTAGCCCTTGGTCCTCTCCTGTCATACTTGTACCTAAAAAAGGAGGAAAGAAAAGAATCTGTATTGATTACAGAAAACTTAATGCCGTTACTAAAAAGAATGTTTATCCTTTACCCAATATTGATGAAATATTATTTGTATTTGAAGGAGCCCAATGGTTCACAAGTCTTGATCTAGCAAGTAGTTACTAGCAAGTGGCTGTACAAGAAGAAGACAAAAAGAAAACTGATTTATCACAAAATTTGGAACCTACGAGTTCAATGTTATGCCTTTTGAACTCTGTAATGCACCCGCTACCTTCCAAAGGTTGATGGATCAATTGTTACATTCTTTTAAAAATCAATTTGCCCTATGAGAAATTACAGCACGGAATAATACTGAAATACACAGAAAAGTTTGAATACGTGACCACACAAACCTGCACATAAATATACACGGAACAATGCACAGGAAAGCAAGTTCATGGCACGTAAAAGGGCGCAGATTCTGTGCAATGCTGCACGTAATTACGTGCAATTTTATGTATTTTCTCGTGCATTGTCTCGTGCATATTTATGTGCAGGTAACATATAATAGAAGATAGCATATGTCCATACATATATACCTAATAACATATATCTATATGCATTATTTTATTAACTAAATTTTATTATTTTATTAACTAAATTTTCTAAGTTTTATTAACTAATTTTGTATTTTATTAAATAACTTAATTACTTAATTATTTTATTAATTAAATTTTATAATACAAATAATTTAATTTAATAATTTACATGCGAATAAGAAAATACTTCTAATTACTAAAACTACCGACTTTAAAAATAACCCAGCAACTAATAATATCGAAAAAAAACAAAGTAATAGTACCAAATTGAAAGGTTTAAAAAAAAAATCGAAATAACTACTTTAGAAATAACTCCAATAGGGACAACTCCGATTGTGGCAACTCCAATGGCAGTAACTCAAGAGAGAGGCTAAAATGCAATAATATACAGAGAGATAAAAAATAAAAGAAAAAAAAAATAGTAAAAAAAATAAAGCTGCGATACACAAAAATGATAAAAAACATACACCAAAAATGATAGTGATTCCAAAAGAGTAGCTTCCAAGGCAATAACTCTAAAGGATGGTTTAAACAATGACAATAACTAAAAAAAATTATATAAAAATTAATGAGTTGTAAAAAAAAAAAATTATAAAAAAATATAAGATGATAAAAATGATAAGAGTAAACAAAAAAAAAAAAAATATTTATTTGCTTACAAATCAAATGTAATTTGTGCGCGTCAATG
Organism: Gigaspora rosea; assembly: GCA_003550325.1. Classification (NCBI taxonomy): domain Eukaryota; kingdom Fungi; phylum Glomeromycota; class Glomeromycetes; order Diversisporales; family Gigasporaceae; genus Gigaspora; species Gigaspora rosea. Next base: position 358,473 of record QKWP01000276.1, on the reverse strand, counting down.
CACGGAAATTATTATTGATAAGTGCAAAAAAAAAAAAAAAAAAAAAAAACAACAAAATAAATGTTTTTGTGCGCGTCAATGCACGGAATTTATAATCATTAAGAATCTTAACGATCATCACGTTAATGCACGGAATTATGATCGTTAAGGATCTTAATGATCATCATGTTAGTACATGAAATTATGATCGTTAATGATCTTAACAATTGTGACAATTGTAATATCATGCACAAAAATTATGATCGTTAAGAATCTTAACGATTGTGCACGTCAAAGCACGAAAATTATAATTATGATCATTAAAAATCTTAACGATTAAGAATCTTAACAATTGTGCACGTTAGTGCACGAAATTTATGATCGTTAAGAATCTTAACAATTGTCATGTTAGTGCACGGAAAATATGTGATCATTAAGATTAATACACGTCAATAAATGGTTATAATACTATACACGATAGTGCACGGATTTCAATATTTCGTGTGATAACGTGTATTAAATTTTTTGGATGATCAGTTTCTGTGCAGTTTCCGTATAGTGATTATGAAACCCATGCTTACCCACATACAATTTCGTATTTTTACATGCATTCCCATGTATCGAGTTTTTATAGGGTTGTAGTCATCTATTTAGATGATATTATTATCTATTCAAAAACTTTTCAGGAACATATTTACCATCTCCAAACCATTTTCAATGTACTAAGAGAAGCAAACCTAAAACTTAACTTGGAAAAATGCTTCTTTTTTCTAGAACAAAAATTAAGTTTTTAGGACATATTGTGAGCAGGGAAGGAATCGCACCTGATGAAGGAAAAATTGAAAAAATTAAAAATTTTCCTATTCCTACCACTATGTGTCAAATAAGAAGCTTTTTGGGACTAGTATCTTATTATAGAAAATTCATTAAAGGATTTTCTAAAATTGCCAAACCATTGAACCAGCTATTACAAAAAGACAAACCTTATATTTGGACTACTAATCAAAATGAGGCCTTCCATACTCTAAAAGAACATTTGATTTCTGCACCAATTCTTCGCTACCCTGACTTCCAAGAACCCTTCTATATTCATACTGACACTTCTAACTCAGGACTAGGAGCAGTACTTGCTCAAATAGATATTAATAAAAGAAAATATGTAGTTGCCTATGCAAGCAAAAGTTTAACTAAAGCAGAGCGTAACTACTCAACCACTGAATTAGAATGCCTGGCAGTCGTATAGGCTGTTGAGCATTTCCACCAATACCTGGGAGCCAAGTTATTTTATTTGGTAACCGACTATGCAACTCTAAAATGGTTAAGAACTACTGCCTTGAAAAGAAAATGTGCTCGTTGGATTATGAGGCTTGAGCCTTATAATTTTACTATTATACACCGCCCTGGAAGGAAGCATACTAATGCTAACACTCTTTCTCGAATGTATGAATAAGATATTAATATGATGGAAATCAAGAAAGAAGAAAATTTACCTTCAGAACAAGAAGCTTTTCAAGCTGCAATACAGAAAAATACCAAGGAGGATGCAATGCAAATAGAAAGTACAAGCTCTTGGAGAACTTACCACTCTCACCAGTTGAAAAAGTGAATTACTTGCTATAAAGCATACTTTCTTAGAGATTATATCCATAACCAAGTATGGAAAACAATGAAACCACAACTCCCCTTAGTTGCTAAATATAATTTAGAACCCTGTTAGAACTTTTAATATACCTCTACTGGTTTTACCTTTAACAACATTCCGAAGTATAATTGGAGTTATATTGAGTTCTTAAGTACAAAATTTGGAACTAAAGAAAAAGAAAAAAGTAGATTTATATGTAACTGGCATGGCCCAGATGCACAATGTTGGTGCAAGAACATTCTATATAGATCAAAAAGTTGGTGTAAGCAATGCTATACTGACTGTCGAATTTGGAATGCTCTAAAGCAAATACCTATTCGAAGATTAGCTATTTGCTATGAAGAAACCTCTATACAAGAAAAAACTGAGCCTATGGAATTATTTAGTATCTCCATAGAAGAACCTAATAAAGATGAAATATATCCTACTACTGATGACTTCTTTTCAAAAGATTCTTTGAGTGATGTTGAATCCCTTCCAGAAGAAGTGGTCTACCCAATGACCTATGCCCTGCCCATGAAAGAAATAGAATTACTCTGTCAATATGAAGTATATAAAGCAGATATTGTTACCTTTTTTAATCAACGAAGTCACATAGAGTTCAACAACATGATGAATACTCTTAAGGTAGATTATATGAGTAAATTTGAAAAACATGAAGGAGCTCGAAAATGAAGATGAAAATATGATCAAGAAGAAAAGCAGTATAGATTGCAATCTGAAGGAAAAACATCTGAGATTCCAAAAGAATGAAATTTAACAATTGTCAAATAGACGAACTATCTTCCACCCTTCTTAAAAGCATTTAACCATATGAGCAAATGACTTTCTCCTCCGAAGAAATACAATATGATAACCAGTTCTGTACCTGGTATAATATTGTACATATTAGTGAGTGATTTCATACAAACATAGTGGAAAAAGCCTTACTAGAGATTGGAAAGGCCCTACTGCCCAGTGCTAGTGTGGAAATAAATTTTACAGTCCTTGTGACGAATGCCCTCTTTGTCATATTGAACTACGATTCTGGATAACAATCAAAAGCTATCCTATTGAAGAATAGTCAAGAGTTATTGGCCAATCTCTGATAAAAAAGAAGATATAGTCCTATCAGAAGGATCAGCTGTCTTTAATGACTGTTGCCATTATACTGATGATTGGCATATAGAAGAAACAATGCCTGCAAGTGAAAATTGGCCTAAACTGGCTACAAATTCTGAAACAGCTACATGGAACCCACCTGATACATATAACTGTGAAACTTCCATGAATGAGCCAGGACTTCTGAATACTACTGTAGAATCTTTGCCCCTACCGACCAACCCAACTCCCTGGTGGTTACCTCCACTAAAAACCCCTAGTAAAGCCCATCTACTTGAACATAATAATTATTCTGAATACTACCATCACAACATTACTTGGTGGAAAGTTGTAAACCCCACCACCTCTACTAATAACCTTTTTAGTCATAGTAGTCAAATCTGACAATAATCCCAATCCAGTCTAGGTAGTCGGTGTCCTAGCATTTGTTAAATTAATTATTTTGTTAGTTAGTATAGTTCTTTTTTTTATCATGGATAGTATACATTATAAACATTTAAAACAGTATTAGAAACTGCCCAAACCCTGATAATTTTGGCCCTATTCAAAGGACCAAGTTAATTTCAAAAAGCAATTATTATATAATTGTTAATGATCAACTTTATAAAAGAGATAGACGAAACAAGGAAAATCTTTTAAGGGTGATCCAACAACATGAAATAGAATCTATTCTCTGCTTAATACATAACCACCTGATTGGAGTTCGATAAAATGCAAAACAATTATTACTGGCCCCAAATGTTTGAACAAAATTAAAAATTATATTCAATCCTGTGATGATTGTTAAAAAAGAGGAAAATATTGTACTCCTGGACCTTTGAAGCCCATACCTGTAGAAACCCCTTTCTATCGAATTGGAATTGATTATGTGGAATCGCTTTCAGAAACTAATAGGAAAAATAAGTTCATTATAGTAGCTACTGACTATTTAACTAAATGGCCAGAAGCGAAAGCTGTACTAGCTGCAAATGCACAGGAAGCAGTCAGTTTTATTATGAAGATATCATCTGTTAGCATGGATGCCCTGCATATTTGCTCTTTGACAGAGGAAGACATTTTCTAAATGAACTTGTACATACTTTGGTACAACGATTCCAGATTAAACATCTCTTGTCTACACCTTACCATCCACAAACGAATGGATTAGTCGAACAATTTAATTGAACCCTCTGTGAATCTTTAGCAAAACTTGTCACCAAAGACCAAGAATCAAGAATAGGATACCTTAATTCCCTCAGTATTGTTTGCCTACTGTACTGCAAAGCAGGCAACTACCAAGTTTACTCTATTCTATTCGACCTATAAAGAGAGGCCAAGTTTCCTATTTTTATACAAGAAACAATACTTGAAGAAAATATGTTAGACAGGTTATTTGGGATAGTTGAAGAACTACCTAAAGCACATGCAAAAGCAAAAATGAATATTACTCAAGCCCAACAAAAACAAAAATTTTATTGGGATAAAAAGCACAAGAAAGTTCGGCGAATTTTCCAAGAAAATGAAATGGTTTTGTTGATGATGCAGCAAGGGATAAACAGTATACAGAGAAATTACTGCCAAAATGGTTGGGACCCTATTTTATACACAAAAGAGTCACCCCTGATGTGTATAAGTTACGCAAAATGAATGGACAAATTGTAGATACACCCTATAATGTATATCTACTAAAAAAGTATTATCACTATCAATCGTGGCAACCACATGTGGTAATACAACAATAAACACTGCAATATAAGGCACCCTACCCCCTATTCCCACGCCTCTACCTTTGCAAACATGTCAGATCGATTCCAAACTGTATTTGCAGATATATTGCAAACTGAACCTCAAGTTGTTCTCACTATACCACATCCTAGTAACTCTAGCATGTCATTAATGACCAAAGTGACAAAAACATATACCAAACTTCTAAGTGTGGGATCCAGTGGGAGGAAAAGACAATTGGTATATGCAATTATCTAGGAGAATTATTACAGGAGGAACCAGAAACTTCTAAGGAGCTGAGAGCATGCAGAAGAAGAATTACTGCATACTATTATAAGGCAGCAATTAGAACTTATAATATTTTTAAAGACTTTGGAGTGAACCAACTTCAAAGAATGACAAAAACTACTCTCAGGATTATAAAAGAACTCCCAGAAGCAGATTATCAAGCCCTAGGTCGAAACGGTAACCTGGATCACTGATTTGAAACCCAGATCAAATCAGTTAGTATGTTAATTCATTTTTAATAATTGTTCTGTATATTAATTCATGTTGTTTCATTTAATAGGTTTGTTTAGATATATTTAAATATGAGCATGCAGATTAGCAATATTACTGACATACATATTAGCCTAGTTATATGATATGTTCTAGAAATTTTCCATATGACAAAAGATTTGCAAATCTAATTTATCTATAGTAGTAAAACTATAGATGCTGGTGAAATTAAACCATATTACTGGGTGAAATGGTGAAATAGTTTTACCAGAATTACACCAAAATTTTATTTTGGTAAATTGGTGAAATTGGTGAAATTGGTAAATTGGTGAAATTGGTGAATTGGTGAATTGGTGAATTGGTGAATTGAATTGGTGAAATGGTGAATTGGTGAAATGGTAAAATGGTGAATTGGTAAATTGGTGAAATAGTGAATTGGTGAAATAGTGAATTGGTGAATTTGCTCAGTCCTATAAATGGTGTGCCTTAAAAGCATAAAATGTAAAAACTTAAACAAAAACCTAACTGAATTCCAGGCTGAAATAATTCCAGACTCTGGAAATTCACTATTTCACCATTCCACTGTTTCACCAATCTACCAATTTACTATTTCACTATTTCACCAATTTACCAATTCACCAATTCACCAATTACACCAATTACACCAATTCACCAGTTATACCAGTTTCACCATTACCGCTTGGTGATTGGTGAAATGGTGAAATTATTCACCACTCTGATTTAATTTCACCTGCATCTATAAGTAAAACACTATAAGTGCATTTTATAATAATAATTGATAATTATTATATATAATAAAATATTATTACATATAATAATATTTATTATATATCCTAATATTATAAAATAATGCCCATATGCAAATGTCCCTTTATGTGATACAATTGGACAATCTTTATAAATATGCATAACCTAATTAGCTAACTTTATAAGGATTTAATCATTGTTACTGTAATTATATATACTAATATTGTAACAGGTAATAGGATTATCATATTTATGTAATTCAAATGGAATTTGATAATTTGCATGTTCATGTAAAATGTGTCTATATTAATAATCAGTTGTTGTATTATTTTTTTTAAAAAATCATATTTCAGATTGAAAATTTAAAAGCATGATAGTTCGAAACTAGCAAAATAGTTAGTAGCACAGTAGTATTTTTTCTTTACATTTTTTTTAATACTGTACTAACTTTTCATGTGATAATGAATAGCATGATACAATAATAACGTTTCTTTTTCTTTAGCTTGATAACAAACATAGTATGATAGTCAAAGCATGATAGTTCGGGCATTAGTGATATAGTAATATTTTTTATTTAATATATATATAGAGTACTGACATTTCTTTTTTTTCTTTAGAATAGAATATAGCACAATAACGAACATACAATAGTAAAAGCATGATAGTTCAAAATGTAGTGAAATAGTTAGTAGCACAGTAGTATTTTATTTATTTTATTGGTACTAATGATTTTTTCTTTAAAATAGAATATAGTGCAATAGTGAACGAATATGATAAAAAAAATGATAGTTCAAAATGTGGCAAGATAGTTAGTAGCACATATTAGTTTTTTTTATATGTATATGCAGTACTAACATTTCTTTTTTCTTTAGAACAAAACATAGCACAATAACAAGTATAGCACGATATTAAAAGCATGATACTGTAATTCAGGATATTAGTAGTGTAATAATATTATATATTATATACAGTACTAACATTTCTTTTTTTTTATAGCAGAACATAGTGCACGATAATGAACATATGATAGTAGAAGTATGATAGTTTGGGATATAGCAAGATAGTTAGTAAGAGTTTTTTTTTTTAATATGGTACTAACATTTCACAAGATAACTAATGTACCACAATAGTAGAAACATAATGGTTCAGGACGTAACAAGATAGTAGCAGATAGTAATTTTTTTTCTTTTTATACAGTATTAATATTTTTTTCTTTAAAATGGAACATAGCATGATAATAGAGATATGATAGTTTGGGATGTTAGTAACACAGTAATATTTTTTGTTTTTTTTTAAGTACAATACTAATGTTTCTTTTTTCTTTAAAATGGAACATAACATAATGTGATAAAGAATGTACAATTATAGAGGCATGAAAGTTCGGAGTGTAGCAAGATAGTTAGTAGCACAGTAATTAGTATGGGCATGCATGATAGTTCGAGACATTAGTAACACAATAGCATTTTTTTTTTTTTATGTAGTACTAACATTTCGTGCAATAACAAATGTAGCATAATAGTTAAAGCATAATAGTTCAGAATGTGGCAAGATAGTTAGTAGCACTGTAGTTAATATGGGCATGCATAATAGTATAAGGGTAGCATAATAATATGAGGTTTAGCAGTGCCAGTGGTAGTGTTCGGATCTGTTTGATTTTTTATCTAGATAATACAGATAACAGATAACGATTTTGTTCAACAGATAATTTATCCGGATAGTTACTTTAAGTTCAAATAATTATCTATAGATTATCTGTATTAATATATATGGTGAAACCGTGAAGCAAAGTATACCCTTTATGCGATACAATTGGCTAGCCATACATACATGTGCATATACTCATAAATTTATAACTCATGACTTTGATGTGTATGTACATACATTACCTACAATACAGCATTTATGTCATATGAATATGAATTATTAATTCTTCCTAGTTTATTTTTACTTCCTAACCCTGATAATGTAAATCAATGGCATTTATGCAATTATAGTGATGTGCATAATACCGTGAAAGACTTACCAAGTAAAGAAAAAATAAGAATCACGGGTTTTTTATTATTTTTTTATATCATTGTCCTTTGTTTATATGTGAGAAATAATTTATACTTTTTTTAATCGTTGCTATTCAAATTACAGACGGTAACTGTTAATATTTATTCGCTTGCTTGGTAAGCATAAGTGTGTATATGAATTTAACCTTTCTAAAGATATTATCCCGGCTTTAATCATAAATACTATCTTTTTGTTCTTTGATTAGACAAACCTGCACACTATGTGTTCGCAAATTAGCTTGCTGCTGAGTAGAGTAAATGCAAATTTGGTGCAAAATTTTTTAATTTTCAATACTGGTTTTCTATATCTATTAATGCGGAACTGGGAAATTTGAATTTTGACGGTAGAACATATAATTCCAGGGTATTAATATAAGAAACAGATATTGCACTTTGAAAGTCAGACTAACAATTTTATACAACATAAAATACAGGTGCAAGTTAAACAAATTCATTTTGTTAATTCTGCTAGCCAAATAGAAATCACTTTACAAGAAATATTAAAAAAATTCAGATGAAAAAATAATTGAATAGTGATTGGCGATTAATTATCGATTAGATTAGTATTAATGTCATAGGTGGGAATGGAATTTAAGTGGATTTGGAATTTCCTAATTAAATTAGGGTTAGGGTATACGTATTATAAAATTAAACCCAAAATGAGATTTTATATATAAATTCTGAATCTATTTTCACCTACTATATTAACTTAAATTATCGATACAAATTTTAATTTCAAAGTGATAAAGAGATACATATTTTATTTCCTTTTTTTTTGCACGATTTTTTTAAAACTAATTATTTTTTTAACTAATTGTAAATTTTTTCGAATTTGATATAAATTAGACAAATATCAAGAGCTTTAAATTCTAAGTTATTATTACTTATCTACCAAAACTTTATTAAGATTAAATAATCGTATGTAATCAATTTAGCCTATTTCTATATGTATTCGTACCCTTGCTTCGCTATATACATTTATCCAATAAAATGCAAGATTTTGCGCATGTACGCCATTTAATTTGCAATATAACCATACACTACACGAAATATTCAATATCGACCTGTTTGTGATATGAACTTATAGGAATATATATAATTTGTATCTGCATTTATCTCAAGTATAATATGTACTATTAAAGTTGTTAATGGACCAATATGCTCCGGAGCAACACAGGTTATACTCCAGTTTAAAGATAGAGTAAGTTGAGATATCAAAAATTATATAATAAGCCGGAGGTATAATCCTGGGTTGCATTACACAATATTTATAATAATTAACAGATAATCTAGATAGTTATCCGGATAATGGAATTATGAACAGATATAGATAACAGATAATGACTTTTATCAACAGATAATTATCTTTAGATAAACAGATTATTACAATTACTTCTTTTGTAGTAAATAATTACTACATTACTATATAACATGATTTGACTTACAGCGCCAATCATTAGACATTACTATGGCACTTTTTTATATAGATAAAAGGTTTTTGAATATTACACATGAATAAAAATTCACAGTCTCGATAAGACTACAAGATCAAATATACAGTCAATAATTACATCGATAGTGATACTGATAACTTAACTGCTATTAAAGTAGTTAGCATATAGAAGGGCAGCTCATGTAAAAAACAAAAAAAATGAGATGCATATAAAAATGCATAGTATAATGCACTTTCCCGTATTGTTTTGTATTTCCTTGTATCAAAAATTTGTGTCCTTCCATATTGTACTTTATATAATAGAAATTCACAATACACTTACTGCGCCAATAAGATTATGATATTTCTATTCAAATTTGTTCATGAGATTTTATTAAACCAAATTAAATTTAAATTTCACCAGTTTATTTTCTTCTTCATCTTTTTCTGACATTTTTAGGTATATTTTGTTTTGATATCACATATTCATTGTCCATCAATGTCACATCACTAGAATTATGTTGTTTGTAACCACTTTGCTTCCTGACGCTTCCACGGTTTCATTTACTTCTAACATTCATCAATAGATCGTTTGCTTGTCATTCTTAAATCGAGTTCTAAAGCATATGGGTGATCTTATTAGACCACCCTTGAGCTTTTTGAGAACCTTCATTTTTTGCTGTCAGATATCTTTGTGGTGGAAAGCTTTCAAATATGTCTGGAGGAACAACAAAATAAATATTTATGTTGCTCATATGTTTTATCCATGTAAGTGAACGTTTAAGGTCATTTGAGACCTTTGACCTATACAACAAACCTGAGTTAATTTACAAGAGCTATAAATGGTACTGCTTTAGTTCACTAAAATTATCTCATCAATAACTCATTATAATAACAAGTACGGTGAAGTAATTTTAATAAAGTAATAGAGATAGATCATGCGTATCATGCGTATTTAAATATATGATTCTGAAAAATGAGTAAAAATGCACATTTTTCCCATCACTAAATAAGCTGTAACACTATAAATTTAATTATATTGGGTGGGTGCAAGGTTCCTGGACAGCGGTCTTTTTTACTATCTCTCTAATATTAAAAGTTTTTATAAATATATATATATACAATATGAACAGTATATAAAGTAGCCAAGGTTTATAGAAAGTAGCCAAGGTTTATAGATTAAAAAAATTATATTAGCAAAGATAGTAAAAAGGTCCCTGTCCAGGAACTTTTCAACCGCCCGATGTTTATATTTTCTTACCTTAACCCCATGGTTCTTCGAAACCATTATTTGAAATAAAGCCAAGTCATTATTATCGAGACTGAAAGAATCGATTGATGCAAATGTTTTTGAGTTGGGCTTATTATAACGTTCTTTATTTACTTCATTCAGTGTAGTAAAAACATTGCACTCTAATTTCTTGAGTTTCTTTTCCGTAATTTTTGAATCACCATCATTCCCTTTGTAGCTCCAGGTGGGCAAAACTTCGAATAAATTTCCACGAAATCCACTAACATTAGAAAATCCATCACAGCACATAACAAAATCTCGAACATCTCTTCTAATTTTATACTCGTAGTCTCTAATAATTTTGTTATGTACCTCACGAGAGGCAAAGCGGTAAGTTGCACTAGTAAATATTTTATCTATATCAAGATACACAAGTTTACCCTAATAGCATCTTCGGGCATACCAAACTTATTAATAGAGTTCAAACACTTTTCATAGTCAACCTCAGCAACTATTTGCTCATAGACTGCTTGGTATGACTCATCGTCCCATTTAGCAAGAACTGACCTAGGTATAGGTCCCCGCCTATCCAAAAAAGCTCTAAATAATTCACGCGTAAATATTTTACCTTTATCATCTTTTTTGCCTTTATAAAAGGCAGTCCATAGTTTATTAATTTTCTCAAGTGCCCAAACTGGAAAAGTACTTAGGTAAGCCTGGCCACTTTATTGCCTTATCATATCTTTCTGCTTTTGGCGATGTTAAAAGTACCATGTACGCCTCATATAAAAACTTTAAAGGTTGTGCATCAATGAGCAGAAACACTACCATCTGGCGAGAATTGGTAACAAAATTTTCTCCTCACAATACCAAACTATTGTAGACTTAGGGTACTTATGGTGAATGTAAAAAGGTGATAAAACCAAAATAAGATTTTCCAATACCAGGTGTACCGGTAATAGCACAATCACTCCTAGCTGGGCCGCCTTTTTTTCGATTTTCAATTAAATCAATTAATTGAAGGTAGCATTTCCTCACAAAAAGATTGATCCATAATTATGACGCCCAAGAAAGAATGTGTCAGGCAAGCATAGAATTCCTCCGAAATTATCCATTAATTCTGAAGGCAAACTCAAACCAACATATTTTCCATCACTATATAGATTACTATCCGCATTAGCAATAACCCCTTTATTCAAATAAAATTGGTTGTCCTCAATAGTGGAATAATCTTTCAAGTGGTTTAATTCATCGTTGTTCATATGACGCGGAATAGGAAATTCTATTTTTGTATCAAATAGTTTATTCCAAAACTTAATGATACAGGAATATTATCTAGGAAAAAATATTTATTGTTATATTTGCATAATATTAGATATAATGCTTTTTAGTAAGTATGACTACAGTACCCTTTCCACAATACCAAAAAATATATATTGGTAAAATTTATAGGTATTATTCCAAATAAATATAGATACTATATTGTAATAAAGTAGACATCTATCTGAAGCAGCCACTTCAGATAGCTGAAGTGGTTATTACTATTACTTGAAGTGGTATTATTTAAAGTTGCCACTTTGGGTGTGAAGCTATAATACGAAAATTGCAACACCAATAGGAGGCAACTTCAAATACAACACATCTAGTATCTTTTACCATGATTAACATCCAGGTAAGTGCTATTTAAGAAATCTGATATTTATTATAATAATACCAAGGGTACTATAGTCATTGACATATGATAAAATGCAATATCTTAGATTTTCTAAATTTTTTAACTTACCATATATGGACTTGCTTAGATTTTGTGATACTCCAATTAATCTTGACTCATCATTAGGTGATGAAATTATAATTTGGATATGCTTCTCTTGAGGTTTTTTAAAGTATTTACATATTGGTTTGGTTGGCAACAATATTTCATGATCATTGGAAGTAAATCCATTGATCATATCTTCATCCTCATCCGGTATTTCCACTTTCCAAAGTTTTAATTGGTCTGCGTCAATATCTTTTTTTTTTGGTTATAATTGCTCTTTTAAATGACCAATAAGTTTATTTTTATTTATGTCAATAGGAAAAGCGTTGATAAATGAATTCCCTTTGACAAGACAAATCAATGTAATAGTAGATGATGGTGCAAGATTTTCTTTATTGCTAATCTATGATATGCAATAATCAATAATTGGAATTAGCATATAACTAGCATTTTATATGAGCCTAAATATATATATCAGATATTAGTCAAATAAGCCAACATGCCTAACTGTATATAGAATTTATAAAAATAATAGTACATTCTTTTAATTTAAGAATCATTCAAGTTTGAATTAAGATATTCTTAAAACTATTTGCAAGTAAAAATTAAAATTTTACAAAAACTTTTAAATAATAAAGAATATATATCTAAAATTTAAATATTATATAATTTTACAAATAAATTAGTGCTTTTTTATAACTTATAAAATTGAGGCATGTTATTTTATTTGACCAATAAGTATAACAAACAATAAAAATGTTCTTTGCATGATAACCACATGCTAGAATTTTCATAAAAAATTTACTTACATCACAGTTATTGATCACTGTTTTCCAATACAACTTTAGACCATTCCTAGCACGCTCTTAATCAACCTATTATAGGAAAAAGATATTAGAATAAATTATTATTTTAAACTCAGTTAATGTTATTTCTTTTTTATAAAAATAAAAAACATACTTTTTTTTTCAAAATAGCCAGGGCATCTGTATCCAAGAAATTTCTGCTTCTTGTATAAAGGCGCTTGCCTATAAATTGTCAAGTTCACGCCATTTACTTGACAAAGGTGATAAGGTAGTAATCTTATCATTACAACTTTCTAGAAATTTTTTATATGAAAGTTTTTTATATTTTTTAAAAAAAGAAGTAATAGTTGAAGAGAAGTTAAAATGTATCATGATATATAGATTTGCAAAATGCTATAAATGAAAAGAATGAGAGAAAAAAAGAAAGATGAGGAAGAGAAAAGAAAAATTTAAAAAATAAGAGTGCGTTGCAAAGTTTTTTTTTGAATATCTTTCTATTGTTATAACAGACTTAAGATTATTGAAGTCAAGTTTACAACGTATTAAATCATGTTGTTTATTTTATAGGAAAATAGCCTATCAGAAATTAACCAATGCACATGATTTTCTGCAGCCTTATGCAAGTTAGAAACTCTGCAGCACAACAATAAAAAAAATCTTGAGCATGTGAGTAGTTGTGGCTTGTTTAACTAAGATACATATGTATGTAAATTTTAGCTATTGTTAGCTATGAAATTTTTGGTTTATTATAATGTCAGATTTTATAATATATGTTTTAAGAGTTTCGATAGAATATCTAAAGGTATAATAGTTGATTAATAATAATATAATGATAAGAGATTGATGATCCGATTTTGGTAATCACAAGATTTTGCTAATCTCCGCTTTTGGTAATTTCTGATCCATGCGATCCGGGCATAAGTGCGACGGATTATATTCGTCACCGTCTGATATTCTGGGAAAATCGGTTGTGGTACCCTGTGCACATTCTTCGGTGCATTGGCCAATCAGATTCAAGATTTTGTGTACAAATGAAAAACTCGGTGTGTGTAGTTGAATTAGTTGGTTTTGGAATCAACTAACTTAATTTCTACCATAATCTGCTGTTACAAAACTTGTTAGCTATTGCAAGTGCTGGAATTAACGGTTGTGGTTTCTATCCAATTTATTGTAAAATTTTGTTAAACTTACTGACTATTGTGATTTATTGGCCAGAGCGTAGCGATGGTCAATTAGTGTCTATGCAAAGTGATACAAAAATTACCTTCCTGATGTGCTTCAATTGTAAAAATCTTGACAAATTTTACTTTTTTGATATACTTGCATATATATGATGTATATTTTATCAGAAATGGAATTTGGAAATTTTTTGTCTGTTCGCACGCATGTCTATATTTGTGCTTTAATGTTACCAATATATGCATATTAACGCGTTTGTGTAATATGATGAACATCATATAATGGGTTCAGGGCTATGCATTAGCTAGTATAAATACTATATGCAGTACAATATAGTATTTAAAATTTTAAATACTTTGGCTCCAGCCCTACAATGCTATGCATTAGCCTAGTTGTAAAAAAAAAATAAAAAATTTACGTACGTACGTCGATATTTGATGTTATGACACTTAGTATTTGGTTGATCACTATGATTTACCTTAAGAATAATGGGAGATCACGTGACCTAAAAGCGCGAGAGTCACCATAGAACAAGCGTGGTCGTCAATCTGCAAAAGGAAACTGATTGAAAACGAAAGATTATATGTAAATGATGCAATGATATTACATTCATGTATATTACCGGATTTAACTGGACCGCTGCAGGCGTATCCCTGATTAGTTATCTTAAATCAGCTGAATTTTGTAAACCACTATACTACTAAATAGGGATGGGTACGGTTACGGTTATAGCCGTTTGTGACCGGCTATAGCCGTAGCTGATTCTAGTTGGTCAGAGGGCTTAGCTGACCGACTAAAATTGTAGCCGATCGAAAAACATTTTGCGCTCAATCAGGAGCCAGATGCAGCAATTCCCCTGTAATTAACAATAAAATTGCGCAGGGGTTGCCGAACAGACGAAACTAGACAAGCGTAGTTACTTGTGAGTATCAGCCGGTAGTTTCTGATTTATGTAGAGAGGTGGGTGGGTGAATTTTGACTGTTATTGTTGTTGCTTGTGAGTGGAGAGTGAGAAAGAGTCTGTGGCAAGTGTATTTATGTGATTTTTAGCCGATGCTTGGTGTAATGCCATGTGATTGGTACTTATTTGCACGGGTAACACAAACCAAAAAAGGGGATCGCTAAAGCCTT
The DNA here is from genome assembly GCA_003550325.1 of Gigaspora rosea. Classification (NCBI taxonomy): domain Eukaryota; kingdom Fungi; phylum Glomeromycota; class Glomeromycetes; order Diversisporales; family Gigasporaceae; genus Gigaspora; species Gigaspora rosea. Next base: position 343,189 of record QKWP01000276.1, on the reverse strand, counting down.
GTACACATGTAACTTTTGAAATTTTAGTTATAATTAGGGTTAGGGTTAGTTTACCGTTAGGAGAGTGTATATATATAGGTAATATTGCCTTCTTTACATTTTTTTATTAATGCACCAGAACGGGTTTAGACTATCATTTTTATGTTTTTACAGTTTTTTTAATTTTTGACTTCTTCGTGTAAACAAAATTTCATGATTCTGATTGGCTGATCTACATAGAAAAGTCACGTGGGTACAAGGCTTTAGCGGACCCAGAGACCCATAAAAATTTTTGTATTATACAAAATCTTTATTTGCGTTATTGCAAAAATTTGTATTAATTTGTAATAAGTCTTTTATGTTCATTCATTTTCTCTTTCGGAAACTTTAATTTAGCACACTATCTGACATTATTAGCCAATCAAATTTATAGAATACATGTGAATTTTACTATTAGAAATTTGGTTTAATTTGCATTATTAATCTAAATTTGCATTAGTTTGTATTACAGTAATTTATATACAAATTTTTACGGGTCTCTGAGCGGACCCCCAAAAAAGAAAAAGGAATTCCGATTTTGTAAATAAACTAAGTGCGTGAGATAAAAATTTAGGGTTAGGGCCTTAACGTTAGAGGCTATAGGATTAGAATAATGCTTAATATAAGTAAAATTTCATTCCCGTCATTTTTAATTAGTGCACCAAGATCGATTTAAACATTAGTTTTTGCGTATTTTCGCTTTTTTCTTCTTTTAAGTAATGTGTAACCCGTCTGATCAGCTTTCGAATAGATCGACATGGATCAGCAATCATCACGTTATTTGTTTACTTGTGCTAACAAAAATTGGTCTAAACTAATCTGTAATCTCAATTATCTCAAGAATGACTAAACCAATTTTGATGATCTAGTTATATGCCAATAGTCGATAATAACCAACCGAAACTGACCATAACCGCTGAACCCATCCCTACTACTAAAGCATCCAATCATAACCAATATTTCGCAAAACTTGAGTAAAACCATACACTTCATACTTTGTACTACTGTACTTCCTGGTATAATAAGAGGACAATCCTATAATTCCAAATTTGATGTTCATGATAAATTGGGTTTTATATAATTGCTTTATAGCGCAATTGTTCAGAACTAATATGAATAATTACTTATAATATACAGTATATGATTAATAAAATCAAAAGCAAGCTTCGTTTTGTGTTTATAACCATTTTAAAATATATTAAAATATATTATATGAATTTAAAAAAATAATATAAATGAATATGACAACTTATACATATTTAATACTAATTTAAAAATGAGTTAAAATAAGCTTTGTAAAAAAATCTATTTTAAGCATTAGTTTCATTACTCAAAATTTTTTTTACATTAGTATTAGCTATAATTTCACAAGTAGGGAAAAAATTTACACTCATATGATTACCATCCAATTCTATGTATTCAAAATCCTCTTTATTCATTTCTTGTAATTCCCTCCAAGCTTTTTCCAGATATTTAGAGTCACACTCTCTTCTAATTTTAGCTTTAAAATACATAATTGGAAATGGTTTTGAAGAGATAGGTAATTGATATTCCTTTATTGCTTTCATGTCAAACTTTACTATATTAAAATAACCTTTCAAATATTTTAATGTTGAAGTTTCTATATGATTTTTTTGATGTGCTGATGGCATAATTTTTTGAGCAATATACTTTAATTTTTCTTCATCATTACCAATCTCATTTAATTCAGTTAGATCATGATTTAAAGAATATATATGGTGCAAACATTCCAACAAAGTTGTTGGAATTATTGGCATATCTAGATTGCTAGGTGTATCGACTATTGTAACAAGTTTAATATATTTTTTTCGTTTCATTAATTCACATGCCATTTCATAAGCTATAATTCCACCAAAAGATGATCCGAATAGATAATATGGTCCATGCGGGTTAACTTTTAAAAGATCAGTAAGGTAATTTTGTGCATATTCTTGAACAGTGTTGTATTTTATTGAATTTAATTCATGATTTTGTAGTCTAGGGAATTCAAATCCGTAAACAGGCATGTTACCAAAATATTTAGCCATGTTAAAATAAATTCCGCAAGAACCGCCAACAGGATGTATCATATAAATTGAAGGAAATATATTAGGATTTCCATGATTTAATGTTATCAGAGATGAGCAAGATTCATTTTCTTTAAAATCTATTGGCTTAATATTCATTGACTTGTCTTTAATAAATGTAGTCAATGACTTTGGAGTTGGAGAACTTAATAAAATATTTGTAGAATTAAAATGTATGCCAACTCCTTTGTTAAGTAAAGCCAATAAATTTATTGCCTTGAGAGAGTTACCACCAGCTTCAAAGAAATCACTGTCTTCATTAATGTTATCAATACCAAGACTCATTTTAAAGTACATTATAACCTTTTCTTTAATGGATAATACATTTTCTTGTTTTTGAATTTGAACATGTTTATGTTGATTTTGTATTTCAAAAACTTCATTAACGTTATTTATTAAAGATTCTGATTTTTGAGGCCAATAACTTAGAGAGTGATCAAATTGGTATGTTGGTAATCGGATCAGATGGACTTTTAATAATGAAGGTTTCATAAGGTTATAATAGGTATACCAATCAATTTCAATTCCATTACACCAACTTTCTGAAATTAATTTTTCAATACTAAAATTTATCGGATCAAATCCATAAACAACTACAGCTTCATTATTCAAAATATTTTGGATAAATAAATTTAAGACTTGCTCGAGTCCGACTTCAACGAATATTGCATTTGGAATTGTTGATTGAATTGTTTTAATTCCAGATTCAAATTGAACAGTTTCTCGTATATGTGTTCTCCAAAAATTTGTTGTAAATGCTTCTTCTGGTTTTGTCCAATCACCACTTTCATTTGAAATGAATGGAATATTTATCATTTTATTGTGTTTAGCAGCCTGTGAAATCAGTGGATAAATCTTATTTTCAAATTTATCTAATATATACTCTGTCATATGAGAATGAAACGCATGTGTAGTCGAAAGTTGTTTAACTTTATATCCACATTCTTTAAGTGTCTTTGCCAAATCTTTTATATTATCAGGACTTCCAGCAAATACACATTGTCCAGGTTCATTTACTGCTGCTAATAAAATTCTTTCAGTTTTCACAAAGTTTATTGCTATTTCCTTATTAATATTTGCTGCTAACATTAACCCTTTATCCATTTTATACATGATATTAGTTCTTTCTAATACTAAAGGTAATGCAATATCAATTGTGAATATACCAGCTAATGTAGCAGCCATGTATTGTCCAAGACTATGTCCTATCATTCCGGCTATAGGATACTTAAAAATTTTTTGAAGAATTTCTGCTATGATATGACTTGACATAAAAACCAATAATGGATAATATTTTATATCTAATTCTTGTGTAGTATTTAAAAGATAATTTCCTAGATTCGGTACTATAGGATCATAATTTTGCAAAATTCTAACATATTCCATAAATTTTTCTCTATAAATTTTTGAAGACCTATAAAGTTGCCGGTGAATTATGATAGAATATTTTCCTTGTCCAGGAAACGAAAGATAATATTTGGTGATGAAAATTTTACTTTTTTAGTCATCTTGGTCATTTTAAGTTGTGATATAGCATCTGAAAGAGATGAAGTAACAATTACATCTCTAAAGTTATATTGACTTCGACCAATTTGAAGGGTTTTCTCAACGTTTTTCAAAGCATTTTCATCTTTAAGATACTCTAGATGTACGATCATTTTTTTCTCCATCTCTAAAAGACTTGCATGACATTTAGCTAAAAATGGCAAAATAAATTTATCGGTTTCATCAAAATGTTCTTCTGTTTCTTGAGAATTGTTTAAATATTCGGCAAGGATACAATGTACATTAGTTCCACCCATACCAATTCCAAGAATACTAGCAAACATAGTCCTCTGTTCTTCATATTTTTGTAGTTTGGTAGCAACATAAAATGGACTTGATTCAAATTCAATCATCTTATTTGGCTTTTGAAAAGATCCACTTGCCATTGGAGGAATAATGCGATTCTCTAATGATTTAACAGCCTTTATAATTCCTGCTAATCCTAATGCTATAACACAATGCCCGATATTAGATTTTACTGTAGTAATTGCACAAAATTGTTTTGGAAGTTCTTGTGAACTTTCAACAAACGCTTTTATTAATGCTTTAATTTCAACTGGGTCACCAATTTTGGTACCTGTCCCATGTGCTTCTATAAATGCTATTTCAGAAGGAGAAACTTTTGCTAATTGAAGTGGTTTTTTAATTACATCACATTGCCCATCTGAACTTGGAGCACTATAACCAACTTTATTAATTTGTCCATCATTATTTATTGCAATAGATTTAATAATTGCTAAAATCAGATTTTGATCTCTTATTGCATTAGATAACTTTTTTAACACTATAACTGATACGGAACTTGTAAATATGATTTCATCTGATTTATGATCAAAAGGTTGCATTGTTCAATTAGCAGAATAAATAAATCCAGGTTGCGCAATATATCCAACTTGAGGAAGTTCTAACCCTGACGAACCAACTATAGCAATATCACAATCCTCAGATTTAATACTATTGTAAGCAATTTTTAGAGCTGTTAGGAACTAGAACATGTAGAGCCAGTACAGGACCCTAAACAATCTATGTGAAGTCATAGTTGAAAAATAGCTAATGGAGGGCCGTTTTTTAAAAAAGGTTATATTTGAAAAGTAGGTATTGGAGAAAAAGGTTATATTTGAAAGTGGGTAATGGGTAAAATGAGTATATTTGAAAGAATGGTAATGGGGTAATTTTTATAAATGTTATATTTGAAATGTGCTAATAAAAAATTGGGCTATAATAATAACCCGGCAGGTAAAAAGGAGAGA
>QKWP01000276.1:218530-337722 GCA_003550325.1 Gigaspora rosea | reverse complement strand
TTTTTTTTTTTTTTTTTTTTTTTTTTTTTTTTTTTTTTTTTTTTTTTTTGATAACGGTTTTTTTTTTTTTTTTTTTTTTTTAGAGAACGTTGTATTTCAAAAAAAGGTAAAATAAGGTAAAAGTTCTATTTAATGTTTGAAATATAGCTTATATTACCAAAACTAAACTGCTAACCAAAAAATTTTTACTATGATGCTCAAATATAACCTCACATAGATTGGTTGGGGTTCTGCCAGTACTAAACGCTGGTCCTGTAAGATTCAATAAATATGAAATCATTGCCGCAGAACTTCCAGGCATATAATTAATATCTATTGTTAACTTTGTTGCGAGATCTATATTATTTTGAGGAATTAATTCTTTATATTTACTATATTCTGTAGCTATGAAAACACCAATTTTTCCTTTTTCTCTTCTTGGATCAATTCCTGTATCATCTAAAGCTTGAACACTTTTTTCCAATAATAAACGTTGTTGTGGATCCATATTTACTGCATCTTGTGCATTTATATTAAAAAAGTTAGCATCAAATTTATCAATGTCCGCAAGTAGACCACATGTTGGTACTTAATTTGAATTAGAACATAGAGAAATTGGTATGTCTAGTTGTTCAAGTTCTTTGTCTGTAAATCTATGTAATGCATTTTTACCAGTTGTTACCATTTCCCATAACTCATTAACTGATTTTGCACCAGGAAAACATCCTGCCATTCCAACAATTGCAATTATGTCTTTATTATCACTTGATGTTCTGTTAACATGTATCGGCATATCATTTCGCTTAATTGAGAATTATGAACAGGTGTAATACCATTGATGTTTATTTTAGATTCATTTGAAACCTTCATTGTGGATTGGTTATAAATTTTAATATGAAGTTAATCGATTTAATTATTATATAGTTATATAGGTTATAATTATAATGGATAAAACCTTTGCTTTGTAAGAAAAATAAATTTAAATAAACATTCAACTATCGATGTAACGGAATTTTGGGTCTATTTAATAAAAATTTTTGAAGAATTCGTTATATGGTTGTTTAGCATACAAATAACAGATTTACACCTTTATTAAAAATTTTTTTTATCTTTAAAAGTTTCCTTAAAATGCCCTTAATTACAATGATAATCACTATACTTTTGATTAACCTTAAACTTATATAGTTATTGTTTAGTATCACTTAACTATTTTTATATATATCTCTCTGTATCACTATCTTATTTCTTATTTTATATTTATATTCTGTTATTTCTATATTTAATTTTCATTCTAAGATAAACTATAATCACTAACTATATAGTACACAGATCAGATTGTCATCCGGATGGAGTCTAGATCCCTTAGCACCCATTTCCACTATCTTATCAAAGAAGTCGGGATGGCACTTCTTTTGAAAGCTGATGAATCGGCAAAATTGTACATAATGAACGTGAAGCATTTAACTATTTTATGAGAATCAATTTGAGGAGTATCATTGCATTGGCGTTTCATAAAAAAATAAAAAAATTTCGATTAAGGCAAAATGCAATAGGAAAAGTTTAATTTGTTTTGTATGAAATAATGAGTTGTTTTGAATAACGAGATAATGTGAAAAGGGCCTATTCAAAAACAATGCAAGGTAGATTTAGAATGAGAATGAAAGGAGGAACAGTGTTGTAAAGTATGAACAGAGGAAATGATATTTAGATATTGTATTTAATTTATGTATACCGAATTCTGTATTAAACACAGTAAAGTTCTCTTACTATAAACTTCGATCTATCTAATATAAACTATACATAAGTTAGTTGTCATTTTAAGAGTTGAAGGCAACGTATCTAGTATTCTACATAGTCATTATTTGTTTTATTGATTATTGAATGATTATTAATAATCATGAATTGTGCACAATTCACGATCAAGTGATTTATTACTATGTTGATATACTTAAGTGATGAGCGATTACTTATTGATAAAATTAATATTAATAGCAACTAATTATGAGAATCGATAACAAAAATATTTTAACCTTACACTTGCGTCAGTGGTATATAATTGATTTATTTCTAATTGTGATGCAATAAAAATATATTCAACAATTATAATTTTTATTTACCAAATTTTTTAACATAGATTATATACTGATTATATCATAATTATTGCGTATATATATATTGAAAGCATTAAATTCTACTTATTTACCAAAAATGTACATATTATTCATTATTTAGGAATTGATATTTGATTGATACATTGATCGATTTTAGTGATAGACTATTACTAGTTATATTATAGAATTGTTAACAAATATAGTTAACCTTATATTTGCGTCAGTGATATATAATTGATTTAAAATAAGTTATTTCTAATCGTGATGCAATAATTGTCGCAAATCATAATAAAATCAGGAAAAATGAAATGTGGGTTCTATTTAACACTATAAAACTATTTATATAAACTCTACTCTAAAACTAACCTCTAACCTTACTTAACCCCTAATCCTAAAAAATATGGCCAAAAATTTTTATTTTTTGACACCTGTCAATTTTTTTATACTAAGCAAATTACATCTTAATCTGTCATAATAATTACATATTCAACAATTATAATTTTATTTACCAACTTTTTTAAAATAAATTATTTTATAATTATTGTGTATATTGTATATATATAGAATATTTTAAATCTAAGTATAATAATTATTATTTACCAAAATTTACATAATATTCGATAATATTTATTAAATATTATATGTAATCAATTCAGCCCATCATCACTAGATATATTTAGGAATTGATACATATATTTGATTGATATATTGATCGATTTTAATGATGGGCGATTACTTATTGATAAAATTAGTATTAATAGCAATTAGTTATAAAAATCAATAAAAACATATTCACACAATTATAGTTTTATTTGTTATTTTTTTTTTTTAATATTGATTATATCATAAATATTGCATATATATATATATGGAAAATTTAAATTCCAAGTTATTATTACTTATTTGCCAAAAATTTACATAGTATTCAATAATATTAAATAATCATATGGAATCAATTTAGCCATCATAATCGATTTCTGTTAATATATTATTTACCATCACATAATTGTCTTCCCCGTTATTTGGGTCAGTCTTAGCGTTATGAGTATGAGTATGAATATTTACAGATTTTTGATCAAACCCTGATTATTTATTGCTCATATTCTTGAGTAGATTCTCTAACTTTAGCGTTAGTTTTATCACATAATATAGATATTTATTACAATTTTTTCTTTCAAAGTTCTTTTTTTACACTTTTTTATCTTAAGTATTAAAATTGATTGGGTATCGATATTTGCTAACTAAAATTTCTTAGGTCCAATTAATACCACAATGGGCCTCGCAATTATTTTTTTTTTTAGACGAAAAAATAATAGTAATTTACCACTTTCTAGAAAGATTTTGCTCTGAATTTAATTGACTCATTTAAATTTTTTTATACACACCTCCTTTACTCTAAAACATTTGTTCTCACCATTATTCCTGCCTAATTAATCATACATTCCACCTTTAATTGTTTCCATCTTCTTCTCTCACCATCCTGAGCCTATTTCGACTTCAATATTCACTGTTTTCCTGCACGATAGTAACAACTGATTTATCATAAAGTTTAAATTTGTGCCATTTGATCCAACTTTGATCATTATGGCGCGCTTGTCACTTTAACTAATTTTTGGTCCCAAATTTAAGTTTTAGGGACAAAATTTATAATAGATTTTCTAATACCGGTATTGAATCCTCCAAAAAAATTATTAGCCCTCCGATCTATAATAAATCTATAATAAAAATACGCATAACCCATTTTAAATTTCAGTACAATTCGGTTAACCCATTTTAATTTTATCAAATAATTTTGTTTGTTACATTTTTCTAATATGCACATAATATATAAATTAATGCATAAATTCAAATGTTCTATTAATTAGATGACTCACAATCTGTGGTCAAAATTTTCAAATTTTGGTGTATTTTACAAATCCGCCGTAATGTCATTCATTGGATATATTCTAGAGTAGATGCTTCACTTAGAGCAATTCTTGTCAGTATAACATAATGATTTGCTACAATTCATGTTCAATATATCAATTTTTTGATTAACTTTAGGATTTTGCAAATCATGCATATTGATGAGCTATGCTAATTATTAATGCTAATTATAACGCTTATTATTTAACGTTAACGTTTAGGTACGATTATTTGAATTTTATGTTATTGTTTTAGCTCTTATTTTATGACTATATAATTTAAATTAGTATGAATTAGTTCGTACTAATGTGTATGATCAGTGGTTTTATTGGTTTCATAATGCCGTAGGCATTGTTTTTCCTAAAACATTGTAGAATAGTTGCGAATTTAACGAATGGGAAAACATATACAAGCAATATCTTAATTTAAGTAAAAGGCAGGCATAACTATAAATGGCACATAATATAACCGATTGCATATGTGATTTAACACATAATATATTGTGTATTAAATTCGCCATAGTAATAAATATTAAGAATCAATAATCAGAATTTGCCATTCGTTGTGTTATCAAATAATCAGATTAAACCAAATTATCAGGAATTAAATAATAAATAACACACGACATATATAATATATATATTTTTAAAATAAAAAAAATTTTCTAGCGCTAACCAAAGTTCCTCACATACTTTTTCTAATGTTAATTACCCTCCCCTGTGCGTAATTCAAATCAAGCCCCTGCGCATAATTCTTTTTAATGCTAATAAAAACACCTGCACATAATTTCTAATATTAATCAAATCCCTGCATGCAATTCCTTCAAACACTATTGGACATATTTATTTTATAATAAAAAATACATTCAAAACCCTGCACATATTCTGAAATCGGATGATGCTGAAATTTTGATCTATTTTAATATGAAATTTTAAAATTTTTTTAGAGATTTAGCAAAATAGCTAATTATAAATTTATATTTATTAAATATAAATTTTAATGTAATCATATTTTTCTTCTACTTGTTTTTCATTGATCCTTTCAGTGTGCTCTCCGGTTACCATCTAAAATATGCATATAATTACTTGTTTATGTAATCAGTTTAAGAACAAAGGTAATAATCACGTGTTTAGTGCAAAAGTAGCAAATTTCACATCTTGGCACAAGACAATGCTACTAGCTATTTTGCTAAAAAAAAAATAGCGTTATTTTAGATGCTACGAAAATCTGAGGACTCTGTTTTGGGGAGATTCGATATTTAAAGTGTATATGTGGATTTTAGCATGGCTATAGTTTTCAAATCAAGACCCCAAATTTTGACATCATCCGATTTTAGCATCATCCTGACATTTAATAAACATTAAAGCTTTCCTCGCACACACTTAAAAAGTATCTTGTTCAATGATTATGAAAAATGAGTTTACCAGGATGGCTCCCAAAGTTCGCTAATTATCAATGTCGCACTGCCGCAGCAGCTAATTCACCATTTTTGTTAGATAATCGAAATTATCCTTATTATCATCTAGTATATCCCGTCTAAACAAATGGGGGATATTAGATGATGATAAGGAGGATTTTGGTTATCTGGTAAAATAGTGAATTGGAGGTGACATCGATCATTAACGAATTTAAGGGTGCACCTTGGCAAACTCATGACAAATACTATGAGTGGGATGTCAACGGTTATCTCAGTTCAGCTTGGCTAAAAAAACCATAGCTAAAAGGCTTAAATTATAGCTAGTGTTTGGATCAGTGGAGGTATCTATCCGGATATCCGGATCTTAACTTTAGCTAACAGATAGGATTTGACGAATATCCGGATACTATCCGGATATTTATTATTTAAATTAATGGATATGTTTTCACGATTTGTATTACTAGTAGCACAATTAAAAAATAAAACTTTTATATTCCAAAATATTATATATTTAATATTTTTTATGTACAAAATCTTATAAATATACAAATATAATTTAGTACAATTTTTTTTGAAATTATTAATAAATCTTTTAAATTAAAAATTTTTTAGTAAATTGTTAATTTTTGTTAATTTAAAGTACTACTGGTAGTACACTTTTAAAGCTAATCTAAATTATAAAATTTTATAATAAAGTTTAATTATATAAAACTTTAGAAAACTTATATAATTAAAAAATTATTATTAGTTATATTGTAAAAATTATTACTTATATTATAAGCCATTATATAATATTTTTAAAATTTATTACAAATTGTTACTACTTATAATAAGCTTTACAAGTTTAGCTAATATTTAAAAAAATTTTATTTATTAAATTAAAATTATAAAAATTTATTTTTATAATTTTGGTTATGAAATTCTTTTAATAGTAAATTAGTTTATTTTAAGTTATATTTTTTTAAACTTTAAAAAAATTATATCTATAATTTAAATACAAATCTAAAAATAGATTTATATAGTATTTACAAAAAAAAAATTTAAATTAAATTATTTTTTATATATATATTCAATTTTAGAGAAATTATATAATTTGAATTAACAAACTTATTTTATAACTTTTATTAAAATTTAAATAAATTTATTTAATAAAAAAAAATTTTATAAGCAAAACTATTCTATAAGATAACTAGTAATTAATATATAAAACTAGTTTAAACTAAGATTTTTAAATTAAAAAAATTATATAAATTTTAAAAATACTTATAGTTATTATAATACTTGGTATACATTTGTATAGATTTAAAGACTATTTAAAGTATATTAAATAATATTTAAATAGATAATTAAATTTTAAAATTAATAGATAACGGGTTTTAAAAGTGTCACTTTGTAGTACAATGTACTTACTACCAGTAGTATACTGAAAACATATCCATTAAAAATATTACTACTTGTTTAATGTTGAAAATTTACATAAATAATTTATGCCACAAGAAATCTTAACAATAATTATTTAAATTAAATATAATTAAAATTTAATTATTTTATGATATAATTAATTTTGAACAAAATTATAAATATAGTTAAAAATATAAGAAAAATATAAACATAAGTATGTTTTTTTTATTTTAAAATCTGATAAAATCTGATTTATTAAATTAGCAAATTAGATTTATATATATATTGGCAAAATCTGTTATTAAAATATATAAAATATATTTTATATTTTTAAATAATATAAAATTTAAATCAATTATATAATTATATATATCTTAAATAGTTAAGATATTATTTTTAATTGCAAAATTATTTATTAAATTCTATTTATATAGTATTTAGATACTATCTGGATACTATCCAGATACAAAACTAAAAAAGATCTGGATATCCAGATTTATAAAAATAATAATGGATATTCAAAAAATATTTGTATTTTATCCAGATTCAATTACTAACTACATATTACTCTGGTTATTAGTAAAAAAAATCAAAATATCGATACAGTGAATTATACTGACATTTTATATTAAATTTTTGAAAAAAATATCAGTATAAAAAGATTTACTATAATGTCATTATATCCAGATATTGGTATAGCCAAAGTTACATATATAGCTTTATAGCTATAATTTAAGCTATAGTTTAAGCTATAGTTTATAAGCCAGTTATAAATTTAATAAAACTAATATAATATAAATTATTTAAATTATCTAAAATTACTAAAAATTTTGCTATAAACATAGTCTATAAAATAAATAATAATACAAAAAAACTAGAATATTAGTTTATTATTAATTATCTTTTTTATAATAAACCAACTAACACAATTAATATAAATTTGCTAGTTCTGCAATAGTACTGTATTTACTCGAAATAACGCACATGGGCGTTATTCAAAAATTGCATTTTCTTAAAATAGCATATTGGTTTCAAAATAATGCCCATGTGCGTTACAATATAACGCACACTCCAAATGCCTAATTAATAATCTGCTGAAATAACAAATTCGAATAACAAGCAGAAATAAAAATTTTTTAGTCAAAAAAGTCTCACTTTGATCAGAAAGGCTATATATAAAATTAAGAAATATAGGCTTTTTATACATCACACATATATAATGCACAAATTTTTAGAAATTAGACCTTTACCCTAAAATAACGCCCATGTGCATACTTGAAATAATGCCGCATCCCTCAAAATAACGCGCAGGTGTGCGTTATTTTGAGTAAATGCTGTATATAAGAACAATGACCCTAATTTATTTTTGACTATTTTTGTAGTTTTTTTTATTTTTAGTAAATATTAAGATTTTTAAAATCGTTAGCTATTTATAGATTATTTAAGGTTCTATAAGGACTCTAAAATATATATAGATAGGTAGATATTAGTTTGCTTATTTTTGGTTTTTTATAGATTTTTTCTATTTATACTATAGTAATTTTTGCTTATTTTTGAGGTTTTTTTGCAGATCTTTCTATTTTTATATAGTTTTATAATAAATTTAACCTATTTATATATATTTCAGAGCTCTGGTATATAAATAATACCTTAAAAAAAACAACAAAAATTAAAAAAATCTAATTTATAACAATAGTTTATATTCCAGTTAGGGGTTTTTTCAAAAATAGAGATTATCTTAAGTGGAAACAAATTATATTATCAACTGCTAATCAAATTATAAAATTTTGATAATTGCTAGCAAAGCAAAACAAGAAATAAAAACAAAAAACTAAAAATACAAAAAATAGCAGCCTAAGCCTACTTTGATATATTAAACAAAAATACTAAAAAGGCAATTTTGTTTATATATCAAATATATTTATCTAAATCCTAATTTAACCTAATATAGGATGATTCTAACTCTAGACATCTCCAAAAATAAAAATTAATTCTAGAATAATCTGCAGTCATGTCCTGAAATTTGATTTGTGTTAATAATTTTTTACACAGAATATTTGAAAAACTCTATACTATTTTACAATTTAATATTGAAACAAAAATTGAAGATAACTATCAAAATATAGATTTTTAAGTATATAGATTTAGAATCCACAAGGATTCATACAGCTTCAAAAGGCAGTTTTTTTAAAATTAAGTTTAAAAATATAATTAATTATATACTAATTTTTGTAGTTTTTTTTTATTTTTAAAATATGTTACAGTATAGTTCTTATATATTAAGCTTTAAATCTACTACTTGCATCAAAATTGGATTGCTATCTTTAGATACTGACTTATATTCAAATTCAAATTGACTTAATAATTTTTTTATTCTTTCAATATCTAATATTTTTTTAATGATTTAATATTTTTTCAATATTTTAATATTTTACTATTTTTCAAAAAACTCTTTTTGATCACTTGTACAAAATTCTGAACAAAAGAAAAACAAAATTTTTTTTAGTAAAAGATGAAGCAACTATTAATACTGGTTTTTATAAAGGTTAACCTTTTTATCCACTCTTTCGGGACTCCTTATATATTCAGCAAGCAAGCCAGAAGTGTCAGTTGTACAAGATAGCTGGTAGTAAGTACCCTTGGTACAAGAAATTCTGGTGGAAGTCTTTTTTCATCAACGAAGATTTTATAGTTTGGCTAAACAGTAAACTAAAAAATGAGTTTTTCAACACTCTTTTTAAGGATCTTGGTTTCAAGAACATATTTGATTATATACCTACTATCATATTCTCGCTCAAAGTCTTTTTCTGGAATTTTGAATGAAAAGTGAGAAATTTGGCATACCCCCTCCAAAAGATTGGTATTGTTGTTTCTATCCTAATTAGAAAGAAAACATGCAAGTGGATAAAACAGGAATGGATGCATAATAAGATGTGGTACAGTAGAGTAGGCAGAGCATTAGAAATTTAAATTCTAGAAAGTTCATTTATTTTTTCTTTTATGTATATATAATACTTTAGCAAGGCAGTCTTTGCGCAGTATTATATAATTTTTATCACTAGGTATAGGAATAAATAGTGCCATTATAGCCATTTATTTCTTGTTTTCCTCTTCTGTCATTTTAATTTTATTTTGCATTTCTTGGTTTTCATTTAGGTAGTGCTGCTTTCCTCCTTTTTTTCAACTTCTTTTATTTTCTTTATTTGTTTCTTTTATTCTAGTAGATTCTGCTACTAGAGAAGTTAAAAGAAGATGGTTAAGAAGTAGGCAGTTATAATAGGCAGCAAACTCCAATCAGTGATTCAGACACTCTAAGTTTATCTAGATAAGGGGTTATGATCACATTTAAGGATCCTTGATGACACCTAGATGGGTCAAACTTTAATATAATAGTCAATCTAAAGGAGATATAGCACATAATGTACTGGTGTTACAGAATGCATATAAATAAAGTTGCGGCATGACTGCTGTTTTTTAAAATATATATATATATATTTTACTATTTTTATTATTTTTATAAGTGTAAAGTTTCAAAATTGTAAAGAACTAAATAAGGCTCATAACAATAGAAACTTTATTTGAGAATATGATATAATAGTAATGAGATCTGTTATTATAGTTTAACATTCAAATTTGTATACAGCTATCAAACCTTTATAAATGCACACTCTGGGATTTAATATTACTAATATGTACTTAGAGAACAATAAGAAAAAGTGCATTTATTAAAGTCATGTATACATTTAATCAAAATTTGAGTGTGTACTTATAGAGAGTGTATAAAAAATCCTTTTAAAAATTTTAAAATTGCACAATTTAAAATAAATATATTAAGGTTTTATAATTAAAATTCTTAAATTTTTTTTGATAAAATAAAAGATATATTTATTATCAAATAAGTAGGAGTTATCTATGTTCCACCCCGGGTGGTAAATTATTTTTGCACCCCAGTGATCATCCAATCAAATCTCACTAAAAATACAATTTTTTTATTATTAAAAATACAATTTTTATTATTAAAAATACAATTTTTATTATTAAGAATACAATTTTTTATCATTAAAAATAAAATTTTTTTATTTAAAAAAAAACATAACATAAAAAAAAACTTCGCGTAACAAAAAAAAAAGAAAAAAAAACTTCGTGTATAAAAAAAAAGTTTGACAAACATCGTTGCGTAACGAAGTGACAAAGCCCCCAAATCCATTGAAACAAGGGCGACGAAAGAAATGGGAAACAAAAGGCAAAAACGACGAAAAATCCTTGGAAGAACCACCAGAAAACGACGAAAGAACCTGCAAAAAGATAACGAAGAACCTACTGAACGAACCCACGAAAAACAACGAATGAAAAAGAGTTAGTGCTCTACTTACATCAAAAAAAAAAAGGATACACGTGGGAAAAAAACGCCAAGGACACATTGGGAAGCGAACTGAAGGTCCATTCCAGTGAATCAACTACAAATGCCGAAAGCAACAGGGAAGAAACCTAGAAACCTGAAAAAAAAAGAGTTAGTGCGCTAAACAAAAAAAAAAAAAAGGAAAAAACGCCAAGAGTACGAACCGAAGGTCCATTCCAAAGATTCACACCACAGACGCCGAAAGCAACGAGGAAGAAACCTAAAAAGAAAAGGAAAAAAGATGTTATTATGGTAATAAAATAAAAAAAGAATATTTATAGAAAAAAACCCAAAACACACCGGGAAGCGAAACTGAAGTCCATTCCACCACAAACGCTAAAAGCAACAGGAAAGAAACTTAGAAACCTGAAAAAAAAAGTTAGTAGCTAATTATATCAAAAAAAAGGATACAGGTAGGAAAAAATGCCAAGAGTACACTGTGATCCGAACTGAAGGTCCACTTCAGAGATTCAAACATAAACGCCGAGAGCAACAGGAAAGAAACCTAGAAACCTGAAATAAAAAAAGTTAGTGCGCTAATTTGAACGCAAAAAGAAAGAAAGCATGAACGCAAAAAGAAAAAAAGCACGAACGCAAAAAACAAAGAAGCACAAACGCAAAAGAGCAAGAAAGCACGAACGCAAAAGAGCAAGAAAGCACGAACGCAAAAAAGCAAGAAAGCACAAACGCAAAAAAGCAAGAACGCAAATAGCAAAGTAGTATGAACATGAAAAAGCAAAGAAGCACGAACACAAAAAAGCAAGAAAGCATAATCGCAAGGAAGCAAGAAAGCACAAATGCAAAGAGGCAAGAAGTACAAACGCGAAAAGCAAAGAAGCATAAATGCAAAAAGAAAAGCACGAATGCAAAACACCAACATACCGAAATGGTCGACACCAAATGGACAAACCAACGACGAAAAATAAGAGAAAAATAAAATAATGGTAAAATATTTATATAAACAAAACAATCTAATCTAGAAAAAAAAATTTTGATTGGCTGATCTAGTAGGGGTGATAAAAAAACGTAGATCCCACCTGGGGTGGTGCATCGAATTTTCCTATCAAATAAGTAATATACAAATCTTATTTATTGTTTAATTAAAATTTGAATATACTTATTTATATGATATTATTCATCATAATTAGTTTTATTGTTAATTGATACTGCTTTTAATATTATTTTATGCTTAACATGCCTAAAATTTTGCATCAACAATATAAATTTAAAAAAACAAATAATCTTTTAAAGATACTTATTAATAAATACTCAACTAGTACATAAGAATATAGTTACATTATCAAATGCTATTACTAATTCTAGCATCATAGCCTTACAAGTAAAAGTAGTTCATCCGGTTACTCGAGACACCTGTCTGTGACCTGCCAGAGTCGATTTAGTTTCACATAGTACTCAGGTTTTTACATGGCCAGATCACTGACCAAGATATACAGCTCGTCATGACTATCTCTTTTCTTAAAAACTTCTTCTACCTGGATCCTGGCAGAATGGTTTGCTAACTAATAGCTGCATAATAGAAATAATAAAAAAACAAGATATACGAAGGGGGTAAAAAAGAACAAAAACAAAGGGTAAGAAAATAGGGAAGCTACATGACCTAGATGAAAATCTAAAATAAAAAAAGGACAAGATGAAAAAAGCATAAAAAAAGAATATAGCTTGATATACATATAGAAAGAGAAAAGAAAAAAAATAAACGAAAAAACAGAAAAAAGAAAAAGAATATTCAAAAATATTCCCTGACAATTTTTATAGTGGTTTCTCCAAAAAACCTCATGTGTCATTCATTGTTTACTTTGTTCCCAAAATATATTCGTAATCTTGATTCCAATATGGTCAGTGCTTTCCCAATTGGATGGAGTAAATACTGCTGATCTTTTAAAATGGATATGCCAAAAAGCCCACTTTTTGAAAATTTGAAAAAAACATCGACATCAAAATTTCTACTTGTAGTCTTTTTAAAGAGAGAGTGTGTTTTTCTTTGTAAAATCCTAATATCACCCAACTAAGCTCCTTTTGGAGCAGGCCTGGTACTTTCTTCTTCGGTAAGTGATAAACTCTAAACTTGTTAGCAGGTAGTCTATAAGCTTTATCTCTAAACGACAAGTGCCATTCCTGCAGTAAGTGATAAACTCTAAACTAGTCAGCAGGTAGTCTATGATCTCTACTCCTAAATGACAGGTGCTGTCTTATAGTTCCTAGTTTGAGCCTCTTTATTAGCTACAGTTTTTTTATTAAAATTTTATTATAGAAGATTTTTGATTTTTGTTGGTACAAGTGATCATTGGAAAGAGTTGTATTTTGTTTAATTATAATTGATTTCTTGAAAGTTTTTATTGGAGATATAATAATATAAATCTATATAAAAAAAAATCTAAACAAAAGTTTAATAAGTTATATAAAAAATAATTTAAATAAAAGTTTAATAATTATATAAAAATAATTTAAATAAGTACTATAATAAAAAAAATATTTAAAATGAATTTAGTAAGTAATAAAAAGAATAATTTAAACAAAGGTTTAATAATAATTTAAACAAAGGTTCAATAAGTAATTTGAGCAAAGGTTTAGCAGTAATTTGAGCAAAAGTTTTATGATTTACTTTGTATTTATTAATCTGTATAATAAAAAATATTTACTTATTTCATCAAATAGGAATTTCTAAATACTTTAATTTCATTTTCTGATTTCAAAATTTTAATACAGAATTTTAACCTCTTATTTATTTTCAAAATATGCTAATTTTTTATAATTCTAAAACCCCTTATTATTTATTTTATCTAAAATCAAATATCAGACTCCAATTTTTATTTTTTTTGTATTTATCAATTTGATTAGCTAATCTACATATACTAAAGTTTTCAAAATCATTTGATACTCAATGATCTTGTACTAAAAAAAAGTAATCTATATTGTCCAAATTTAGAAAAACACTAGACTGTATTTACTAATGATATATTGTTCTGCTTGAAGAATTTTGAACAGATCCTGCTACTACAATACTCTAGATACTCAAGTTTGAAAAATTAATAAATATCAAACTAAGGCTAAAATAATATATAGTAAATACAAATTATCCAAAATATTATGTTTGATCTTTCTAAATTAAAAGTAATAATTAATATCTTATTTTACAATTGTTTGTTAACTACAATATTTATGCATCAAGAATGATACTTTGTATAACTAGTATTTACTTACTATATGTTTGTTTCAAACTTACATTACTAATATATACAATATTTATAAATTATTATTTAATTGATAATACAAACAATTAAGCTTGGTTATTTAAAAAATGTATCTCTTATTTACCAAAAAACAAAAGTATAATAAATAACTTTTTAATTACAGTTGTCTAAGATAAAATTAATTATTAAAGATTAATTACCGTTAACTGCCATATAAATAGCCTAGGTTTGGTAAATTCTACAAAAAAATTAATAGTAAAAAAAAGAAAATAATTAGTAAAAATGAGAGGGTCTGATATGTGAGGGCTGTTACTGGGCTATTTATATGGCAGTTTACAGTATTTATAATAATCTGAATAATTTAGTATGCTAGAAGTGCATTTATTGCACATTAAAAAACTTTTTACTGGGTATTATACAGAACCAGAGTGTCCATCTATTTATAGCATTTAAAATAGCACTATTTCTAGCAAATTGCTCCAAAGCTAGCTTTATTGTTATATTATTATTGTACTAAAATGCAATTTGTAAATTCATAGATAACTAAAATTTGAAATTTATTAATAAATAAATTTTTTTTAAAATGCTACAAGGTTGTTTAATTTAAATAAATATCTAAAATACAAAGATGATTTTTATTAAAGTAAAAAATAAATGTTTTTGCACTATTACAAATATGTTATTAACTATAAAAAGAAATATAATTTAGATGCACATCTAAAAACAATTAAATATATAAGAAAAAATTGCTAAAATTAGCCAAGCTTTGCTTAAACAAAAAAAATTAGCTACTTTACAATCTCAAATAACTAGCAAACAAAAGTTTAATATTGATATTATTAAGGCTTTTGCTAATGCAGATGTACTTTTAGAAAAAATTGAAAAATTAAATCCATTTTTTAAAAACATTGTATAAATAGTATTTATTATATAATAATCTTTGGTTTTTTAGCAATCGCAAGTATTTACTACATAGTAAAGTCCAAATATTACTATGCAAATAGATTATAATCGCTTAAGTAACCTTATTTAAAAGAACAAAATACATATATAGCAAAATTTTTAGCAAAATTGGAGAACATTTTATTATTTGACTTTTAACTTTTATACTTGATGAAAAAATTAAAATTTTTTTTAAAAAAATATATTTGATGAACGTAAAAGTTGAAAATCAAATAATAAAAGCTTCTCCAATCTTGCTAAAAATTTTACTATATGTGTATTTTGATCTTTCAAATAAGTTTATTAAGCGATTATAATTGATTTGTATAGTAGAATTTGGATTTTACTATATAGTAACTACTTGTAATCGCTAAAAAACCAAAAAGGTTTTTTAATGATTGCAAGTAGTTGCTATATAGTAAAGTCTATATTTTACTATGCAAATCGATTATAATCGCTTAAGTAAACTTATTTGAAAGATTAAAATACACATATAGTAAAACTTTTAGCAAGATTGGAGAACGACTTATTATTTGACTTAAAACTTTTACGTTCGTCAAATATATTTTTTTAAAAAAATTTTAATTTTTTTATTGAACATAAAAGTTAAAAGTCAAATAATAAAATGTTTTCCAATTTTATTAAAATTTTGCTATATGTGTATTTTGTTCTTCCAAATAAGTTTACTTAGGCAATGTTAATCGATTTGTATAGTAGAATTTGGACTTTACTATGTAGCGACTATTGTCAATCGTAGGTAGCTTATTTTGTAGTTTAATTTGAATCTACTATGGGTTCAAATTTGATTGTCTATTATTTTTGTATGGATTACGTGATTGGGATTTTGTATAACTTACAGATGGTCTACAGACATATACTAAATCATGTGATTTTGCACATACTGAATATCACGTGATATATATATGTAAATCAAAGTAAAATTTTTCTTAATTTTTGGATGACAACTATCTAATAGAATCAATAAAAATTCGGTTAAATAAATACAACATATTAGTAAAATACATTTAAAAAAATTTTTATCAAATTCTATCAAGTAGTTATCAAGAAAATTTACTCAAAGTTTGGAAAAATTTCCACTACTATCTAAGAAAATAGCACAGAAAAATTACATCTAAACTTTGATCGAAAATTTTTTAATAACTATCTGATAGAGTTTGTTAGAAATTTTTAAATAACTTTTATGAATTGATATAATTTATTTAAAAAAGTTTCATCAAATTAATTGAGTATTTGTTGAGAAATTTCATTTAAATTTGAAAAAAATTTATCATCTATAGGAAAATAGCTGTAACAGAAATTTTTCTAAACTTTGGACAAAAATTTCTTAACAACTACTAGATAGAATTTGCTAAAAATTTTTTTTAAAGAAACATGATATTTAATAGAATTTATTTAAAAAATTTTTTATGAATTCAATTAAGTAGGTGACGAAAAACTTTTATTCAAAGTTTGGAAAATTTCTGTTACAGCTATTTTTCTTAAGAGATGATAAAAAATTTTCAAACTTTGAATGAAATTTCTTGACAACTACCAAATAGAACTCAATGAATTTTTTTTAAAATGAATTCTATCAATTTGTAGAAGTTATTAAAAATTTCAATTAATAGTAGTTGAGTAATTTTTATTAGATTTTTATAGTTCACGACAGCTAAAGACTAAAACACGTGACTTGTCCTATTTTAAAAAATTTCATATTGAAATTTACTATCTTTTTGATTTCTTGTATTTTGATTGGTCAAAATATTTTTTCAAAAAAAAATTTTTTAATTAAAATAACAAATTAGCCAATAGCAAGAGGCCAAAACATGTAACTTGTCCCATTTTCATTAATTTTTTGACACATCATATAAAAATTAGGCATCTTTAAATTAATATAAATCAAAAATATATAATAATTATTTTAAAAATAAAGCCGCTAAGTTGTAGCAAATTTACTTGGCTACAATTTAGCAGCTTTCTTTTTTCATATCTTTTATATATCAAGAGCTATTAATTTTTAAAATTATTTTAGTCTTTAGGTGTCACGCACTGTATTATGACTATTTTTTTGGAAATTTTTCAAACTTTGAGTAAAAAATTCTAAACAACTTGATAGAATTCAATAGAAATTTTTTAATGAATTTTGCTAATTTGTAGAATGATCTAAACAATTTTTTTATTAAATTCTATTAGGCAATTGTTGAAAAACTTTGTTCAAAAATTAAGAAAATTTTACTTCGACAATTTATGTCCATCTATGTTATGTGTTATTTGGTATATGCAAAATTACATGATTTGGTATGTGCTCGTAGACTGTCCATATAACCTAACCATTGTCAAAATGGAAGAATCCAAAAGTCATATAATTTTTGTTTGTATTAAATTGTACATGACTGGTTGGAAAGGTTGGAGCCAAAGTGAAAATACTAATTATTATTTGACATATATCAAATTGCAATTTTAAATAGGCATGCATCATTTTAAAATTGATATGAATTGTGAAGTGACATATAACAAATATACTGAAATCTGTGTAAACATATTGGATAGAGTACCTGTATAATATGGGGGTGAGTCAGTAGAAAAGAGACAAATTTTTTCTAAGTAAAAGTTTTCTTGACTTTAAGCTTAAATATCTTAACAACTATTTTAATAAATTTAATAAATTATTTTTTATTTTAATTCTATATAATTTCAAGATTAAAATAAAAAATTTTTAGCAAATTTGATTAAATATTTGTCAAGATATTTTAGTTTAAAAATTAAAGAAATTTTACTAAAAATGATTTGTCCCTTTTCTACTGACTCACCCCTATATGTCAGTCATTGTTAAAATTTATTAAGTTCACACATTATAATTATTTTTTTGAAAATCTTACCCAAATCCGTATAAAGGTTAGTGCATTTTCTAAATTTTTTTTTAAAATATATATAAGATAATCTATAGCAAAGCGAGTAAAGTCAACTAGTAAAGATCTACCAATTCATGGCATACTGGAAAATGCTGTAACACTATTTTCTTAAGGCATCATTTGCTGGTAGATAAGATAGTGTCTGTTTCAGAGCATCATTTGCTAGGTAGTTATGTTAGTTATTTCATTACTTCGCTATTATCATCATTTTATAGTGTCTTTCTATTGGTATTATTGTTGAATAGTATCATGCCACATGTTATTGTATCATAGATTGTGAATTCATCTCTTGACAATTAATGATTAATAAGTAGCCTTGAAGTTTAGTTTAGGATTAGAGAGAACAATTATATTAGTGGTTAGGTTAATTTTAGATAAATTTTATTATTGTGATAATTAGTAGACTTGGAGTTTAGAGTTAGGGTGAACAATAAGTTAGTGGATAGAGTAGGTTTAGATTGTATTTTTGTGTGATGATAAATTTTAATAAAGATTTGTATATATCAATAATTAATAGTTATTCGGCACGAAGTGCCGAATAACTGAGTTATTTGCTGTATGCTATTTGATTGGTCGATTTTAAGCACCTTCGGTGCTTAAAATTCGACCAGTCAAATCATATGGCAAATAACGGTAAGGTACAATAGTGTTCTAATGCTAGTAAAGCGCGATAGCGCTTTACTAGTATTAGAACACTATTGTACCGTAGTTATGAGTACTTCGTGCTTGAATAACTGGATTATACGGCATTTATATTTGTTTGTTTTGCATTCCAACTGTTGACCGGCGTTTGAGATTTAAAATTTTTATGCAAGTGAGTTACACCCGTTGTCCGGATATATTTTAAATCCGGAAATATTTACGTGCATAAAAATCATAAAATTTCAAATGCCGGATAACAGTTGGTAAATGCAAAATCCAACAAATAGAAAATGCCGTATAAAAGTAATTGTGATGTAATATTTTATTAATAAACTGATTTTGTATATTATTGGTTAATATGCGGATTGTGTAACAGGGAATTTTCCCAGTTATAATTAGCAATAGGATGTCAATTCTATATGCGAAATTACCAATGACTCAAATGACCGTGGTCATTTGGTCATGAGTCATTTTCAAATGACCTAAGATTTGAATGACCAACAATGACTGGTCATTTTGGAGTCATTTGGGGTCATTTGGAAAATAGGCAAATGACCTGGTCATGGGATATAACCAAGGTATGACTGTATTCTAATATTCTAGTATATTAAAATCGAATAAAAAAAAAATTATTTACAAGTTGACTTGTTGATGTTTTTCATAAATATAGACTTTATTATTATTATTTTATAAAAAATTGAATAAAATTCAAAAATTGATGATGACTGAGATCATCGCTATTTTGCTATTTTGCTATTTTTGCTAGCTATTATTGCTAGCTATTTCGACTATTAATAGCTGGACACTCTGCAAAGAACAAAAGGCTATTTGGAACAATGCGCAATCAACATCTATATGAATCCACCAGGGCGGCCTTCAAATTTACGGGCCATATGAGTAGCGCTATTGCCACAATTGGATGTAGAGTATGTGTGATTGTAAATTTTCCCAATACAATCTTGAGCTATTATCATATTGTTACATTGTCATATATTTATGGGCTATGGCAGTGACATTTTTTTCACATGACTCGTAAATTTGAAGGCCACCCTGGTGGATTCATATTAGTGATGGGCAAGGCATATGATCCGCGTGTGATTCCGCATGGCAGATCTAAAAATCCCGGGATTTTTAATATATGATTATCTGGCCTACGTTAGCATGTCATCTGGCCTGCTTTAACATATCATCCGGCCTGCTTTAACATAAGTGGGCCAATTCCTAATTAGTAGTTGATGTACATAAAAATACTATCTTTTTCAAATTTGTTTTTGGTTTGTCTCTCATTTTGGGGTTCTAAATATGTAGACACAGATGGGTTATTCTCCTGCCTATCGTGCAACCTGTCTATCGTGCAACCTGTGCAGCTTTCATAGGATCGGATTCTTCTATTTATTTGCATGTGTTTGACTGCTGTCTCGGCAGGTCACGAGAAAGCCGCATATATGACTGATGTCCCGTCAAGTCACAAAGACTGCATGCATATATGACTGTCGTCCGACAGGTCATATCACAAGACAAACTTGCAAACCACGCCCAACCCTACCCTTCATGACTGTCGTCCTGACAGGCCACCCTGTGATACTATGTTGGGCAAGGGGGGAGGGAACGATGTAACCAGACGAATGTCGGGTTTGCAGAAGAAATAAGACTAATTTGCCAACATACCTCATCGGTACTGTATATACTTATAACAATACTATCGATTACTTCATACCTTATACACGTACTAACCGATTATTCCATTCTTACCTCATATTCCTACTATACAATCATACTTTCAAATGCCTGATAACAAAATTACTTCATACTTACTTAACCATGATCGACCTAACGATCGATCAATCGATCGAACATGTGATTGCGACAGGGCGAGTCACATGTTCGAATCGCTGAGCAGTTTTCTTCCACATACGTACGTACGCACGTACGTATATATGTAAGTACAGAGATAATGCGCAAACTGTACGCTGAAATAAATTTTTAAATTGACATTATTAATAAAGTGGAGAATCTAGACTTTTAATTTCTTGCATAAAATAATACACCAAGAATATTGTGTACCATATGAGAGAAAATTTCAGTGATTATTTACTAATACACCTGATTACTTATAAATTTTTATACGTTTATATGCTTTGATCACTTTTTACCATTATAATCTTTAAATATATATTTATATAATAATATTATAAAAGCAAATTGATAAAATTAAGGCAAATCTGAATTGATAAATTTAATAAGAATTTAATATTTTTGAGCATGTGCGCTGTAGCGCACCTATATGATTTGGTGTAACGTGAAATCAAAACAACCAAAATAACCCGTTTTTTTTGTTAGTTAGGGTTAGGGTGAGGTTAGAATAATGTATAGGCGAGAAAGGGGGTTTTATAGTAAAATTTTACAAGGAATTTTTTTTGTTAGAGCACGAAGAGTGGTTTCATAAGCAATATTATGAGCCACAGGCAATTTTTTAAAAGATCGTTATTTTTTCTCGATTTCACGTTACACCTGATCCTACGATCTGATTGGTTTATCAGATGGGTGCGTTACAACGCATATGCGCTAAATTACATAAACCATTTAACAATATAAGAATCAAATAATGGTTTAAAAGTAGGCAAATCTATATAAGCATTTTTATTAATAATAAATGCAGTAAGATTTATAAGAAATGAATGTTATTTTAACGAGAAATTATATTACTAGTGATGATTTTTATGTATATTTTTATTAATCGTGAAAAATTCAGGAACTCTACTCGATCCCGCGAATCCCGCGCGGATCTCGCGCATGATCCCGCATCACGCGCTGGATCTTTAAAAAAATCAGGATTTGCCCCCATCACTAATTCACATGCGTACTTGACGTGCTAACTAATGCAGGTGACAGTTAAATTATTGCCAAATACTTGTTAATTTCATCGTTAATTAATGGACTCATAAAATTGCATGAATTGATTAGGGATGTTACTAGCTCATTTTGTACTGAACGACCCAGCATATAGGGAATTTGTCCGCACACATTACAATCAATGCATTTCTTTTATTCATTAAATTTGCGATATGCTTTATTGTGAAAAAATTGCTACTAGAAGATAAAATTTTTTTAGAGCGTTAAAGTCAGTTTGTTATGTAAATTTTTGAGTTATGACAAATTTTAAAATCGACGAATTTTTTTACACTATTCCTGATTGTTATATTTACTTGATCATATTGAATCATGGTCAATTATGCTGTTTTCGGCTCTATTCAAGTTAGCCAGGGCGGCCCCTAGAATTGTTGGTCCAATATAATTAATATTAATGTAATTCTATATTATCATTAAAATGATTATTAGGTTGCCTAAATTAATTTTTTGATTGAATTAGCGCAACATATCTGGTCAGGTAATCAGCACTTTGGAAATTGCCCTGACCATTTCTCTCCTTTCATTAGTAAGTTTTATATGCAAGCCGGATAAAAGCTGACAACATCCCTCCTCATAATATTTCGCGGTTAACTAAACACTCAAATTTTGGGAATAGCTCAGTAGGGAAATAATATTCAGCTGACAATTAGACAATTAGAAAACAGGAGAATAACACCTTTATTTCCCGCTTCGCTAAATAAACAGTATTTAAATTGAGTTATTACTTAATATTAATATGCAATGAATTAATTTATGAATTAATAAATTAACAATAATAAAATAAATTAATGATATTACATTTCTTTGAGACATTTTCTACTGAACCTAATATTGTATAATTATTGGCTTCTTCGCATCCAATAACTATATACGCATTATTTGATTAACAAAGCGAACAAATAAAATTTTTCCTAATTGGAGAGTAAAGTACTATCATCGCTCAAAGCCTGAAAAATTTTGACGTCGCCTTTATTTTGATAACGTTTGAATTTTTTAAAACTTTGAGCAATGGTATCTCAACAACCAGAAAGTCAATTTTAATGTTTTTTTTATTTGAATTCTACAAATTCGTAAAATGCAAATAAAAAAAAAAAGTCATCGACCCTATAAGGAAAATGTACCGTATAGGCACGGGATGGAATCGGATAGGCACGGGTCATTTTGGCACGGGTCATGGCCCGAGTTGGTTCGGATTTAGTGGACCGTGAGGGACCGTGTGCCCGTGCCAATTGGACCGTAAATGGCACGGGTTTTGCAGCAGTTTACTAGCCGAATCGGCACGGGATTTGGCACGGGTAATGAACGTAAATTCACGTGCCACCGCGATAACGAAGTAGATTAACTATTAAAACATAAATTTACATAAGTAATCAAACATAAGATGAACAAGCTAACTGCATATGAAGCAAAATTTTGTAAGGAATTTTTTTTGTTAAGACACACAGGGAAGCTTCATTAGTGAAATCATGAGATATCGCTCTGTTTTTTAAAAAAAATCCTTTAATGATCTTTCGCTCTCCACGAAACGAGCCAACACGTATCACGAGCCAACACGTGTGTAACATACACATACGTGTCATCTGAACGTGCCATTTCATATGACGTGATATTACGTGCCACCCTTTGCCGCAATGTCCGTGCCATTTTTACCGTGCCATTCCGTAAAACGTTCCTGCACGTGCCACAAGATCCGTACCATTTCGAGCATTCCCGACACCAACCCGTACCACCACCCGTACCACTTTTCTTATAGGGCGAATTTGGCTTGGTGGTTGTCAAGATATTATTGCTCAAAGTTTTAAAAGATTCAAAACATCTATCAAAATAAAGGCTGCGCTGTAATATTTTTAAACTTTGAGCAATGATATCTCGGTAACCACCAAATAATTTTGATAAACTTTTTTTATTTAAATTCTACAAATCTGTAAAATTCAAATAAAAAAAAGTTCATCGAATTTGGCACGGTAGATGTCGGGATATCATTGCTCAAATATAATAAAATTTGTATTTATTACCAATTATAATCATTATCAATGTTGCTACAGTATATCTCAAAAAAAAAAATCTGAAAAATTTTTGGCGCATCATTTATTTTGATAGTTGGTTTGAGTTTTTTAAAACTTTGAGAATTATTGCTAATGATTCGATAAATTGATTCAGTTGCTGTTGTATCAAAAATTTTAAATTGTATAATCATTAAAAGGAGAAGCCGATGCAACTAAAGTTGAAGCTTCGGCAATCAGTTGAATAGAATTTTTTTTTTTTTATTAAAGAAAAATATATGCTCAAGCATTTAATTCTTATGATACCGTCATTAATGTTGATGCTTGAGAATCATCACAATCATTATTAAAATCAATTGATTGAGATGCTTGAGAACACCCTTAGCTGGAGGAGTCAACTAAGTACAAATCTCTAGTAAGCCAATGAAACCATTAGTTTTGAAATAATTAGACTATTTATTAAAACAAATGATTCACGAAATTTGCAAATAAATTTGCTTGCATAATGTTGTAAGAGGTAAATTCATTATGTCAAAAAAAGGTAATGTTTTGAACTTTGCTTTGTTAATGTTAAGAGTTCAATTAATCTTATTGTAATTTTCAGATATACATTATTAAAGTTATATTTATTTTTGCAATTAATCAGTTAAAAAGAAATAAATTTTTTAAATTAATTACAAAAAAAAAAAGAATATTACAAATATAAAAGGGTGTTCAAAGTTAAAAGGGTTTAATTTTTAGGTTTAATTCTAACAAGTAATTTTTCACAAAAAGTTAATATTGCAGATCTAGCGTTTAATGGAGCCTTTTCATCAACTAGCTCAACATTGTATTTTCTAAATATTAATACCATTAAAGAAAGTAATTCAATCATTGCTAATTTTTTTCCTGGGCAAATACGTAATCCACCACCCCACATTGCGAAAGAATATTTGTGTTTGTCAATTTCATCATTTTTCTTATAAAATCGGTCAGGATCAAATGTATCAGGGTTAGACCAATGATCTTTATGCCTATGAATGCCATTCAAATTTACATGAAACATTGTTCCAGCATCCCATTTATAACCAGCTATTTCACATGGGTTATTAGTATACCGTGCAAGTACATTTAAAACTGGCATGAGTCGCGCAACTTCTTTAATTATTGCTATACAATAATCTAGTTTAAAAAGACCATCATAATTTATACAAGTATTTTGAGGAAATATTGAGTCAATTTCGGCGAGCATTTTTTGTTTGACTTGAGGATAATGACAAATATGATAGGTCACGAAACAGAATAAATTTGCAGTCTAAAAAATTTTATAAAGAGCAAATAATAAATAATAAATAAATAATAAATAAATTAATAAATAAATTGTATAATATTAATTTAATACTTACAGTATTAGTTCCACCTAGGAAAGCATCAAGCAAGTTACCTCTGATTTCAATATCCGTCATCGGTCTAAACTTTTCACCTCCCACAGTTTTCACATTATCCATGTCTCTTTCAGTATTGGCAATAATTAAGGATGTCAACAAATCATGCCTTAATTTCTCTCCTACTGGCGTCTCTTCAATCTCTTTTCTTCTTCTCTTAATAATATTTTCTAACTTTTCAAACAAGTAATCCCGATTTTCAACTAATAATTTAACATTATTTTTAATAAATGGTATATTATGACGTAAGGATGAAACAAGGAACATGAAGAATGAGGCGCCTAAAGTATGTTCTCTAATTCTTTGAACAAATTTATCCGAATCTTCGATCAATGTACCAGAAAGATTCATTTTTATAGGACTCAATTTGTTATAAATTGAGGCCATTGAGTAAGATCTTTCACCAGTAGTTAAAACTATAATCATATCATTTGTAAAACTATTTGACCATAATGATAAATCTGTTTCAAGTGACCACTTATTATCTTGTGAAATATCATTAAATAAATTAGCATTAGCAAGTGATTCCCAATATCCTTCTAATTCTTGAAATATTTTATCAGCCCATTTAACAGCATCAATATTAAAACTTGGTGATTGAATAGCTTGATTAAAAAATTGCCGATTATATCTCCAACTTTTTATATCATGATTAAATATTAATCCTCTTCCAGACATTCCAAATTCTTCTGATCCTTCAGAATATGGCCATCTGATCATGAAAGTAGTGTTTGTAGATGAAGGGGTTAACATATTTTCGACATATTCTGGGCGAGAAATTGAAATTCTTCGAAGTCCACCAAGGTAAACTTCACAAATATCACCATATTTTTCATGGAGTGATATAAATAGTTGTTTGACATCGCTTTTAAAAAGATATGAACATTCTATAAAGGGAAGAGGTAAAGGACCGGGTAATTTATTAGGACGTGTAAAATATTTATAGTAAAATTGAAAAACATATATTAAAAAAGAAAATAAGATGAGATTCAAGTAGTCAGTAAATTTCAATGAAAAAATAACGTCAAGAAAAGCCATTTTTTTTAAAGAATTATTTAACAAGAATCAAGTATAATCAAATAAGATTTTTAAAAAAATGCCAAAAATGTTTTTAAGCAATTGCGAATTTATAGGTTTAAAAGGTCTTATCGTTATTTTTAAACGTTGTAAGAAATCAATTTCAAATCAGGATAGCCTGGCTTTGCATAACGATAAGATACCAACTTACAGTATTTGTCATAATCATTAAACAAGATACTTTTAAGAGTGTGCGAGGGGGTTTCAATGTTTTAGTAAATAAGATTTTTTTAAATATGTGCAGGGGTTTTGAATAAATGTATTGTTTTTTTTATTGCATTAAACGAAGATGTTCAGGAGCTTTGATAGCGTGTTTTTATTGATAAATTCTTTTTATTTTGGATTATCTGATTAAATTCAGATCATTGATTGTTAATATTATCACTATGACGAATTTTAATCAAGGAAAATTGTAAGATATTATGTGTTAAATCACATATGCAATCAGCGTTCTGGTTGTTATATTATGTGCTATTTATAGTTATGACTATCCTTTACTTAATGATAATTACTTGTATATAATATTACAATTTTCCTATTCATTAAATTCGCATTAGTAATCGTTTAAATATTTATTCGAAAGTTGCCATATGTATCACTCTAATTAGCAAATCAATTACATCATATTATATTAACGTATTAACTCCTGATTTCAAGCCATCAACCGATACACTTAAAAGAAAAAAAAAAGTTACGTACAGCGTGGACTACAAGTACTCATACAGTGTTTATTTTTCATTTAAATCTTACTATGAGGATACCGCACAATTTGTAATCATTTTCTGTGCAATGAATATAAAAAAATTTATGAGCAGTATAAAATATTAATTTTTTCTGTATGGCATCCGCACATCTATTTAATAATGTCGCTGCGTGATGCTGTTAAGCAAAACCAGGAACGGAAGAGACGAGCAGTATTGCATTTAGAATTTTAAAAAAGAAAAATTCTTTGGCGAATAAAGCAACTACAATCCATATCGTGCAAATTGTGTGATTATATAAAAGTTTTTACTATGATGTGTTTATAAAAAGGTATTTTTTATAAGTTTATAAGGAAAGTGTTACAGATTTTGGTGTGATTATAAAAAGAGATTTTTTACGATGTGATTAATTAAGAGGTAACTATATAAATTTTACTAATTTTAGTTTTGAATGGCTAGGACTATTCGCATCAATTTTCTCACAACTTTTAGAAGTCTAAAATTTAAACCGATAGTTATAATTTCTCTCGTCGACACTTATATAATAATGCAATCTATATCTCCTATGCTAACTATACTATTCCTCACCTATATATGCAGATAACTTGTAAAGTGCTATGAGCATTTTAGTCCACGCTATACGGTTAATTCTTCTTATTTCATCAATAATTTATTATTTATTATTTTAATTTATTTTATCCAAGATTTAAGTTTCAATATTAATATAGAAGTGATCACTAAACCTTTGTTATTATATTCCCTACGATCTTTCATTACAATCTTTGACGACCACAGATTATCATTTAATCAGTACCAGCAAAGAATTCGACGCAGGAAAGTAAAGTCGTTAATAATCTAGAGAATAGGTGTAAAAACCCAGGATGTCAAGCGTTGAAAAAAACCAAACACAAGCACTTATAATATACTTCATACAAAATTTAATTCGTACTTTCCTAAAGGCATCTGGGCTCAGACTTAAGGATCATTCTGGACGTTAAAGTGCAATGCATTAAAGTTACACATAAAACGTTTCATTTCCTGTATAACATTTCTACAATGTTTTAAGAAAAACAATGCAATGGTATTTGTGAAGCCAAAAAAATCATTGATTGTACACATTAGTACGAACTAATACAAAACAATAAAAATTAGTCATAAATGGCCCAAAATAATAACTACAACAGTAATATAAATAAATACCTGAATACTCATAACGTCACGAATGACCCAAATTTAAAAATTATTATAAATACGTTGTTATTATCGTATAGGAGAGCAGACGAAAGGATAGTAAGAGAAGACGGAGTGGAGGGTATGATGAATTGGATGAGAATATTACGTGACGGTTATACATTATTTATTATTTATGTGATATGATATGGTCATGTAAATTATTTTGCCTTGATATTTCTGTCATAAAATGACATTATTAATGATGGCAAATTTGATACTGTAAAAATTATTACTGTATTATTGAATACTATGTAAATTTCTGGTAAATAAGTAATAATAACAGAATTTAAGGCTTTATAAATATATATAATATTCCACATGATTTACTATTATTCTGTGAAATACACCGTATCCAATGATATACATTAAATAACAAAAAATTACATCACAATTAGAAACACATTTTTTAAATCAATTATCTACCATTGACGCAAAATTACTAATCTTATCAATAGTAATCGGCCATCACTAGAATCGATCAATGTATCTATATATCAATTCCTAAATATATCTAATGATGAGCTAAATTGATTACATACGATTATTTCAAAGTTAAAATAAAAAGGATTTTTCAATGGCACTTAAAATAAGTTGTTTTTAAATCGGAAAAATAAAAAATGATTCTCTGATTTTGACTTTGAAGCCCATTATTAAATACAATGATAACTTAGAATTTAAAGCTTTCGATACATATATACAATAATTATGATATAATATATATTAATAAAAGTCGGTAAATAAAACTATAATTGTTGAATATATAATTATCGTCGCATTACGGTTAAAAATGCGTATTTTATTTCGGTTTGCATAATTTTGTGACCGCTATGATTAATTTATATTATGATTAAAAATGATTGTGATTGCGATCGTGATTGCTAAGCCGGATAATTTATCATAACCCGAGCTTGACACTCATGATAAATTGGATTTAAACATAAGCAAACCACAATAAATCAATTATATATCACTGACGCAATTATAAAATTGTAATTATGTTAATACTAATTTTATAAGTAATCGTCCATCACTAAAATTGATCAATGTATCAATCAAACATATCAAATCCTAAATATATTTAGTGATGAGCTAAATTATTATTTAATAATATGTAAATTTGGGTAAAAATAAGTAGAATTTTAAAGCTTTTAATATATATATATATATATACGCAATACAGTAAATACGCAATACAGTAATTATAATATAATCTTATCAAAAAAATCAGTAAATAAAAATTATATTTGTTGAATATGTTTTTATTGCATCACTATTAGAAATACGTATTTTAATCAATTATTCACCACTGACGCAAATGTAAGGGTAATATTTATCGATTAACTAATTGCTATTAATACTAATTTTATCAAAAGTAATCGTCTATCACTAAACATATCAATATAGTAATAAGGATTTATCTGCGCGACATGCAGGACCAGCACGATCACGTGTGACATGCAAAATTTAAATTATAAGGATAGTTGCGCAGCGCGTGACGTTGCGCAGGAATATCATCGGTTTCGATGGATCACACGCAACAAAGTTCAAGTTCATGTAAACTCGTAACAAAAGATATATATAACCTCTTATAATTTTAGTAATTCAATTTCAATAATCACATGTAATTGCAACATTAATCAGAAAACACTTGAATATAACAAGATATCAAAAAACCATTGCATAAAATCATGAAGGTTGAGAGCGGCAAATCGAATATGTAACTCCATAAAGTCTTCAAATCTTACATTTGACAAACTCTCGAAATTACCATGGCTCCCAATAATTGTTCATCACGAGAAATCTGTCATATCAACAATCACTTTAATGACACCACATTTCATCGACACTGTTTCACCGACAAGCTTATTTTACAAACGAATAATTTACAGACAAGTTCATTTCGTAAACAACCAATAGTTCATATAACTTGATTCCAATTCTAAACTTTATCCTAACGTTATGACTAAAATTACTTTGCAAAATGAACTGTCAATAAAATACATTGCTTATAAACGAACTTGTCCGTAAATCAATCATCTGTATAATAGGCTTATTAATGAAATGTGATGTCTTTCAAGTGATTGTAGGTAAGTTGATCAAAGCAGGATGAAACTAGTTACTAAGCAAAAGACGAAACCCAAGCTCAAAAAAAAAAAAAAAACCAACGATAATCTGATGAAACAATGGAACCACAATGAGAAAGCAAAATTCAAAAATATAAATAAAATAATTTCACGTTACGACACATATGAATGTTTGAAAATATTGCAATAGTCAAATTTCAAAAATACTGTATCGCAATAATTACCTATTATTTTGCCTTATCGATTATATCATTTCTATTATTTTATTGCCAAATATAGTGCTTAACATCGTTATATCATATATTGTTATCTTTTTATACCCAGCTTCTGTTTATTTTTAACCATACTATTGACAAGAGGACGAATTAGATTACGCATAACATGCAGTACAAAGTAAAAAAGTTGAAAGAAAATAAAAATACCTATTTTGCATATTACTTATATTTTTTAAATTTTATAAATTTACATATAATCTGATAACAAAACAGGACAAAAATTTATTAATTAAGTATGCTACATAAAAAAAATAATGTGCCTTTGGAATTTAAAAAAAATAATCTACACATAATAAATAATTGAATTTACATCCGTAATATTTCATTAACGAACACTTTATAGGCAACTTAGCTAGTGATACGGGTCATCCCCGACCCAATGGCCAGGTCGATGGGCGGGTCGACCCTCAGCCTGCACCTTTGTGGGCCGGACCGGTTGATAAGAGAAGTGTTAGAATCATTTCTCTTCTAAACATATTTTCAGGCTAGAAATTGAATAAAAATCGGCTGTCGTTTATAGAAGTTGTGATAAATTGGCAAATTCCAAATATAATATAAGGATCAGAAATGTTCGGTGGCATAGACAATCAATCAATATAAAATACTAACGTGCTGAAAGTTTCTCAAGGAAAAAAGAAAAATAATTAAATCATTTAATATCACAAGAGTTCGACAAGAAACTACCTTATGGCCTTTTCATGTTTAATATAGATATGTCAACTAATTTTGCTCAGAAAAAAATTACACTAGCAAAAGGTCAGCCCAGTCAACCGGCCTGAGCTTTTTTAGGATCGACTCCAGCCCACGATTTTTTCATCGACCCGTATCACTAAACTTAGCTCATAGACAGTTAATCTATAGACACGATTATTTTACAGTTGGTTAATTCACAGACAAATTCATGTTGTAGACAATATATTTCACTGACAATTTTTTTTTATAAATTGCATCAACTTTACTTAACGACAATAAATAGATTAATTTATCTGTGATATAAGATACTGGTGAGCTAACTGTTTATGAAACAACCTTATCTATGAATTAATCTACTATAAAATAACCTTGCCCATAATTAATTCTCTGTGTTTTTTTAAAATTCACGTTGTTACTATAGAAATAACTCTGCGCCTTAAAATCACGGCATTTTTTTATTTTACATCGACCTTATGATCATCATTTCTCTTTACATAATAATTAATTGATTATAGTATAGAATAAATATAACTACCTGTGAATATTCTGGTTATATTAATTGTAAAAAAAATTACTACAAGAACCTGTCAAATGATAAGTGTTCTATTTTTTTTCTTTTTTTTTTTGATCTAATCATTTTGCAGTGTGAAATTTTGATGCAATATAGATAATATCAATACAAATGCAGATATTTTTTTGGTACAAAATTCAAAAGCCACGTATTCAGAATCAGATTTTTTTTTGTATCAAGTTCTGTTACTTTATGACTGGCACCAATTAACCCATGAGTCATTCACTTTAGCTCACCATGATACTATTCCAGAGGGTTTGTAGATGTTACTTGTAAAAGGAGTGGCAAGTATTGTTGGGCCCGAAGGGCCCATTTGTGGGTATTTTTGCATAATTTCAGGCTATATATTTTTGAACTGCGGGAATGGGGCACTTGTCAATTGCTTATTGAACAACTTTTTCACATCCAATTATTGTCCTTTTGTGCATAGCTACAACCATTTCATTCTGGGTTTTAGTATTAAATACTTTAGTCATCTATGTTTGCATAATATGCACAGTACAATAGATAATGTTACACTCCTGATCACCTACTTCTAGACCCAGAAAAATTAATTTAATAGCATGAGCCTCCATATTACTTTGATTAATAAGAAAATATCAGGCTTCCAATGGCATTCAAACTATTTAAAAAAAATAATTTTTAATACTTCTGTGATAGTTTCACTATTTTTATTACCCATATAAAATGTGAACCAACATTCCAACAACCATAACTGTCAAGAATATATAATGAAAACAAATGCTAATTGTGCCTGTTTGTTTTATGAGTTGAGTCAATAAAAGTTAGCTAGCCAAAATGTTGAAGTTTTTTTAGTTGATTATGATACATGAAAACAAACCTCCAGCCATGGATTCTGGTATGATTCCCTGAAAGTTAGTTACCCGCCAGCTCATTTTACCAACCCCTTTTTGTTGACAAAATCTTTCCTCGACATACCATGTTTTCGACATCCCATTTCCTAGAAATCTCATATTTTCAACAAGACATTTACCTGACATGACATATTTCTAATTTGACTTTTCTCCGACACTAAGTTTTATTGAATGCACTTTTTCTGACAAGAACAATAAATCCAGTGATCATCACATCACGTGAAATTATGCAGCTACGTCATTTGTTTACTAGCACTATCAACCCTAACCCTAATCTAACCCTAACTCTAACCCTAATTTAGGCTGAGTGCTTAATCATGTGATGTGATGAACATGAATATATCACTCTGTCTATTTAAACAAAATTCTAATCAGGGAAAGATCTTGTCGGAAAAATGATGTCGGAAACATGTCATATCGGAAAAATGTTCTTTT
Organism: Gigaspora rosea; assembly: GCA_003550325.1. Lineage (NCBI taxonomy): Eukaryota > Fungi > Glomeromycota > Glomeromycetes > Diversisporales > Gigasporaceae > Gigaspora > Gigaspora rosea. Next base: position 304,521 of record QKWP01000276.1, on the reverse strand, counting down.
TGAAATACGTCATGTCAGTAAAATGTCTTTTCGAAAATATGTCCTGTCAAGAAAAGGAGAGGTCGAAAACATGGTATGTCGAGAAAAGATTCTGTCAACAAAAAATGCTGTAGGTGAAACATTCTGTCGGGGATATGGGGTCGGTAAAATGAGCTGGTGGGTAACTAGCTTTCGGGGAATCAAGATACAATGCCAGCGATGCTATAGGAAACTTCATACATTCAACCTGGTACCCATTATTCTCTAAAAAAAAGACCACCTCTTGAATATCTAGATTTAGTTTTGAATTACCTATAAGGGATATTTTGGGATCCTTGAATTTTGTACTTAGTATTTGCAACCACTTGATGCCTTAACTCCTTCACACTTTCACCAAGACCTAACTTATTTGTTCCATATTTTTTAACTATCGCAGGTAGCATTGAACTATGACCTTTTATGACCTATATGATCTTTATGACTAGTCATAAGTTATTTGGTCTTAAAAAAAGGATTATGGCCTTAAGATCTAAGATAAGATAAAAATAATTAACCAATTAAAAAGCAATATTTATACTAGCTAATTGATTATTGATGATTGAGAAAATTTTCTGAGATTCTAAATTATCTATCAATTTATATTTTCAATTTGTCTAACTTAATTTCTGTTTAATAAAAAGATCACCAGAAAAATATCAGTATATGTCATTGTTCTCAGAAATGTAATAATATTGCAGTATTGAAGATTTCATATAGTATATCATTATATTGTAAATTAAATAGTATATGTATATACACAAAATCTTGCATCTTATTGGATAAATACATATAATGAAGCAGAATATAAATATATAAATACATATAGGAACTTTGCATATTTTGTGTTGCATAAAATTGTTAGAAGAAATTAATAAAAGAATTTTTACGACCTTAATTTGCTCTTGGAAACTTATACTATTATTCTCACATTCATGTGACATAAAATGTAAGTATGTGTACATATACTAATCCTTGTGACAGATTATAATGAAATCAGATTATAATATGATAAAATTTGAACTTATTTTATATCTGATTTTTAAAAATTTTTTGGGCCTTTTTGTTAGTTTTTTTTAAAGTTAAGTTAGGTTTAGAGGTAGAATTATTAGGAAAAAAGTATAGATGAATTTTGGTAGGGCTTATATTTTAAATTGAAATCTCTAAATTTCACAATGATCTAATTTCATTATGATCTGCAACATTTACTTTATATACATATAATTCTGCAAATTTTGATAAAATACTTTTTTTGAATAAATTATATGTAAAACTACCAGTACTGCAGTACATAGACCTTGCATTTTTAAATTGTTGATTATTTTTTGAAGATTTTAAAACCATATAACTATTTGGATTAATCGAATAAGATGATTGTATATTTCATACTTTGTATATAATTTGCTTGTATTAGCAAATGGTATAAAGAATAGTATATATACTAATCTAAATATATATATTAAAGCCTAAATATAATATGTATTTTAAGAATTTGAGTCACAAACTAAAGCAATTTATATTTAAAATATAGTGATTTTATATACTAGTTATATGACCAGGTCATAATTGGTCATATGACTAATAGTTATATTGGTCATAAAAACAAGTAATAATTTATATAACCAAAACTTATAAGACTATTATTATATGACCATTATGACTAGTGGTCATATAAAAAATATAATATGACCACATTTTTGGCCAACACTGATTGCAGGAGATGGATAATTTTTTATTGCTTCTATTTTAACTAAAACTCACACGGCTTCTGAGCATTTAAGTTTTCACTATCTTCTATTGTATGTGTTTAATTAGGTGAGTTGTTATATCATCCCACTCTTATTTTCTATTTCATAACCAATCTAAATACTTTAATCTTGGTGAAGCATAAATTTCTAGATCAAATTTTAGTTTTTCAGCGCTTCTTATTAGGTACTTCCTTTTGTCGTATACTTAATTTATAATGCTTTATAAACCAACAGTTATATGTCTTCCATGAGTTTTCATTAGTATAAATTTTATAATTAAATTGGACCCAAATATTTGAAACAAGGGGCCATCACTCATTGTCAAATTCTTCTAATAGAGCATTGATTGGCCCATTAACACTGAAAAGAATAATATATTTCTGATCAGGTGTCAAATTTGAATTAATATTCATTTAAAGGGTCGTCTAAAGTGGGCAAATTCACGTGATCACAGCCAATCAAATTACAGAATTTTGATGATCGCTGGCAAAGCAAAGAATGAAAAACCTAAAAAATACAAAAAATGGCAGTCTAAACCTACCTCAGATAGGTTAAGTAAAAATATCAGAAAGGCAATTTTGCTTATATATAATTATTTAAAACCAGCCTAACCCTAATATAAGATGACCCTAATCCTAAAGTTAATCAAGAAAATTATTAATAAATATAAGTTGCCCCACTTTAGACATCCCCTATTTAAGTTATACAAAGTTGAAAAACTTTTCTTTTAAAAAAAAAACTCTTAAGAAAAAATTTTTTTTGGAAGAAAAATTTTTTAAAGAAAAAAACAAGGGTTTTTTTCTTTTTTTTTTAATAAGAAACTTTTAAAAAAAGGTAATCTTTTTTTAAAGAAAAATTTTACAAAAAAACTGCTTGGTGCAAAGCTTTTACCAATATTATAGATCCACTAACTACTTTAATATTATGAAATAAAAAAAATCATTTGTATATAGTATCCGGTATAAATATTCAAAGAAAAGATATGTCTTCTTTAATTATTTGTGTAGTATCAAAAAATATATATATTTGCAATACTTAAAAGTTTAAAAAAAAATTATTCATATAACATAACTAATTGACATGAAAAGAAAAAATTTTGAAAAAGGATATCAATATTTGTATGTGCATATCTGTGTATGTGTACATACATATCTATGTGACAATCACAAATGTTAATCATCACCTTAATCACATGGGTACATGGCTTTAACAGACCCCCTTTTTTGGTTTGTATTACCTGTACAATAAATAAAATGCAGCAAGGCATACATATGCATATGTACATATGTACTAAACATGAATTTTTAATACAACAAACTTTTAGAATAATTCAATTTATCTTCTCTCCAATGTTAAATTGAATTTGCATATGTGAAAAATCACAAGTATGATTTTTCACAAAAAACATGATATCAACTCTAATTAATGTTAGAAAAAGAAAGCCTGTAAATTGCACAGATTGACTTAAAGCAAATCAGGATCAAATTGGCATTATATGATCTTTCATGATCTTTAAATTACAATTTGGGTTCATATAGGTGTTCAAGACATATTAGCCCAATAGAAATATTGATAGAGCTATAGAAAATTTATTTTATAGCTTAATCGATTTTTCTATTGAGCAAATATATTTTGAACACCTATTGTAACCAAAAGGTCTCTATTTCCATCTAATATCTGTTTCATATCGAGTTCATTTCAGGATCACATAATGCTGATTTGATTCTGATTTCCTTAAGTCAATCTGTGTTGATTATCATAATGAATACTCATTATATCAACACCCTTAGAAGCTTTTTCCAACTAGCTGCATACATATATCAATTATATGTAATCAATACTGTATCAATTTTCAGGATTGTGAAATTTATGAATCAATTTACAGTTTTTAGCACTGTCATTAGTAAATGGCTAGAACAACTAGCTGCATTAGTATATTGATTATATATAGTCAATACTGTATTAATTTTCGAATTGACAATTTATAGTTTTTAGTACTGTTATTTGTATATAGTCACAACAAGGAGCTTTCAGAAATCAGCTGATTTCTGGGTGGGTGGGTGGGTGGGTCAGCTAAAGTATCAGGTGTAATTCCGGCCAAAATTTCATAATTCCGGCCAAAGTTGCAAAATTATTTTTGACCAAAAATTATATATTTATTAATAATATTTAATAATTAATAACTTTAGATCTACTGGACCAAATTTGATGATTCAACTACCAAAATGATTCTCTTAATGAGAGGATTCTAGCGAGCTTAAAATTATTAAAATCCAATCACAGGATCCTGTAATCAGAATAGATTTGTGCTACTATAAAAGTTCTATAATTTATTAAATAATTATAACTCATTTATAGTAATACAAATTTATTTTGATCTTAGGATCCTGTGATTGGATTTTAACAATTTTGGGCTTGTTAGAATTCTCTCATTGAGAGGATTATTTTGGCAGTAAAATCATCGAAATCAGCCTAGTAGATCAGAAGTTATTAATAATTAAATATTAAATTTTAATTGTTAATAACTTCTGATTTACTGGGCCAATTTTGATGATTTTACTACCAAAATGTTCCTCTCAATGAGAGGGGATTTTAACAAGCCCAAAATTGTTAAAATCAATTACAGGATCCTAAGATCGAAATAAATTTGTATTACTATAAATAGGTTATAATTATTTAATAAATTATAGAACTTTATAGTAACACAAATCTATTCTGATTACAAAATTCTGTGATTGGATTTTAACAATTTTGGGCTTGCTAGAATCCTCTTATTGAGAGGATCATTTTGGTAGTTGAATCATCAAATTTGATTTAGTAGATCAAAGGTTATTTACTATTAAATGTTATATTTAACTTTTTAATAATTATAAAATCTGATTGGCTAATTGGGGTATCAGGTATGGGTGGGTGGGGTTGGCTCATAGTAAACAAAAATTAACTAATTTCTGGAAGCTCCCTAACTGTCTTCTGCTAACTAGTGTTTAAAATTTAGATCCAAAATCACTTGCACAAATGCAAGTAATATACAGGTTTTAGATGCACAAACAATTCATTGTTTGCACATGTGTGCATATAAAAAAAAATTTTACTTGCACATATGTACATATAAAAAATTATTGAGATAGGTAAATATAGTAAAATCTTCGATTTACAAATTTTATTATATTTATAGTTATTATTTAACTAAAAGAGTCTATCCATTAACAAAATTGGTGCAAAATAAGGGAAGTGTAGTAAATCACATAATTTTCTAAGGGGGTCCCCCATCTATCACGTCCTATATATATAGACTAAATAGCCAATAATATTGAAGTAAACAGATAATATAAAAAGTGCCTATAGTGTTTTACACTATAGGTAAATTAGATTTGCAAATCTGTATGACAAAAACAAAAAATAAACTTTTATAAAACAAAAATTAAATTTTCATTACCTTAGGATTAGGGTGAGACCTGGAATGAGGCAGGGGGCATAGTTTATACCAAAATTTAGCAAGGAATATTTTATTAGAGCCCCAAAGGTGGTTTCATAAGCAAACTTTAGAGATATGAATGTTTTTTTAAAAAAATAAACAAAAAAAACTAAAATTTTATGTTATACCTGATCTTAAATTTTGATTTGCTATTCTAATGGTTTTGTGTAACATGGTGTAGAACACAATAGGTGCATTTTAGTAGGTCTAGAATAAATATTTTTTTAAAAATTTTAAATTTCTGTCGAACGTAAAAATCACAAGTCAACTAATAAAAAGTTCTCCAGTGCTTATGAAAATTTTATGGTAAGTGTATATTGACCTGCTAAATAAGATTACTTATGCGATTTTAATCAATTAGCTTAGTAAAATTTAGACTTTATTATGTAGCAACGTTTGTTAATTGTGGGGCGAATATATTTTTTTAAAAAATTTTAATTTTTCTGTTGAATGTAAAAATCAAAAGTCAATTAATAAAAGATTCCAATATTTATGAAAATTTTATTATAAGTGTATTTTGATCTGCTGAATAAGATTAATTATGCGGTTTTAATCGATTTGCTTAGTAAAATTTAGACTTTACTATGTAGTGATATTTGTCAATTGTCGGGCAAATATATTTTTTTAAAAAATTTTAATTTCTCCATCGAACATAAAAATGAAAAGTCAATTAATAAAAAATTCTCTAATACTTATGAAAATTTTATGGTAGGTGTATTATGACCCTATTATTTTGATCATATGATATTACATACAAAATCAACATTGTTTATATTAGGTTAGGGTTAGGGTNATTTTAATTTCTCCATCGAACATAAAAATGAAAAGTCAATTAATAAAAAATTCTCTAATACTTATGAAAATTTTATGGTAGGTGTATTATGACCTGCTGAATAATGTTAATTATGCGACTTTAATTGATTTACTTGGTAAAATTTAGACTTTACTATGTAGTGACTTTTGTTAATTGTGGAGTAGCTCATTTTCAGGTCAAAGACATTTTTGAGTTTTTAAATATTATAAAATTTGATTGGTCAATAGTCCTATCACTAGGGGGGTCAAGACCTATGTAAACTCTAATCACATAATTTACTGCACTTTCTTAAAAGGTTAACTATTAACTAAATTAATACAAATACAGTTGTCTTTCTAAATAATTACCTACCATTTATTTATATTAAAAACACTTCCATATAGTCACAATTATATTTATAATCATTATTGTTTTACAATTTGTTGCCTAATTTTAATAAGAATTAATTTTGTTATACCCGTAGGGTACATTAAATTTTTTTGTACCTATTATTTTGATTATATGATATTATATACAAAATCAACATTGTTTATATTAGGTTAGGGTTAGGGTAAGAACTATATTAGGGTTAGAGTTTAGGCTATTGTATAGTAAAATCACTCAAGGAAAACTTTTAATTAATGTACAGAAGGTGGTTTAGTATGCAGTCTCTTGCGAAATAAGCGATTTTTTGTCAAAACGAATGTTTGTTTTAAATTTTTCTGATCGTGTAATATTACACCTAATCTTGAATTTTGGTAGTGATCTATGGTCACATGATGCAGGTATATGTACCTTTGGGTACATATATATAATCCCTTTAATAATAAATTTACTTTTTTACAATAATATTTATATATAAAAATAGATAGTTTCTATATAGAAAAGTTGCACATTTATTAATTGAATCAGCTTTTTGCAATAAAAAATTGGATTTTACTAAAACACACCTATGCTGTTTTACACAAAACTATTAGAATAGCCAACTAAAATTTAAGATCAGGTGTAACAAAAAATTTTGGTTTTTTGTTTATTTTTTTAAAAAAACATTCATATCACAAAATTATGCTTATGAAACCACCTTTGGGGCTCTAATAAAAAAAATTTTTGCTAAATTTTGTATAAACTATGCCCTCTGCCCCATCCCAGGTCTTACCCTAATCCTAAGGTAATAAAAATTTAATTTTTGTTTTATAAAAGTTTATTTTTTGTTTTTGTTACACAGATTTGAAAATCTAATTTACCTATGATGGTAAAACACCATAAGTGCGTTTTATAATAATTATAAATAATTGTTCAAAAGATAAAATATAACTACTTTAAAATTATTATGCAAATTAGATAACTTCTTATTAGAATTGTTTTTATTTTATTTATCTACAAAAATAGCTAAAAAACTTGCAATTTCTTTTGTAGAAACATAAACTAAAAAATATATTAATGAAATATTAACTGATTTATATAATAATTTTATGGGTTTTATAATTTATTGCACCTGCAATACATTGCACCCCTTCTATTAATTAAAAATTTTGCCTATGAAACCACCTTTGGAGTTCTAATAAAAAATACTCCTCGTGAAATTTTGGCATAAACTATATTCCTGCTTCATCCCAAGCCTTAACCCTAACCCTAATATTAATTAAATTTTATTTTTGTTTTGATAAAAATTTCTTTAATTGTTTGTTACACAAAATTGATGATCCATATAGTTATAATAGGGGGTACAATACATTGCACTGTGCAATAAATTATAAATTTCTAATTTTATAATAAATATATTTTATTCTAATGAACAGCTTTTTTTATTGCATAAAAATCTGATTTGCTTAGTATTATTTTGTCTTTTTATATAGCAACTATCAATGATTGTATATAAAATTTTTTTATAATAAATTTTAAAAACCTTTATATATAATATTGATTGTTGCTATTTATAAAAGTCAAAATATATGTTTTATACAAAAAAAGTTGTTCAGTAGAACAAATACATCTACTCTAAATTTTATTTAAATAAGCAGATATTTTATTAATATTAGTTTTTGTTTACATTTTTATAAAAAAAATTACAAATTTTTTTAGCTATTTTTATAGGTATATAAAATGAAAAACAGTACATATAAAAAGTTATCTGATTTGTAAAAAAAATAATAACTGATATTTTTTAAATTTTATTAATCAGTTTTACTATATTACACTACTGGTGCTCAACACTACAATGATTTTTACCAATAAAATTTTTTAAATGCAGTGTAATATAAAGATCAGATGTAATATAAAATTTTTGTTGTTTTGCTTTTTTTAAAAAAAAAATACCTTCAAACTCAAAATTTTATCTATAGAACCACCTTTTTTTTAAAAAAAAAAGTCACCTTGAGAAATTTACTATATACTATGCCTCACCCTAACCCTAACTATTACTCTAATTTAACATTTATCAACTTAAATTTTTGTTTCTTTTTTTTTGTTTATTTTTTTGATATTGATTTTTACATTACACTGCATATTGGTGTTGAACACCAGTTGCGTGATTTAGTTCTACTGTTATTAATATATTAAAGCTTCCAAAAAAATAAAATATAATTGCCATTGCCAATTATTATTTGTTCATTAATATTTTAAATTTTTGTTGCACATTATTTTTGTATATAAAAATTTTAATTTTTGTTGCATATAAATTTTCTGTACAATCATTTAAATTAATTTTAAATGCATATATATGCATTTACTTATCTAGATTTTTATGTACAAAAAAAATGTACTTGCACATATGCATCTTGTACAAGTCAATTTTAAACACTACTGCTGTCCCAAAATTCTAGTATTACAATTCTAGCAGTTACAAAAGTAAATTTAACAGTTTAATTATAATTATTAAATTTGCCATTAGCTTTATCAAACTACTTAATTTATAATTTGTAGAATTATAATTTTCAAAGTTTAAAATGGAATATTTTCTGATGCAGTACTGCAGTATTGGAAGTTTTTTTTTGAAAAAAATGCCAGAATTTTGACTCTAGAATTATGAACTGGCATTTTTGTTAGCCAGAATTACAATATTGAATTATTAGTAAATTTCTACAAAATAAGTAACCAAAGGGAATTACAAAAAAATCTTTGTATAAACTTGAATTGGAGAATAGAAAGCACTTCTCAAATATACAATCAACTTTCTAATATAAAAAGTTAGTATTTGTGAAAGTTAAATAACTATAAAAAAACAGTCTGTAAATTTATAATTAATCCAAATAATTGTATTTATAGATATAAAGAATTCAAAATTGAACTATATAATGCATTTGGATTAAGAATTTGTAAAGAAATTTATTAATGAAGAATGAATGATCACTATCACTTGCATATTTAAGTCATATAGTAGAAATTGATCCAAACTATGCATTTGCATTAAGAATTTGTAGAGAACCTTAGGCCATGCAAGTAAAATTTTCATTTAGCATTATTTGCTAATCCAAATTTTTTAAAAAAACTCCCAATTATTTTTTTGCTCCAATTTTTTAAACAAGCAAAATATTGTTTATTTAATGAATATAATTTGAAATAATGATGTCTAATGCAATTTTTTTTATGATAATAAAAGGTTTCATCATAATTGCATTTGACAAAACTCTTAAAAATTGATAAAACCCTTGCTATTTGACAAAACCCTTGATAATTGTTAAAACCCTTGATGATTGATGAAATATCTAATGCAATCCCTAACTATTGATAAAACTAACACTCTAGCTTTTTCACAAAAAAATTGTTCACCTCCTATAATATTAACTAATCAAATTTTAAGATCAAATATTTAATTCATTTGCTAAAAGTTTCATATACTTGCTGAAAGCCTATAACCCTCATTGAGAGTTAAAATCACTTATCTATGCTACAAACTATGCCAAAATAAGAAATATATAAAATAATAAATAATAACAAAATATTATTATACTACCAATTTGTAGAACACCTATCAGATATATCTGACTAATTGTTGCAAATTATTAGGCAATATCAGGTAGATATAATAATGAACAAAAAATTAACTTTACATGAACTAATTTATTTTTGTTATAAAAGAAATAAATAATAGTTTTATGCTTTATCAAAATCATTATAGAATTATGTGTTTTGTTATATGTTATTTGTATTATTATGTATTATGAGTTTTATCATTCATCAATTCATTAGTTTGAAGTTATTTGATGAAATTATTTCATCATGAATAAATGATGCAGATTGTGTCATGCAACATTAGTTTAAAACAATTAATATTAATTATTATAAATTAGCAGCATTAAAATTAGAAAAAATGTTTAAAGGATATTGGAAACTATAAATTTTTAGAGGTATAATAAATTGGACAACTAAAATAAAAACTAGCTCTCAGAGCCTAGGCTTTGATCCAGAAATGGAGTTTCTGATTTTGTAACTCTTAGACTGGAGATAAAATTTCAAATTTTATTCATATTATTGACCTGGGCTTAAAATTTAAATAAAAGCTCAAATAAACCTAGCTTGAATTTAAACAAATCTTAATTGGTTCAAATAAACCTGATTTGGGTTCAAATTAGCTAATTAGATACTAATGAACCCAATTGGGCTCAATAAGTTTAAATAACTCTAAATTTAGTTCACTTGAACCCAAATTAATTGTACTTTTTTATTTATTTTTATTATTTTTTTATATTTTTTTAATTTTTTTATTTTTTAATTTTTATTTATTTTTTAGGATAAATATATGCAACGTACCCTGCGATATGCTAATTCATCGCGCATATATATGTATACATATATATATATATTTTTTTTTTTGAACTTGACAATCATATCACGCTTCAATACTTTATTGATGATAATTTCCCAAAAGAAAAATTTTTTACATCCACCATTTGGTGTTTGAATCGAAGAGTGGCTCACCCGGTTATTATAAAGTATCTAAATACTCGAGCTCCTATATGCAACTGGCCAAGGGTAATTTAGTCTCATCAGTTTGCATCGATCTACCTCAGACCGATCTGCCCCGAATCACCGACCTGACTTACTAGCCCGTCATGACCGTCTTCTTTCCCAACCTTCTTCTTCTAGCCTCCTAGGTAGAAGAACTATCAACAAAATAGAAAAACAAGTAAAAAGGATGAAAAAATGGGGAGTGCTAAACTAATGAAATGAAAAAACATAACAAGAAATAAAAGGGAAGAGGATAAACGAAAAAAAATAAAAACAGAGAAAGGAGAAAAAGGCTGAAAAAAAGACAGCCATGACAACACTATTTTTGCCTGTATTAGGCTTTAAAAATTATATAGTGTTGCATAGAAGAAATCTAATCTAACACTATATGTATTCTAGAAAGAGGAAAAGAAAAAAAAAACGTCTAATATCTAGAAATTTCTACACGTGATCCCTCCGATCTCTATTACACCAGTCATTGTTTATTTGGTAAGTATTAATCCAAATATCCTCGTGGAAGATTCCATTTCAGTAGATGCGTCCAGATTTGGAAGGAGTAAACACTGCTGATCTTTTGGAGAAGGTACGCCGAATTGCCCACTTTTTGTGAAATTTCAAAACGTCCAAAGCAGTCCAGGAAAAGAGTACCAAAATAAAGGAGTTGTAAGAGTTATACTGTACAAAATAACATATCTAACCAAGCATCTACTTCTATTTTCATATCCATAGGCCTTGACAAAGCTCCAGAGTTTCTCTGCTACATCTTTGCTCAATAGCACCAAAGCCTGCCAAGGTGCCTCGCTTATAAGTCTACTGTTCTTTTTCATTTCTATTTCAGTCACAAAACGTATAGTGAATGGACTTTGTACCTGATAGCAGCTTTGGTAGAGTTTTTTTGTATATAAATATGTTAACTGCATAGTTTTCATAGGTCTGAGTTCTTGGAAAATTTGGTACGAGGGATCATTGGAAAGAGTTGTTTTGTATATAAACATATATTGTAAATCCATATAATGAATGTTTTATATAACAAAAATTTAAATTAATATAAGGTTAGGGTAAGGGTTAGTGCTAGAAGTTAGTGTAGATGATAGTATATACAAAATTTTGCAAGAAATTTTTTTGTTAGAGCATGAAAGATGGTTAACTAGATGAAATTTTTTGATATTACTTTATTTTGTTATACAAAGAAATTTGCATGTTATACCTGATCTTCAAATTTAATTGGTAGATCGCTGGGGTGCGATATACAAGCACATCGCAGCGTGCGATGCCTAATTAAGTCCTATTTTTTAATATTTTTTATATTTTTTTTTAATTTTTTATTTTTTAATTTTTATTTATATATTTATTTTTTTTATTTATCAAAATATTCATATTCAAGTTATCCATTCTCATTTTGGCAAAATTCTGCAATTTATATAACTAAAAAACTTGCTTAGTGCAAGTTTGTAAAGCTTAGGCTATTTTAGATAATAGCATTCCACCCTCACTTAACTGTTACTAAAAATTAAACAACCAATCACAATGTGGCATAAACCTAGTTAATTATATGATTAATGCTGACCAATGAGATTTGATCAAATATTCTTGGAATGTGTTTGTTTACTCCTTCTTATACCAACTAAAAACTGCTATATTTAAAGCCATACATATTATCTGCTAAAAGATTTTTTCAATTTTTCAAATTTTTTAATTTTTTTTAGATTCCAAATATGTGTGCCAATTGTTCAATTTTTGATATTTAATTTTTTTGCTATTTTTATCTAGTATTATCCAATAGGACCTTAATTACTCATAATTGTCTAATAGAACTAATAAAAAAAGTGCACATTTTATAATAATATGCATTAAGGGGAGTGCCATTTATCATCAGATTTTTAGGGTAGAGGGGAGGGTCAAAAAATTATCAGGTCCTAATAGCAGATAACTTTTGATTGGCTAATTATTAAAATTTTTAAAAATTTTTAAAAATTAATATTAAATAACTTTTGAACCAGTGATCCGTTTTGGATGATTTTACTACCAAAATGTTTGTCTCAATGAGACGATGTCAACGAGTCTAAAACCATCAAAATCCAATCACAGGATCCCAAGTCATTATAGATTTGTCTGCTTTAATTATATTATTTTTATATATATTAAAAATTATTAGTAAAGATCTTATAAACTTTAATATTAAATAACTCTTGAACCAGTGATTCGTTTTGGATGATTTTACTACCAAAATGCTCGTCTCAATGAGACGATTCACCTAAAATTGTTAAATTCTGATCATGAGATCTAGAGGTTGTTATAGATTTGTGTTATTTTAATATAATTTATTAAAAATAATACAAATCTATAACAATCTCTGGATCCTATAATCAGAATTTAATGATTTTAGGTTCATTAGAATCGTCTCATTGTGTCAACATTTTGGTAGTAAAATCATCCTAAACAGATTACTGGTTCAAGAGTTATTTAATATTAAAGTTTATAATATCTTTAATAATAATTTTTAATATATACGAAAATAATTTAATTAAAGCAGACAAATCTATAACGATCTTGGATCCTGTAATTGGATTTTGATAATTTTAGACTTGTTGAGATCGTCTCATTGAGACGAAAATTCTGGTAGTAAAATTATCCAAAACGGATCACTGGTTCAAAAGTTATTTAATGTTATTAAATTTTAAAAATTTTTAAAAAATTTAATAATTTTAGCCAATCAAATTGTAGTATTTGATGATCAGGTGGAGGAAGGGGTAGCCTCTTAATAGCAAAAAATCAGATGTTTTCTAATGCATATATTATATAATAAGGTAGCTATGCAATGCAGTCATGCTAAAACCAGAAATATAATAACAATTTTACAATATACTTTTACTGTATTTTTGTGCAGAGGTTTAATTTCAGTTTTTGTATAAATTAAGCTTAATTAAAAAATTATTTTAATAATGCTTATGAATATTAACACAGTAATCATGTGTAGTAATTGAATTAATTCAAAAAAAGTAAATAAATTTTTATATATACAGTAAAACCTCCATAAGTGCACACATTACAAGTGCACACCCTCTCTATATGCACATCATGTCTTGGTCCCAAGCCCGGACTTAGAGCTAAGTGCACACCCTCTATATTCTGCACGTGCAAGTGATTCCGAACTTCATGCATATTAAAATTTCTTTTGTAAATGCATGCACGTGACGTTTATGTAATGATAGCCAATTAGAAATCAGCACATGATTACTATTCAAAATTGGTTATAGATCCCGTATTAAGCAAATACACAAACAGGTGGCACGTTCATAAAAATTCTTTAGTTGCTATAGAATTTATAGATGGCGCATACATTTTAATGTTTAAGATTATTACGGCAATTTAAAATAAAATCATTGTTCACACTGCCCAGTTTATATATTTAAATATTATTAAACGTAATATCAGTACATTAAATAATTATTAAAAATCTATATGATTCTTTTAGAGTACATCATATGCAAGCTCCCTAAAAGTTACGTTTGATGATGCATGTTAAGTTATATCCTGTAAAAGCCATAATATTCATGTTACACATAATGATCATGTTAATATATGCGAACGTATATATGTACGAATGTGCGTACGTATGAGAATAATGTGATTGCAAAGATAGTCAGAAATACCCAAAACTAAGCCAAACCATGACCAAGTTATAACTTGACAATCAAATAAGCCTTACCATTGCTTTGGAACCGTGCTTAAAACTGATATGTCTAATTTAGGATAAAGATTCCAAAGCCATGGTTAAACTGGCTCGATTATTAGCCAATACTATCTATATGAATAAGGCTGTGTTAGAATATAGTATTGAGTTTATAATGAACATTAAAAAATAAAAAATGATAAAATTAAATGCTTTGGAATAGAAAAAGTAAAGTATGATAAAATACTTCCGTTGCGCTGCCCCAAAAGCCCCTAATCGAATAAAAAATATAGAATCTCAATAAAAAATATAATATAAAAATAATTATAAATAAGAGATGTAAATCCAAAGAAAAAAAATAAAAACAAAAAATTAAACAAAAAAATTAAACAAAAAATTAAACAAACCTTCGTATAATACTGTATTGAAAATGTCTAACAAGAAAACCACCCTAACTGAAATCCAAAAGCGTGATCTTTGCGCTTATGCCCTCAATAACAAAATGACACGAGGTCAATATGTTAATTGGATTGAAAAAAGTGGGTGTTAGAATTGATAAAAGCACCGTATCTCATATCCTAAAACAGGAGAACAATGACTTAGTTTAGAACCAATTAGCCCAGATAAAAAATGAAATAAATCCATTTCCTATCCTGAACTTGAGTTTGCACTCAAGGAATTTGTTTTAAATTATCAAGATAAAACAGTATTAAGTGATGCAATACTTATCGAAAAAGCAAAAATGCTTGCTAAAAAATTAAAAATTTCTTAAGGCGCATTCAAATTTTCTCCTGGGTGGCTTCAAAAGTTTAAGGATCGTAATGGTATTCGTCAACGAAAGATTGAAGGAGAGGCAGCATCTGTTAATTTAACTGCTATTAGCAATGCTTTACCCTTATTAAAAAATCATTGCTATGAATATCCGCTTGAAAGAATCTACAATATGGATGAAACTGGGCTTTTTTATAGGTAAAATCGTTTGGTATTATCTAGAGCTTGTACCCGCATAAGTGTTACCTGGGTAATCCGGTTAACACCTGTCAACTGGGTCATAGCTATCATTAACCGAGTGACCCGGATTAATTATCCATAAGCATGATAATGTGACATACAAACATATGTACAGTACATATGTCCGTTGGGAGTGAGGTCATTTTAAATATTATTATTTAAACCCAGTTTATTTTCTGATGGCCTCTAGCCATTGGAGAATAAACTGATTATGTTACAGCTATTATCATGATTCTCGGGGCACCTGTAAAATTTGCCGAATGATTTTTAGGCCGGTTAAACTTATATATTAAATTTTATATATAAAAATTAATCAGTTACCATTATCATTATACGTAGTTTTTTTAAAAAAAATGCATATAAGAGAATTTATGATTTTGCATCAACCAATCAAAAAACCGGGTTACCCGAATTATTAAGATGACCCAGCTTATAATGTTGTAAACGGGTGAGTAACCCGGAGCTTAAATTTTTTAACGAGTACAACCTCTAAAAAATTACATACCATTAAGAGCTACCTCAATTTTGCATTAGCCAATCAAACAAACTGGGTCAACCGGGTCACCCAGGTAACTCAGATTTTTTAAAACAATCCGGTTTGTGACCCAGTAATAATCTGGTAAATGGGTGGGTTATCCGGAATTTGAAATTTATTTTGGGTACAACCTCTAGTATTATCCTATTATTTTGTATATTTAAATAGAAGTTTTTTGTTGTTAGTTTAGAATAACTTAATACAGTATATTAGCTGCTATCAATAAAAATCAGACATATTTATGTCTGATTTTTATTGATAGCAGCTTATATTCTATTCTATAGGTTAGAGCCAGATCGAACACTAGCAACTAGGCGTCTTTCTGAACGTAAAATGAACAAAGAATGCCTTTTGATCGCATTATGTGTAAATGCCAATGGTTCTCATAAATTAGACCCTCTTGTAATTGGCAAATATCGAAACCCTCGCTGTTTTAAAAATATACAAATTCAAAATATGGCTATAAAGTATAGTAGTAATGCGAAAGCTTGGATGATTTCGTCACTATTTCAAGAATGGATTAAAGAATTTGATCGTCAAGTTGGCGAAATGCATTGAGGCCAACGTGTATTACTTCTTCTTGATAACTGCCCCAGTCATAATTTAGCTGGACTTACTTTGCAATATACTGAAATTCTTTTTTTGCCTCTGAATACTACTTCGAAACTTCAACCATTGGATGCCAGGATTATTATGACTTTTAAAAGACACTATCATCACCTTCAAGTACAGTAAGGTATACCTATATTAGATCTATAAAAAAATATAAGCTTAACTTTTTTAATTTTTTTTTTATTTAATTTTTTTTTAAAGCCTTATGCTACAACATGTAGAAGAAGGCAACCGTGCCGAAGATTTGTGCTTAAATGTCTTGCAGGCAATTAATTTTATTATTCAAGCCTGGAATGAGGTTGGTGCTACAACTATTCGCAATTGTTGGAGCCATACAAAGGTTCTTTCTGATGATTTTAGCACTTTGGCAAACACTTCGGCAAATACTTCAGCAAATACTTACCAACAAAAAAATTCAGCAGATGATGATCTTGCAGACACATTGCAAGCTCTTAAACTTTCTTACCCAATGACTGTCGAAGAATTTCTTAATATTCCTGATGAGAATATAGTTTACGAGCCTCTAGAAGATGATCAAATTATTGAAGAACTTGCATATCTTTTTAGGAATCCTGACAACGATATAGATTTGAATGAAGCAGACGATAGTTATGAAAGTCCCATTATTAATGCTGTACTGCTATGTCTAGCTTGGAAACTGTTCGTATATTTCTTCTTCAACAGAATAGTGCGAAAGAATATGTAAGATTAGTAGGAAAGATTGAAAAATTCATCAAAATCAAAAAAATAGGATCAATGCGACAAACAAATATTGACGCATTTTTTAGTTAAAAATAAGTACTGTACTTAGCTTATAATTTTTTATTATTTAAAATAAAGTCTCTCAAAATTTAGTAACCCATTGTATAAATGTTTCTCTCTAAACATACCATATTCGAGTGCAACCCATGAATCTCGTAAATTGAATGTAGTTTCTTCGAAGTCTAGATTACCTGTAATAAATACAATATAAGTCTCGCTTTAAATGTTTTTTTTTATTTTCTACCATTTAAACTTTCACCCAGAATCTTAGCTTTAAATTTGTAAAATAACATAGCCGGATCTTTATTTCAAAAAAAAAGATAATCTCGCATTGCATCAACTTTAAATGTATCGAGATCTGCAATATACCCGTTCATTCTGCTTATTCAAAAAATGTTGAAACTGTTATAAATCTAAAAAAACCTTCAATATATATAACGTCATACATTACGTACTGTATGTATGTACTGTACGTATGTAATAACTACTGTATTTCTCGTCCATGTGACCATAGGTTAAATTTTATTGGTTGTTCTCTAAGTGTACACCCTCTCTAAGTGCACGTATATGCGTGGTCCCAAGGGCGTGCACTTATGGAGGTTTTACTATAGTATATTGTTACTAAAAAAAAGCATTATATTTAGAAGTAGTAAAGGTTATAACCAGTCATAACTAGTTATAATTGTAACTAATACTAGTCAAAAGCTTTTAACTAACTAGTTAAAATTTTAGCAATAATAAAAACATTATATTTTTAATATTTGTATATGATTTAGATCATATAGATAATTTCATAGAAACATATATATTTATTTTGAGATAATAGAGTTTAATTACTTGTTTTAATTTTTGGACTGATCCAGAATTAATCAAATTTCACAATTTTTATTAGTCAAAGATAAACAAATAACTATTAGGTAATCTTATGATATATTGGCCCTATGCAGCCTTATGTAATTTTTTTTACATTATCTTGATTTTTTATTACGCAAATCAACTTTCATTTATAATTGAAAATGTCAATTATAACAAATTTATATAAATATAATAAAAACACATTTTTCAAAAAATTGTAAAAATAGGCTATTTCTATTGAAATTACCTCATATGTGAGCATGTTTTATCCAAATATTGATAATGAGCATTTAAGTAAAAAAATTGTATTGATTTTGTCATAAAAGATTTTCAATTGATGCAAATGTTTTTTTCAAATATGTATACAATATTGAATACAAATTAAACACACTAATCAAAGAAACTTTTGGACAATGCATAATGACTAGCATTACAAGAGAAGTGTAATTAATCTGAAGGTTCAAGTATAGCTTTTAGATAAATTAGTAGTGATCCTTAATTCTTTGATTTCCAAGCAAAATATATTCAAGAAAACCCAGATTATCAATTACATTATCGTTAAATTTTTTATATAAATGATCTATGGGCACTAAATTGCTCAGAAATCACAGAACCAAGAATCGTTTCTGCTACTAATTTATCTTATAACTTCCTATTAACTAGTATTCAGCAATTATAAAATAAACATTAATTTTTGAGCACTATATACAATCAGAATTAAAATTTTGCTTGCATTTCTAGTAAGGATATAGAATATGCACCTTTTATATAATGTATACAATATTAGAGCATCCAATCAAAATTAGATTTTGTAGATAAGTACAAAACTCAAATGTTTTTATATTGCTACAAAATGGCTAGACCCAGTATGGGTAAAGTTTAAATACAAATGCTAGTTTTTGCTAGTAATAGGTACTGAATTTGTTTGCCATAATATGTTTCTATACAACTAAGCAGTTCAAAATATTATTAAAGCTAAAATATAAAAATGATTACTATTATAATCAATTATTATACTTATATGTTATTTCAATAAAGTATTAGTTTGCTATATTTTTGTTTAGTTGGGATTTATGGCTTTATAACTAGATTTGACTAAATTGCTACAGGTATCCTGGCTTAGCTATATTTGATTAGCAAATTTTTGTAAATTATTAGGGTGTTTAATCAAATTCCAGATTTTGCTAATGAATGCAAAACTCGAACTGAACTATATACTTTATACTATATTTTTGGTATAAAAAATATAGTTCTTAGTATAGTTCAAAAAATATCTGCAATATAAAAAAATGATAATCAATTACACTGACCAACCAAAATTAAGATTTTGTAGATGTACTTTATTGAATATAGATATAAACTATACCCTTTATTTTTACTTCTGTGAAACTTTGTTCCTGGTAAATACATATAATATCACATAATATAATTTTTGAAATTTATATTTTCTCTTCAGAAAATATCAGATACATACTAAAATTTTTACCCTAATTTTGATCTTTTTTTATATTATTTGTGACTATTATGAGATTTTTTACTATAATTTAAGTCTGTTATACAATATTGAGTACTTAAATAGAGGTGTGACTATATAAGATCTAACTGTATTACTTATATAATAGTAAATACCTTAGAAGAACATTATATAGCCAAAAAAACTTTGACTTTAACTATAGTTAATGTATCATCAATAGTTTTATATAGTATAATTCTAAAAAAAAAACTTAAAAACCTTAATAATAACTTCTTTTCTTATTATTTAATGTGTAGCCCATGTGCTAAACTTAACAGTTTGTTGTAAAATTAATTTGATCAATAAATTAGTAGTTAAAGTACAATTATTAAGATCTTATATTAAAGTTCACAACTTATAATTAATATTTTAAAAAAGTTATACTACCTGAGTTAGATATTAAAACTAGATAGAATTCTATGTATGTTCGCAGCTGATAATGAAGCTCTTTATGAAAAGTATTAGATAAAGATAATTATATAAATATTAATATAAGTTTTAAATTAATAGACGATTCTCTAGTCAATTAGTTCAAAAATTTTTTTTTATATATAAATTTTACTATAAGTGCGAATGCACAGTGTCTCTATCTAAAACTTTTTTTATACTAAGTTAATCACCTTTCTGGCTTAAGAGACTTTTGTAAAGCTCATTAAAACGCATCTAATGGTGGTTAGAGCGTTAAAATCGGCTTGGTGAATACCAAGATATCTTTAAAAAACCTTTCTTTTACTATATAAATTTCTTTATAACCAATACTATTGTTTGCAAAGAAATTTACATAGTAAAAAAAAGGTTTTTTTAAAGATATCTTGGTATTCACCAAGCCGATTTTGACACTTTAACCACCATTAGATGTGTTTTAATGAGCTTTATAAAAGTCTCTTAAGCCAGAAAGGTGATTAACTTAGTATAAAAAAAGTTTTAGATAGAGACGCTGTGCATTCACACTTATAGTAAAATTTTATATATAAAAAAAAAATTTTTGAACCAGTTGACTGGAGAATCGTCTATTAAATAAATAAATAACAATGAGTTTTGCTAAATTTCACTAGCAGTGATCATCACCGCTCATATGTTCAACCTATTAGATCATAGAATCTTGTGTAACCAAAACAAAAACAAAAAATAACGAAACTAAGAAAAAATCTAAAAATCTTAGACAACAAATATTTTACTATGATAACATGTCTTCAGGCACTAAGTAAAAGTTTAAAGCGCAAAATTTTACATATAATATGCCTTTCTAACTCTAATTCTAACCCTAACCCTAAACCCTAATTTTAGTTTTTTAAAAAGTTTATTATAGAGCGGTGAAGATCACCGCTAGTGAGATTTAGTAAAATTCAATAACATTTATAATAAAATGCACTTATAGTGTTTTACCTGTATAGGTAAATTAGATTTGCAAATCTGGAATTTTATCAGCAATTAGTATATACAAAATTTATCAAAGAATTTTTTTTAATCAGTAGTTCGTCATAATACCAAATTTGTTATTTGTCTTTCTTATTCTTTCTTATATTGTGATCCAACAGTTCAAATCAGTTAATTTTTATACTATTCGAATCGTCTCATTAAGACGATTCAAATAGTGAAAAAAAATCAACTGATTTGAATCACTGGATCACAAAATATTACAAATTTGCCATAATACCCCCTTTGCCATAATACCCCCAGATGTTTTTTTAAAAAAATAAACAAAAAAATTTTTTTTGTTACATCTGATCTTAAATTTTGATTGGCTATTCTAATAGTTTTGTATAACATGGTATAAAACACTATAGGTGTGTTTTAGTAAAATCCAATAAATAAATAGTACAAAAAGAAATAATTTAATTAATTTAAAAATAAAGAATATACTTATTCTCTTAGACCAATTGAATATGCTACTTGGCTTCTTTCTGCCTCAAGTTAGCCAATATATAGTGATATTTAATTTGTTTTTCTTGCTATTCAAAATCACCTAGTTTAATACAAAGATAATAAAGATTTCTTACAATATTAGATTGCATTTGCAATTTCTCAAAAACTACAGTGCAAGAACCTTTAAATCAACAAGTGAAATTGATAATTTTTAAAATATTATAAAAAAATAACTAGTATAGCTAGGACAATTTTTTTCTATAGAAATGTAGAGAAAGACTTTAAGAATAAAGCTATAGAATTTGTTTTTTAATTTATTAAGTTTAACTAGTTCTGAAAAGGCTTAAAGTTAACTATTTTATTAATAAACGTAAAATTTGGCTACTATAATTTTGGCCAGAATTACTATAATGCCAGCCAGAATTAGCAGAATTATAAAAAAAATTTTAAAAAAATTTTTAAAAAAGTTAAAATTTTTTTTTATTCGCAAAATGTTCTGCAATTTTATTGGCTCCGACCCAATCCGACCAAGCTTCTGACCCAACCCAAAATTTGGCCACATATATAGACTAGTTGATTTAAGGGTTCCTGCACTGTAGATAGTTACTAGCCAATTTTAGATGAAATATTACAGACTTTATTATTGCTTGATCCAAGAACAAAATTAATAACATTCAAAAACATAAATAAAAAATGCTATCAACTTAGTTTTAAACCCACTAAATATTCTTTTAAGATGGCAAAACCAACTATAATATCTTCAGATAATCTAAAATTTTTTTAATTATGCTTAATTAATTTTCAACAAGGATATATTTTAAACACTTTGTTGTCAAAAATGATTGTATACAAAATGAATTAGAAAGATATTTAGTATTACCTTTAGTAAATAAAGTAGATCTACTAGTTTGGTAGCAGAAAAGACAATATAAATATCCTAGATTAAGCTTAATTTCTTAGGATTATTTATGTGTCCAGACAACAGATGTTGTTTTAAAACAAGTCTTTTCAATTACTAAACAAACAATTATACTATGATATCAAGAAATAGATTGAATAGAAAAGTAGCTAAAGCAGTTTTATATTTAAAGAATTGAATTAAAAAAAAAATGCAATTAATTCATAGGTATAAACTGTACTAATTTTATAGATAAACAGTAAATAAAAAACTATAATATATTTTTTATTACAGTAAAAATAAGTATGCATTCATATTTGTTAAGAATATTAAATACAAGATCTCAAAAGTTATAAATTTTTAAAGGTTAAAGTAGTGTTCCTAAAACCTAAATTGAACTAAACTTAGATCAAGTTCATGTTCAGGTTTAGGTTCAATATTGAACCTAAACCTGAACATTTTTTAAACCATATTCAGGTTTAGGTTTAGTATAGAACTTTTAGTGGTTCAGTTTATAAGTTTATGAATATGTTTAGGTTTATTCTAACATTTATATAAACTAGTATTTCTAGGTTTGGGTCCAGGTTTGGTCTGGCCAGACCAGACTCAAACTCTAAATTTTATTTTTTCAAGCTTTATATTAAACTCAAACTCAATTATAAGTTTGACCAGGCTAGTTCCAAAGTTTGCAAGCAAGTTGAGTCTAAATATATATATATGTATTTTTGGATACTAAACAAGTTTACTTAAAGTAAGAAGTATAAATTGAGTAGTAAAATTTAGAGAATTATACATTTTGTAATTTTATTAATAAACTTATTAAAAATCTTATTTTATATAAAATTTTACTAATTGATAATAATTTCTTGGACTAAGTAAACTTGTTTAATACCAAAAAATATATCAAACTGTCATATTTTATTTTATTTTTTTTTTAAAATTTGAAGGAAGAATACTTAAGAGCAGTGTTGTCACTTGGACGTGTCTATACTATGTTTTTTGTCCAACGTCCAAGATTGTCCAAAATCGTCCAAGCCTATGTCCCATGTTTAACTAATCAATAAAGTAATTTAAAAAAATATATAATTATATATTTTTTTAGGTGCTGGACTCATTGGTGAAAAAATTAAAATAAATTATTTTAATAAAATTTTAAGTAATTTTAATTTGAAAAAATGTCCAAAATGTTCAAAAAGTGTCCAAGTGACAACACTGCTTAAGTGTAGGGTCTTTGTTAACATTAGGTTCCTGTAATTTAGGGCTTTTTTTGGCCAAAAAAGAAATGATCTACAATATTATCCAATTAAAAATAGGTTCCTATTAATTTAGGGCTTATACATCGTGAGAAAAAGACCCTACTCTTAATTTTGAAAAATTTTATCAAAAATTTAAAATTAAATATCTTGGATGTAAATTTTAAGAAAAATAAAATAAAATACATTGAAATAATATAATTTTTGGTCTAAACAAGTTTACTTAGAGCTAAAAGTTAGAATTAATTATTAAAATTTAAAGAATTCTAAAAATTTATATAATTTTATTAATAAAATTATACAAATTTCTATAATTCTCTAAATTTTACTAATTAATCATAACTTCTTGCACTAAGTAAACTTGTTCAATACCAAAAAATATAGCAAATCAATATATTTTATTTTACTTTTTTGAAAATTTGAAGAAAGAATGTTTAATTTGGAAAATTTTATCAAAAATTCAAATTAAGTATTTTTAACATAAATTTTAAGAAAAATAAAATATACTAATATGATATCTGATATGTTTTTGGTGCTAAACAAGTTTACTTAGAGCAAAAAGTTAGTTTTAATTATAAAATTTAGAAAAACATAAAAATTTGTATAATTTTATTAATAAAATTATAAATTTCTATAATTATTTAAATTTTATAATTGGAACTAACTTTGCTCTAAGTAAACTTGTTTAGCACCAAAAATCACATCGTATTAGTATATTAGGACCCCAAAATATACATAGATAGGTCAGATATTAGTTTGCTTATTTTTGGTATTTTTTATACAAATCATTTCTATTTATAGTAATTTTTTGTTTATTTTTGAGGTTTTTTGCAAATCTTTCTATTTTTGGCAATTTTATAATTAACCTGACCCATTTATATATATTTCGGGGTCCTAGCATATTTTATTTTATTTTCTTTAAAATTTATGTCAAAGATCTTAATTTTAAATTTTTGATAAAAATTTTCAAAATTAAGCATCTTTTTTTTTAAATTTTAAGAAAAATAAAAATAAAATATGCTAATTTGATATATTTTCAGTACTAAACAGGTTTACTTAGTACAAGAAGTTATAATCTATTAGTAAAATTTAGAAAATCATAGAAATTTGTATAATTTTATTAATAAAATTATATATATTTTATGATTCTCTAAATTTTACTAATTGATTCTAACTCATATATTATAAACCTTAAACATGTTTATAAACCTTGAACTAAATCTGAAATGAACTTATTTTAAATTTAGATTCAGGTTCATGTTCAATAATTTTAAGTTCAGGTTCCAGTTTAGATTCAAAATTTTTTTCAAGTTTAGGTTCAGGTTCAAGTTTATTGAATCTAAACCTAAACTGAACTGAACTTCAGAATCTAGATTAGAGGCATATTAAAAATTAATAAATTTAACTTATAAGACTATTTTTTTTAAATGCTGTTAAAATTTTTTGAAATCTGTAAATGATTTAAAATAAATTTAAAAGATCAGATTAATGTTTGATTAGTCTTGTTGCAAGCTAGTAACAGTTAGCAGTTATCTATGCATAAAAATTTGACCAATCATAGCTTGTATTACAAAGAACTATTTTGGACTAAAAGACAGGACTGAACTGAACCATTACTACTATATAATCAGTTCTGCTAAGAACCAGACTAGACCAGACCAGACCAATACATCTCTACTTTCTAACTCAAAATTTATTTATAAAACCACTTTTTTTAAAAAAATTTTTTGCAAAATTTTACTATTTACTATGCTTTACTTTAACTCTAACTATTAATTCCAATCTAATATTTATTAAATTTAATTTTTTTTATTGATTTTCACATTGTATAATATACTAGTTTAATGGATTAATCTGTAAGCACTTAGTTACTTTGCTACAACTGATTTCTAAAATATTATTAAGACACGTTTATTGCTCATTTATTCACTTTATTGTTTACTTTATTTAAAAGAAAGAAACTAACTAACCAACTTTTATTACATTTGCTTTGCTTATTTATTATTATTTTAACTATAACTATTATATCATTTAATTAATCATTTGGTTATATAACCTTTTGATTCTTAAATTATTAAGTATATTTACTTTTTTATTTATGCATCATTATTCTGATTCCAATCAATACTGTATTACATATGCAAGCTTCTGATTGATCAATTGTCCTACTTTTTATTTTTAACCAAGTGTTCTGCATACTGTTTTTACTATAATACAAACTAGATCCCCTGAAACTTTATCACTAAAGTTTTCAACTTAATAACAACACCTTTTTCTGATTGAATACTTTTTCTACTATTTAATCTTTTTCAAAACTAGTCACTTTATTATCTAGCTCAGATAAATGTTCAAAATTTTCATCATCTGTTTGATGTATTTCATCTTTACTTATATTAATCACTATATTACTTTTTCTAATTTTATAAATAGCTTTTCATTACCACTTCCTTTTTTACATCCAACAATACTATATGTTTATTCAACAAATCCCATTTTTGGCTCTACTATTAAGAGCTACAATTGAATTGGTATTCTTAACAGATTTCCAGTAATAGCCAAAAAGTTGACCTTCAACAATACTATCAATTATAGTAGTGTTCTAATCTGAGTAAATATCATCTAGGTCACCTGCAGGTGGGTGAGTGACCCAGGTTGAGTTATGGCCCACTTGAGTAGTCAACCACAGGGTGACCTGCGGGGCACCCATGGGTCAACTCGTGGGTTAGTGACCTGTATGGGTTGGTTATAATATACTATGATAATATTTGATCTTTTTAAGATCTTTTCAATTTTTTTTTTTTAACATATTTTTTTCTTTTTCTTTTATTTAAATTTTTTTATTTTTTTTTATTATATTAAATTTTTTATTTTATTTATTTTATAACATTACTACATTTTTTAAGATTTTTTCAATCTTTTATTTAAAATTTTAAATCAAAAATGTCAAATTCAAGTAACATACATTAACCAATATACATATTACACTATAACAGTCAGTAAGTATTACAGAATCAGAAACATTTTAAATTAGAATTGTCAAATACAAGTAACATAAATACTAAGATTAGTATTAGTTTTTTATGTTTTTGTTTTTTATTTTTTGTTCTTTTTTTACTAACTATTTCTTTCTTCTATAGGTTTTGTATACTGCTGGCAAGAGTAAAATGATAATATTCAGAGATCTCGACCTGGAAGTGTTAAAACTAACTAAAATAAGTATTAGTTCTTTTTTTTTTGTTGTCTTCTTTTTTATTTTTAGTATTTTTTTGCTAAATACTCCTTTTTTCTATAGGTTATATGTACTACTAGGAAGGGTGGAATGGTATAAAGATTTAGAGATCTCAACTTAGAGATTTCAACCCAGAGTGCTAAAACTAAATACTAGTTTTTTTGTATTTCATTTTATTTTTTGTTCTTTTTTTGCTAATTATTTTTTCTTTTATAGACTTTGTATTAGTGATACTGGTCGATGAAAAAATTGTGGGCCAAGGCCAATCTCAAAAAAGCTTGGGGACGGTCAACTGGGCTGACCTTTTGCTAGTGTAATTTTTTCTGATTAGAATTAGTCAACATTTATCTATATTAAATGTGCAAAAGCCATCAGGTAGGTTTTTTTGTCAAATTTTAGTGATATTAAATTGTTTAATTTTTATTCTTTTTGTCCTTGAGAAAAATTCCAGTATGTTAGTATTTTATGTTGATTGATTGTCTATATCTCTGAACATTCTGATATTTAGATTATATTTGCTATTTGCCAGTTTATTATCTAAATAAGGCAATTCTCTTACATTATTATAAATAACTACTGATTTTATTTAATTCCTAGCCTGAAATATGCTTTAGAAGAGAGTTGATTCTAACACTTCTCTTACCAACTGGCCCTGCTCACAAAGATGTGGCCCGAGGGTCAACCCGCCCGTCGACTCGACTGTTGGGCCAGGGTCAACCTGTATCACTACTTTGTATACTACCAACAAAATAAAAATAGTATAAAGATTTAGAGATGTCAACCCTAAAAAGGTAAAACAGTATAAAGCTTCAGAGATCTTGACACAAAAGTGCTAGAACTGGCACTAAGATAAGTGCTTATTCTTTTTTCGTACTTTTTTTGTTATTTTTTGTTCTTTTTTACTAATTACTTTTTTTCTAGTTTTTGTATACTGCTAGGAAGGTTAAATAGAAGAGATTCAGGAACTGGTTAGTCATATTATAGTTGTTAATGGGTTTGTTATAAAGAGCAAAGAGTATTACATTAGTACCAAGAATAGAGTGATTAGTTAGTTTAGTAGTTGATAGTTAAATTAGAGCGAATGTGTAAAAATTAAATAAATTTAAATAAAAATATAAACTTAGTTTCAGAATTTTAGTATAATTTTTCAAAATAGTTTTAGGTAGCATCATTATTCACAGGTGACCTGTAGTAGAATTTTTATTATCCAGTGTTCATTTGGGTTACCCAGGTGACCCACCTATAGGTGAACTGTAGCAAAATTTTTCTCTATTACCTAGTGTTTATCCAGGTCACCCAGGTGACCCACTCGCAAATGACCCAGGTTGGAATTTTTATGATGGGTTAAAACACTAAATTATAGTATTATTCTATTATTATGTACTGCTATTTTTTCAATATTATTTATTTCTACAAACTTCATATTCTACTCAAATACCTTCTTTTTATACTTGACTATGCCTTCAATAACAGCTTTCAACCACATTGTTTATTTGAATTCCTATCTAGAATCTTTTTCTTACTATTTAGATCTTGAATAAGTATTCTTTTTTCAGTTCTATTCATATTGTATTATTCTTGAATTTTTTGTTAACACTTATTTCTTTTTTACTATATAATCCAATTTTTCTTCTAGATCAAAACATAATATACTATTACAATACATTTTATGACTTTTCAAATTAATTGTACTATCTGCTTTTTTTGTTCGCATTATCTTCTTTATTACTAGTCCATTACTTTTATCACATATTTTATTATCTTTTTCTATCTTTTTATTATTTATTAAATTATTATATCTTTTTACAAGTCCTTTGTTCTATTATTGTAATACTTAATTTTTATTAACTATCTTGCAAAGTCTTTTATTCTTATATTCTTTTTGCAACTAAATCCAATAGTGCATCTGTTTCTACATTTGGTTCATCTTGATACTGTAACTTTTAGATGCATTACATTTGATATTGGTTTCATAATAATATATTAGATGTTCCATTATTGTTTTTAATTAACTTTTTCTAATCAATACTAATGCTTTTTCACTTTTAACATATGGGGCCTTTGCTTCAAAAATGATCTTATAGGACTATATAGATCTTATAAATAAAAATTAAAGTTTTTAGCCACTTAGTAATCCAATTCAAATAAACCTTTTTTTATTTTGTAAAACTTACTAAGCTCTACAAAATAAAAAAAAAGTTTATTTGAATTGGATTACTGGATAGCTAGAAATTTTAATTTTTATTCATAAGATCTACATAGTCCCATAAGGTTATTTTCAAGGCAAAACCCTATATTATAAATTCCTTGCATGCATTCTATTTTTACATTCAATTCTATTTTCATAGCAGACTCCAGGATTATTCAGCTCATCAGATTTAGATGAGTATTTAACCTTTTTGTTGTTTGTTAAAAATTCTTTATTACCTTTTACTAAACTAATATTATATTACTCTTTTTCTTATTTGATTTAATTTTAACAACTTTATTAATAGTTATTTCAATTTGATTAAGATCAACCATATCAATATCATCAGACATTATAAATACTTTTTTTCTTTATTTCATTTGCTGTCTTTTGATCATTATTTACTATACTAATTATCTTCTGCTTATTGGCTTTTAACAATTTTCTATAGTCATTCAACTACCTTTACTATATGATATTATATACAATTTGAGGTTATAAGTTCATTATAATATGATCTTTAAATCAGATATAAACCAATATATCAAATCATCTTTATTAACTATACACATGTATTAAATTAGTATATATATATTTCTATAGATTTAGTTTCTTTTTGCTTTATACAAATTAATTTCATAATCTTTTTTTTGTATTATAATCTGTTTTAATTTTTCTCTTGTTTTCATTAATTCTTTCTTTGTTTCTATCCACTTTATGCTTTATTAACTCATCACACTCATTAACCTTTTCA
This sequence comes from Gigaspora rosea, assembly GCA_003550325.1. NCBI lineage: Eukaryota > Fungi > Glomeromycota > Glomeromycetes > Diversisporales > Gigasporaceae > Gigaspora > Gigaspora rosea. The sequence goes on along the minus strand of QKWP01000276.1, from coordinate 274,394 downwards.
ACTTTTATATCTTATATTAATCAATGTTCTGATACTACAACATCAAATTCATTTTGTGGTCCATTAATTGAATCAGTCTTGCCTAAGTTTTTGCAAAATGCATTAATCTATGATTTTTGCTATAAAATAACCTAGTCCAAATAGCAAACACTTAGTTACTTGCTACAACTGATTATTACAATATTATCAAGACAAGTTTATTACTTATTTATTTGCTTTATTGTTTACTTTATTTAAGAGAAAGAGAATAACTAACTAGCTTTTATTATATTTGCTTCACTTATATATTGCTATTTTAATTGATTATTTAGTCATACAACTTTTTGACTCTTAAATTATTAAATTATTTACCTTATTATTTATATATTATTACTCTGATCCTAATCAATCACATGTATCACATACACAAGCTTCTGGTTGATTGATTGCCAACTCCTTATTTTCAACCAAGTATTCTATATACTATTTATTACTATAACACTAGTATTGAATACTAATAGTGTAATTTAGTAAAACAATAATATATAATAGTACAATTCGAACCAAAATAGAATTATAAATTATAAATAGACAATTATAGCAAGTGAAGTCTTAAATGCTTAACAGTTTTGTTATACTTTTATAATATGGTTATCATATAGTTCTGAAAATAAGCTATATTCAAAAATAAGCTATCCCTCTAATTTTTTTAAATAATTTTAAAAAAAACTGCCAACAGTTTCTATATATAAAAGTCAAAGTTTCCCAAAATTGTTATTAGTAAAGTTGTTCAGAACATCAAAATATACCTATAGTAAATTTTAGTAAGTTTTTTAAATTTTCAAAGAATCAAAAATTTGAAAATAAGCTACTTTATAATTTTTTATGTAACTTTTTGGTCAAAAATGGTAGCTTATTTTTTGAAACATATAATATAATATCTATGGTTGATTTATTTCTTTTTTTTCTTAAAAAAATTTAATTCTGATTTGTTCTAAATAGATTAAATTCAATCCAATTATATTTAAATAAAAACTAGTATAATATAAACTCAAATTTATATTAATATTGTTCTAAAATATTTCTAAAATTGGTTTTAAAAATAATTATAACTCTCAAAACTGATCACTTGTACCAATATACGTACAAAAATTCTAAAGTGAAGTTGTAATAAAAACAGTAGAAAACCTAGAAAAACACATAAAGCAATAGGCAACTATTATTTAAGAATACAGTTAATTGAGTATCTGCTAGTAGCTTCAGAGTTTATCATTTACTGAACAAAAAAAGCACTTGTTGTTTAGAGGTAAAGTTCATAAACTACCTGCTAACAAGTTCAGAGTTTATTTGGACTCTAAAATATACATAGATAGATCAGATTAATTATAGGGTTATGAAAAAAGAAAAGATCTGCAGAAAAACTTCAAAAATAAGCAAAATTACTATAAATAGAAAAGATTTGTATAAAAAACCTCAAAAATAAGCAAACTCATACCTGACCTATCTATGTATATTTCGGGGTCCTGTTTATTGCTCTTCTGAAAGAAGCACTAGGCAGCTTTTTGTTGGATTTGAACTAAACGAGAAGATCTAATCTACTCTCCTTTGTACAAGTGGTAACTACCTAGTGTCATTGGTTGTCATTTTGAAAAATTTTTAAAAAGTGGGCTTTTTGGCATCCCTCTCCAAAAAATAATAGTGCTTATACTAAACAAATTTGAAGGCACCTACTATATTGGATTCAATTGTCACAAGTAGTTTGGAAACAAATAGTTGGTTCAGGTTTGGTTGAACCCGAACCAGAACTTTAAATTTTGCAAATCTTCGAACTCGAACCCAAACTGAACCCAGAATTTATGAACCCGAACCGAACTCGAACTTGAAATATTTGTTCAGTATGAGTTCGGTTCAAAGTTTATAAACATGTTCGAGTTCGGGTAATAATTAACTCAAAAAAACTAGGGTGGCTTATACTATTTTTTTTAATTAAATTAAAAAAAAAATAAGATTTTTGACTAACCGCACTATTATGATTAGGATAAATCCCGCTAATATTGTATATATTCTCCCTTTTTTTAAAAAAAATGTATTTTAAGGCAATTGCTACTATAATGTCTTAGACAAATGTAACTCCAATATGTGTCAGTAATAACATGTATGCTTTTTTTCTTTTTTTGATGATAAATAAAAAAAGTTTTTTATTTTTACATAATCATTGCTAACTAATAATATGGCTTAGAATAAATGCTATTTGATGTAACATATATACTAATACAAAATATTTTTGGATAGCTACGCCACTGGTCTTAGCATATATACCCGTTGCAATTAGTATGTACGATGTAAAACTGAATATTTTACTATATTTGAAAAAAAATATACAGTGTTCTCATATAACAGTAACATAAATAATACAAATTTGGTTAAGATTTTTTTATTAGAATATTCCCGTTAAATTCATGATCGATAATCATTTACCATGAATCCTCTTTTTTGGTAAAATCTACTATTACGAATTAGGAAAAAAATTTATGGTGTTTTTATATACTCAATTACTCTACTATTCAATCAGTATGTACGATGTACATAAAGATTACTGTCGATCCAAATATAATACATTTTTTAAATCGGTAAATAATAAATATAGAAATCTGTGTAAAATGGTAAAAGTATTATTAGAATATTATCTTTTTTTGGAAATAATACCTGATCGCTACAAACTACTTATTTTTTTTCTTAGTATGAGCTTATGACAAATACTATGTACTCTAATATTATAAATATAACAAGCATACAAATTCTTTTTTTGAAAAAAAAATTAGTTTCAAATAACTTCTATCAATATATCTTAAGATAAATTCTACTACAAGATAATATTAGACATATGCGTATGTATGTAAAGATTACTGTTGATCGATAAAAACTCTAATAAATCAGTAAAATATTAAATATAGAAATCAATATTGCAATGAACTAAAATCTGGTTATTTGTTAAAAAAAATAAAGATTAAAATTTTTTTCTTATTTATTAATACCTTATAATTTATTTTAATACCTTATAATAAAACCATAACAACTTTCTGATACAGTATAGTCTTTTTTAAAATTGTGTAAGTTAGAAATTTTTGACTGAAATTTAAATATTATCCAATTGGCCGTTGGCCATTTGCCAACCAATTCATATAGAAATATGGATGGAATAATTGAATCCAGATTCATCCCGATTCAAGTTATATACAAAGTAGTATTCAGATTCAATTTGAATAGCCTTTAATTAAAGAATAGAATCGAGGTACTACTATTGTTAACTCTCGTAAGTGATTAATCCTGCAGTATAATTTAAACTTATTAAACCTAAGAATAGTTTTTTGTTTTATTATAAATCTTCATCATGATGACTAATTCACAGACCGCATCAAACATTTATTTAATGTTATATTTTTTAGAATATAATTTTATTATTTTACAGCTTTTATAAAACTCGTGGTACAAGAAAATATAAGCTACTGGCTATTTATAATAATATATCTACACCCCAATCATTATTTACATACCACTATCTACATACCTTTCACCCACTCATAACTTACTGCATTTGCGCGTTGCATTTCTTGTTCTAAAAAAGATTTACAAATACTTTGTTTCCATTTTACTGAACCCAAACATGTTTATGAACTTCGAACTGAACCTGAACCGAACCCATACTTAGTTTAAAAGTTCAATACCGAACTTAGACCGAACTGGATTTATAAAATTAAGTCTGGTTCGGGTTCGGTTCGAATTCAGACCGAACTCGAACTCAACCCAATGTTCGGTTCGGTCCATTTTTTAGGAACACTAGAAACAAATAACATAGAATAATATACAAGGTCCCCAGAGAAAACCACTAGAAGAAAATTTTAGAATATTAATAATAAAAGTAGTTAGGTTTTAAAACTACTTATTTTGATTTAAAATTAAATTACCAGACCTTGACCATTTTAGTGGATGGGATCTTATAATGTTAACAATTTATTTTTTAAGTCTGGAGAATCTAGAGTCCATTCAGCTAATTTTAGGCAGTGAATAAAAATTTATAGAACAATGGAAAACTGCAGTGCAGTCCTAACTCTGAAATTCTTTGAGCTGTATATTGTTTTCATATTGTTGTTTTATATGTAATAATTTAAAACTTTAATGAATAAAGAGAAAGGTCTTAGTATAAAACCTAAAAAAAAATAATTATAACAATAATAATTAAAAACAATCTAAAATAATTTCATATGGGCAGATTTGACTCCGTTCAATATATGAAAATCGAAATTTTATCACATGTGATGATCAAACTATTATCAACGAATTAAATCGATTTAAATATTAGACATGTGATCATCGCAGCCAATCAAATCAATACATATACAAGATTGCTAATCAATTAAATTACTAAATTATTTATTATACACGAAGCTTCACTTTCTCTACCTTTATTAATATATTTTAAGTAGAAATTCTATTGTATTTCGCTGCTTTATTAATTATTTAGTCTATATCTAATATTTATGATTAAATTAAATGGTATCGCTAAACCATATCTATGCTTATTTAATCAATTATTTATTATACACGAAGTTTCACTTTCTCTACCTTTATTAATACATTTTAAGTAGTAATTTTATTGTATTTTTCCGCTATTCTTTGCTTTATTAAATGTAGTGTAATTCTTTAATCTATATCTAATATGTATGATTAAACTAAATAATATCGCTTATTTGATCTAAACCATATCTACGCTTACTTAGCAATTTAATTCCTACAAGACTAATTAATATACAAGTATAAATATTAATATTATTATAAAATAAAATATTAAAGTTTGTAAATTATATAGTAATGCAATAAAACATCGTATTCTCAAAAAGTACATAAGCTATATATATCTAGATGATTGAGCCAAGCGAACTGAAGAAGAAAATAAATAACTATAGTTACTAGCAAATATAAATGTGTTCTGTGATTAGAAAACTGTTATGAAAATGAAATCAAATCTAAAATAAACGAACTGGTAAAAACCTTTGCGTTCTTGCTACATATTGCACATAATCTTGTATTTTTGTGCAGTTACCCTTTGAAATTGTTTCTAATAAAAGCTTCTTCATTTTTAGGATCTGAAGAGGATCAGAAGAGGATCAAGGAAGCTAAAACCTCATTGGACATAAATGTAAAATATCAACTACACTATATTTAAAAAAAAAAACTATGATGCTTTCACAGCACCTAAAATTTTCATATTGTACAAGGTAAATTAACCAATCAGCGTGAATTTCATGATAATCACATTTCTGCATTTTGGAGTCAAATCTGCCCATATGTGCACTCTAATTGATATAAATCTGCACACTGATTGGTTTTTTATTCTTGATTTGATTGGGTAACTTAGTGCATATTCACATTATTTTATTAATGTAAAGTTTGACTGTTTGAACATTTTCAATTGGTCATTTTTCAGAAATGTGATCAGTATGTGGGAAATTTTTATAATTATACAATATTGCACTTTGCCATTTTTAGTACCAAAAACTGTAATTAGACCATGAGAAAATTAATGACATATAATCATTTGCATGTTAAATCTCATCAAATTTGTAATTAATTTATTAATGTGAATTAATAATCAGTTATCATCAATTTATATTAAAAAATTAACTTTCGATCATTACACGCACTTTGTATCTTTGAAATTTAAAATATACTTTTGTTCATTATGCACACATTATAACTTTAAATTAGATTGAGATATAGATAACATTAATTACATGTGTTAATAAATCACATACTTTATATTGCCAAAATAGTAATATTTATAACAATAACTTATAATAGAAACTATAATAATTTCAATGTGAACTAAACTTACTTTAACTATATATTATATAGTCAAAGTAGATATTAAAATTGAAAAATGGATAGAAGAATATCAGAACATTTTAGGATTGTTTAATATGAATAAATGTAGGTTAGCAGGAATTTTCAGAGGTAAAATAAGGCACTCAAAGTCAATTTTTTTGTTTTGCATTGCATGGAATCCTTGGTTAGTCTTTTTTTTTTTTTTAATTTACTGAAAATAGAATAAATGTTCACATTTAAGGTTATAAAGGATAATATATTATTTTGTGCAACAAGAAATTAACCACTATGTTTTTCTATCAGTCCTATTGGACAATTACAGAAAATTAAGGTCTCTATTGAATGACACCAGATAAAAATAGTGAGAACAAATACAAAAATCGAACAATAGACACAATTTGGAATCTAAAAAAAAATAATTTAAAAAAATTGAAAAAAATGTAATGATGGGTAAAGCAAAAGAAAATTCAACTTTGCATAACCTAATAATTTGAACTAACAATAAAACTAGCTCTTAGAGCCCAGGTGATGCCCAAAAAATGATTTTCTGAATTTGTTTTAACTTTTAAACTGTACAAAGTTAATTTTTTATTTGCATTACCTACTACCTTTTTTTTAATTTTTTTAATTTTATTTTTTTTAAATCCTGCAAAATTTTTTACAATAACTAACAATGCTCTTAATGCAAATTGGCTCAATTTTAACTACATACTATGATCATCAACTTCTATTTGTAATGTGCACATTGTAACTTTGAAATTAGATTAAAATATAGATAACAATATGCATTAGTAAGTTGAATTTTTCAAAAACACTCAAAATTTTTTTTATTCTTTTTTAAAAACTAGCATAATAAAGTTTATTTTAATAGTATTTAATTAATATAGTCAAAACAATTGAGTAGGCATTAAAATCGAAAAATGGAGAGAGGGTTCATTTTGTATTATATGAAATCCTTAGTTGAATATATATATATATATATTTAATTTTTATTTTACAAAACAAGGAATCAACTGGCAGTCATGTTTTTCCTGTTAGTTCTATTAGACAATTACAGAAAATTAAAGTCTCCATTGGGTGCTACTAGATGAAAATAGTGGAAACAAATAGATGCCAAAAATTGAACAATAGGTACAATTTAGAATCTAAAAAAAAAAATTCAAAAAAATTGAAAAAATAGGACAGCGAGTAATACAAACTAAAAAATCAACTTTGCATAATCTAATAATTTGAACTAACAATAAAAACTAGCTCCCAAAGCCTGGGCATTGTCCTAGAAATGAATTTCTAATTGTTTTTGACTCTTAGACCATGCAAAGTTGCTTTTCATTTTGCATTACCCACTACCCATTTTTTTAAATTTTTTTTTATATTCTAATTATGCCAATTGTTTGGTATTTATATGCTACATATTACTGGAATATTGAGTAAGGTTTATGACAAATTTTTTTATATTGACTAACAATACCTTTAATGCAAATTAACTCGGTTTTAACTATACAATGTGATCATCTACTTCTATTCATTATATGCACATTGTAACTTTGAAATTAGACTGAAATATGGTTAATATTAATAACATGCATTAGTAAGTCGAATTTTTTAAAAACACCCAAAATTTTTTTTTTAGTCCGATTCTTTTAAAATAAGCATAATAATACTTATTTTAATAGTATTTAATTAATAAAGGAATCAACCAACAGAAATGTTTTTCCTGTCAGTCCTATTAGACAATTACAGAAAATTAAGGTCTCTGAACAAATAGAAGTCAAAAATTAAACAATGGGCACAATTTGGAATCAAAAAAAAATAACTTGAAAAAAAATGAAAAAATGGAACAATGAAAAAACAAACCAAAAATTTAACTTTTTATAAACTAACAATAAAAACTACCTGGGCATTGCCCTAAAAATAAAATTTCCGATTTTTTTGACTTTTAGATTACACAAAATTGATTTTTTATTTTGCATTACCCACTACCCTTTTTATTAATATTTTATTTTTTTTATAGATCCAATTGTTTCAATTGTTCGATATTTATATGTTCATATTACTGGAATATCAAGTAAGGTTCTTGGAAATATTTTTACAGTAACTAATGATGCCCTTGGCTCGATTTTAACTAAATACAGTCAGACCTCCCTATAGTCACACCCCATATAGTCACACCTCTATTTAAGCACCCAATTTTGTGCGACAGACTTAAACATAGTAAAAAAACCTCATTATAGTCACAAATCGCTTATAATCACTATCACCATGAAAATTTGATTTTTTAACAATTTTATTAATAAAAAACCTCATTATAGTCACCAATTTTTAACTAAATATGGATTATATAATCTGATTGGCCAATTTTCATATTCACGTATATTTAAAATTATCTATTAATTGATAATCCGCCTGTCAACTGAACTGGAGAGTGATCCTATAGGCGAAACGTGGAGTTCTTCCATCTAAAAGTTTTTTCCTTACTAAGTTAACGATACATGTCCACTAATTGAAAGTTGTAGAGCTCGTCGAGACGCATCTAAAGGTGGTCAGATCATTCAAATTGGCCCAGTGGATGGCGAGTTATCGTCGAAAAACGATTGGCCGACTATATAAAAATCCGTGATGGAGATTACATATGAAAATCACTATAGGCGAAATGTGGAGTGCTTCCATCTAAAACTTTTTTTCTTACTGTTAACGATACATGGCCACTAATTGAAAGTTGTAGAGCTCGTCGAATTGCATCTAACGGTGGTTAGAGCATCCAAATTGGCCCAGTGGATGGTGAGATATCGTCGAAAAACGATTGGCCGACTATATAAAATCTCTTATGTGAGATTTTATATAGTCGGCCAATCGTTTTTCGACGATATCTCGCCATCCACTGGGCCAANTTTAGATGGAAGCACGCCACATTTCGCCTATAGATGACCATAATGAGGTATTTTATTTATAGTCACACCTCTTTACAATCACTAAAATAGGGTGCGACGGACTTGGTGATTATAGAGAGGGACGACTGTACTGTAATCATCAACTTCTATTCATCATGTGCACATTGTAACTTTGAAATTTGATTGAGATAAGGATAACGTTAATAACGTGCATTAATAAGGCAAGTTTTTCAAAACATTAGTCCAATTCTTTTAAAACATATAATAATGTTTATTTTACCGTATTTGTGTGTAATAGCCGACCAGGGCGTTAATTCAGATTTTGAGGTTTTAAAAAATTGAGCTTTTTTGCTCAAAATATCGCCCATGCGCGTCCCAAAATAATGCACACTCACCTTATATAACTTAGTGCTCAAAGCGGTTCTATCATTTCATTAACAATCACTTCAAATACAGAAAAGTTCACTTCATATGCAATTTATTTCATCGACAGCCCATTTTGCAAGTTTTTTTATAATTGCTTTACCCTTTAACTCTAATTTTAAACCTAACTCTAACGACATTGATTAGAATTACATGTCAGTGAAATGGGCCATCGTAAATATACTATCTACTATAGCTATTAAGATGAGAGGGTGTATGCATTTAGCCAATTTAACTCTAATAGTTACTGTAAAATAAGTTTATGATTTACTCAAATATAGGTCTCTTCAACACTATACTAGCTTATTTCCTTATTTTTCTTAAGTAAAATCAGGGAAAACTTTTCAAATATTGTATTCTATTGTATGTCTTTATTGATGTCGAATTTATTCGTTTATATGCATTTGAATTTAATCGATGACACATTAACGGCACTTTAACGTGTTGTTTAACATGCTATGTGTTGGTACAACCAAGTGTAGCACATTGATGTGCTATTGAGAATGTTTATAATCTGCCCCTTAACACGTATACATGCTAACACGTTAACATGTTATGAAGATTTTGCAAAAAGGGATGATTATATATCAATCATCAAGTTTACCCTTACTTCGACTAACATTTAATGAAATAAAAAAATAGAAATGAAAGTTATCTATACTAAATAAAGAGAAGATCTATTTACAAATTGGGTAAACTATCGGGAAATTCAAATCTAGTCTGTAAAATAAGCTTGTCAGTGAAGTAAGTTCGATGTCTTTAAAGTGTTTGTCAGTAATCGAAACGTTCGATGTCTTTAAAGTGTTTGTTGGTGATCGAAACAATTACAAATACTGGTACAGGATTTCAAAAAAATGACATTTTGACTCAAAATAACAGATAAGGTGCATGCGCGTTTCAAAATAACACGCAGGGGTCCAAAAATAATGCGCAGGGGGGCTTTATTACGCGCAAATACGGTAATGGTATTTAATTAATATAGGCAAAACAATCGAGAAGGCATTAAAATCAAAAAATGAATGGAAGGATGTCAAAACGTTTCAGGATTGCTTAATATGAACATATGTAAGTCAGCAGGAATTTTTAGTGGTATGATAAAGTACTCAAAGTTAATTTTTCCACACAACAATGAATCAACCGGCAGTCATGTTTTTCCTGTCATTCCTATCGGACAATTACGAGAAATTAAGGTCTCAATTGCATAACACTGGATAAAAATAACGTGAACAAATAGATTACAAAAATCGAAAAATGGAATCTAAAAAACTAAAATAGTTGTTGAATTCTGTATAAGATGGGTGGTGCATTCGCGCCACCTGTCACACTAGTTAAATCATAAAAATAAAATTTTGAAAATTTAACAAAATTTTCCTCTCCTGCGATTTTTGATCAATCAAATTTCAAGGTCTGGATTTTTAAATTTACAAATAACATGAGTCAGTTTCACAGAAACATAACTAAAAAAATGATGCGGAACATATATAGCTTTTATTTGGTGATTATCTGTGCTGATTTCAACTCGATTTAGCAATAAGTAAAATTATTTATTAATTGAAAATATTTGAAATAATCTATATTATTATGAATTCCTTATTTATTTAGTTGATAAATCACTTCTTATTTTCTTATTAAAAATTAATTTAACTGATTTAAAGCTTGATCCTTTATCCTTTTCATATTAAATTTAACGGATACATTACAGCGCATTTGCGTAATTTAGGAAATTAAGCAGATATATTGGTAAGTTGGGTTGCATGGTGGGAAGATGGGTTAGACGCTATGTTGCTATATATTCGGAGAGCAAATAAATTTAGGGTTTTGGTTTGAATTGATAAATAATAAATTTAGTAACCGAATACTTGGATTTGAGGGCAAAATATGAAGCCAATTAAATTGACTTACTATCGGTAGTCAAACTTTTTAAAATTTTTGGGTAGTTTATAAATACGCTGTAATGAACGGATTTTACTATAAATTTAGCATTCAGCGATAACAGATCAAAGCACTAATCTGGTTCATTCATAGAAATTTATGTACAAAATATTGATAATAACTTTTAGGTTTATCTGAATTTAAAGTTGTAGGACGTCATCGGCGTCCTACTTACACTTGTAGTATTATAATTTATTAATGTGTAATAAAAATAGTAATTAAAATCCAGTAATTTAATTTGAATTAAAAATCTTAAACTCGGCCAAAAAGTGTCATTGAAGAAGTGTCCAGTGATCATCACAACATCACATCACATGACAAGCATTCGGCCTAAGTAAGGGTTAAGTTAGGGGTATTTTTAGGCCTGTATTTTTTTTTAATTCTGGTAAACAAAGACGTCATCGTCATCATATGTTTATCATGTGATTGTCGATCACTAGGTTAACTGTGTCCCTTCCTTGCAAGATTTTACACATTTGCAGTTGCTTTAGTTTCCAGATATGTACATACTCCAACTATTATCCAGCTTTCTTCTAATAAAATGTGGACCATAACTTTATGTTTACTTACTCGTACCATTCACCGCCATCAGCTCCGTGTCAATTGGGTTAGTAAACTGCTACAAAAGGCGCGATTTACGTGATTTCATGTTAAATTGGAACGGGTATACGGATCAACACGGTCCGCCGATTCCCGTGCCAACTCGAATGCTGTCCAGGATTTTGATGCAAGTTAGCCAAGTTGTGCATGCGACAAATTATAAATAATGCGATTTATGCGAATTTTATTATTAGCCAATAAAAATTCAAAAAGCATGGCAAGTCAGGTGATTACACAAACCGGTTTATTCAATTAACCAATCAATTTTTGTTCGCATGCTGCATGAAAGTGAGCGGATTATGCGGTTTCATATAACAAAAATCGCAAATTATGCGATATTATGCCGCATCATTATCCTGGACACCCTAGTGTAAGCCCGGCACATAGCACGTGCCACTCACCACGTGCCTATACACTGTTTTTCCGTGCGATCCCGGACCACTTTTCTTATGGGGCATTTCGGCAGCCTGGTCAGTCTGAGGCGGCCCGTATCACTAATCGAAACGAATGGGCCAATTACTTGAATTCTTCCCATAAGATTGGTTGATGAACTGGCCAGCACCATCACCAGTAAGGCATTTATGCCAATTCTGAAAAAAAAGAAACCAATTTTGTTCATCCGAGATATGCAATTCATTAAAAACAAAAAGACAGATACTATAAAAACTTTACAAAACCGATCAGAAATAAAGCATATAAAGAAAACCAGATCATGACAAAGCAAAAAAAAAAGAGCATAAAAACATAATAATCTTATCCTGATCTATACCATTTTACTACATCACCATGCAATATTATAGTGTCTCTCATGATTGTACAGTAATGGGATTGTGATGTGTGATGCGGGATTTAAGAGCTATGATAGTCCTCATTTTAAATTTTTTTGGAACGAAGCACCAAACTTATAGAGTGTTCATGCATATCCACAATCACATCCTAAAAGAATTCGATATTTTATAATGCAAAAATGATAATTCGTATTTTGGTCTATTTGGAAACGAAAGAATCCTTGACTTATAATCCAGTAGATTTTAAAAGATGTTTCAAGTGAAACCTAAAATATTTATTAGTTGTTATCTCACGTTTTACTATATTTGCACTATGGTATTTTTGATGTTATCAGTTACGGCTTTTATCACTAAAATCATAACAAAGAATGTTATATCCCAAATATGACGCATTTACTTAATATTATATCTCTGGAAATTTAAAATTCTTATAGTAAACATTGGAAAATAATTCAAATATAATAAAACTTCGATTTTTAAAATTCTCTCGAGTAAACACGGAAATTTTAAACTTCAATTATTAAAATTCTCTCAAATGGACCCGTAAATTTTAAAATTCTCATAATAAACAATGGAAAAATAATTCAAATAAATATAAAAAATTTTAGATTATTAACATTTTCTCAAATATAATTAGCAGCTTAATTAAGCAATTACAAATATATTGTTTTACTATCGCTTTACTAAAAAATACATAAAATTTCTAGTTAAATAAAGCAATAATGTCTACATTACAATTATTTTGTAAAGTAATTTTTACAAATGTTACAATTTTAATAGTAACTCATGTAAGTTGTCAATAGAATTTGAATTAATTGAATGAAGAGTTTGTTGTGTTCTTCATTAATAACTTGAATATAAGATGAGCAGCTACCATATGACTTAAATGGAAGTAATAGTTATGCTTCATCATTGATAAATTGAATTTTAGATGAGCTATTATTTATGAACTAAGAGGGCTTATGAATAGTTTAGAAGCATAAATATTCTTGTTGCGCCAATTTGCCGAATTGGGCTAGATATTTGATAGTTTAAGAAGAAGATACTAAAGATTGTGTAGCATCTTAAGATAAATCAATGGAAATCGAATACCTGTCAAATCGGATAAAAAATTAATCCACCAAATCCATTACTGCTATATGAATTTAATAATTTATAATGATTTCAACTCTCAATACTGATACAAAGCTTACCATGCATACCGGATTGGGAAGGTTCAACTGTAATAATATTTAAAAAGTATTTAGTAATCAAAACTTTTCGAACTTCTTGCACCTTTGAACTGTACCTTATGTACCTTTCGTACTGTACTTTCTTACCTTATGTTCTTTCGTACTGTACTTTCTGTACTTTTCGAACTATACTTTCTGTACTTTTTGTACTGTATTTCTGTACTTTTTGTACTTTATGATGTAATTATTTATTTTTATTACCATTAACGAATTGGTTGAAATAATGTATGCCGTAGCAATGTAAAAACTATAAATACGATATCTTTTGTCCTCACAGAAAGGCAGCTTTTAGCTCCATAAAGTGAAGAGTTTAGTTATAACCTTTGAAATAGAGTAGAAGAGTTAGCTCTAGTGATTATCCCAATAAATAATTAAATAAACTGTTATTATTATAAATCGGTAACCCCCGATAAGTGAAATCGTATTAAAAGTCTAAATCCAGTGATCTCATATTAGAGCCTCGTGACATAATCAAGAGCTCTATTTCGACGCTAGTTACTCGGACCCAATCAATCCACGCCTCAATCGAAGCTCTACCATTATAGGAAAATGCTTATACTAAATCGCAGTTGCAAGGTTCCACAAACCTCGAGACCCGGACCAAATCTTCCATGCCTCTTTCTGCCCGCCAATTCAAGGTTTGAGAGCCTTGAGCGATCATTAGATTATGCTTAGCTTGGATAGTAGTGTATAGTGGTGACATTTTAGCGGAGGGTTCAATTAAGCCCCTCACAGCGTTCGATGAAAAATAACAGGGAATTTTTTTCATCTGAATTAATGTCACTCCCATGTGCTGCTACGCAGCACATGAGTGACATTAAAAAAATTTCCTGTTATTTTAGTTTATATTATATTAGCATGTGAATTTTTTGTCGTGACATTTTGCATAATGATGATGTCATTTTATAACAAAAATATCAAGCCAAAAATTTTTTACATGATCATATCACATGAACAATAATATATAGTTATTGGATGCGTAGCATCCAATAACTGTTGTAACAATTGTATCGTGATCTGTGTGATCACGATATTATTGTTACACATGACAAATAACGAAAAGTATTTTGTGTGGAATTTGATTGGGAGATGACTGGGCCCCGCAGGGGCCCAGTCATCGACCGGTCAAATTCCACACGAAATACGTCAGTTATTGGTGCGGAGCATTCAATAACGGTATTATCCGGCATTTTACGACGATCGGAAATTAAATTTAATATTAAATTTAATAAATTAAGCTTTTTGTTTACTTCGTATTAATATTAAAAATAATAAATTAACTTTTTATTACTACATTTTAAGCGAAAATTAAATTGCCGTTCCTCTTTCAAAAAAAAAACTTATCACATAATTAAAATTTCATATAAATATCTAAATCGCTCGTGTTTTTTTTTTTCGTTTTCTCTTTCTTTCTTCCCTAATAAATCTAGAATCATAAAAAAAAAAATGTCAAAAGTAAAAAAATACAAACCCCATTTATCGTAAACCAACGACTGAAGAAATAAATGAGATAATTAATGGCACGATCCCTCAAAATACCCGTAAAGCAACTGCTAAATGGGTTGGGATATTGGAAGCTTGGCGTTCAGAGGTTGGATATGGTTATGGCGTCGAAACTATTTCAGATAAAGATCAACTAGAACGAGAAATGATGGAATTCATCCTTGGAATATGTAAAATCCGTGACCAAGAAGATTACTCACCTTCTTCGTTGATGAATTGTATTAGACTATTGAGTGTCTATATTTTAAAGCATCCCAATGGGACTAAGAAATTTAATTTAGGAAACAGGAAAGAATTTGCAGAGTTGTGAAATGCGTTAAACGGTAAAATGAAAATGTTAAAAAAAAAGGCATCATATCACGACACCACGATCATCTAACGGACGAAGAGTTAAAAGCGATTTTTCAACACGAAGCAATCTCTAATAACACACCACAAGGACTGCTCTATAGGATTTTTATGTGGTGTTGTCTCTTATTCCAACCCCGGGGCGGTGAACACTATAAAATGTTGATTACACAATTTACATTTACATCCGGTGGAGGTATTCATTTCGCAAAAAAATATCAGAAAAACGATCAAGGAGGAATCGATGGAAATTCGGATGCTCATGTGATTTCCGTACCTCCTGATTCTGAAGGCTGTCAAGGGCCTGTCTACGATTTTAAGTTATACTTTTCTAAAAGACCACCCAATTCGAATTGCACTTCTTTATATTTACAAATAAATAAAGAGGCGAAAGGTAATATTTTATTGATCTTTTTTTTTTTATTTTGACTAACAATTAAATTTTATATTTAGATCTTTCGAATGACCAGTGGTATCACGATTCCCAATTAGGCGAAAAAGTATGCCGAAAACTTATGAAATCTATTTGTATTACAGTTGGAATTGATTTGAAAAATCGGGATATTGTAAACCACTCTGGTAGATCCACACCAATTACATTCTTATTTCAAAAAGGAGTTCCCACGGTTACAACGATGGCGTTAACTGGGCATAAAAGTGAATCTTCATATCGTATTTATGCCCGCCCATCAGAAAAACAGAAAGAGAATGCACTTTCATTATTAATTAATAACGTTGGAATTTTACCGGCAAATAATTTGAAAGTCTCGAGTAATACGGAAGTCTCAAGTAATACGGAAGTCCCAAGTAACATAGAAGCCTCAAGTAATGCAGAAACTTCAAGTGATACAGAAGCTTCAGAAGCTTCAGAAGCCTCATGTAATACGGAGTCAAGCCATTCGAATCTATTTAATGCTTCAAGATCTTCAAAGATTTTAAAGGTATATTACAATTGTTTATGATTTTATTGTTATTATCACTATTTAAAATTCTTTTTTATAGAAGTGTAAATCAGTTAAACAAGGCTATCGCTATTCCACTGAACCTACATTTTCAAGTGCTTCATCATCCAAACCTTCCGTCTTCAAGCCGTATCGTAAGCCTTTTCAAAATTCATCGAATGTTAACTTACCATTACATTCGAATGCATTTAAAAAAAATCCTACTCTTGGTGGTCGACAAGTTCTTCGAAAAAGTTCTGCAGCGGATGATTTGAAAGTACAAGAAATGAATAGTAGAACTACAATCGTCAAGAATTATTATATTACTGCAGAGCATGTAGTCATTAACTAGATAAATTTGAATTCGTATCAATGTAAATTTAATATTTTTATTGAATAAACCTTGCTTTTAAAAAAGCCTTGAATTTGCTATACATTTAGCGATCTTGACAATTTTAATGGAATTTATACAAATGTGTATTGAATTGATTTGACAATGTAAAAAAATCTTGAATAATGATTCAATTTTGCTAAAAAAATTAAATTCGCTAACTTAATGTACAGCCAAATAACTCGAGTTATTTGGTGAGCCCGATCATAGTAAGATGCCGGATAAGTACTTGTTATTGGTCATGTTGTGGATGATAACTGATTATTCACTATGATACTGTTTTTATGACGTGGCCGAAGGTCACGTCATAATGCGGTATCTGCTGTGAAGAAATCAGCAATTATCAGCCACAATTTGACCAATAATACGCTTATCCGACATGTCTGGCGTAAACAACGAACGATTTTTGTGTAACTTATTCGGCCTCCTTCTAATACAAATACACAAATTTTCATTCACCTCTTAAGAGGTGATGAAAATTTGTGTATTGTATTTGGAGGTGGCCGAATAACTTACACAAAAATCGTTCGGTGTTCACATAAGAAATGTCGGATAATGAAAGTTATCAGTCACGGAATATAATGGCAGAAACAGAATTTGAAGATTATTTTTTATCAAACTAGCATTGACCCGTGGCTCCGCCACGGGAGCTTTGTATAAAACTTTAAAGTTTTAGTTAGAATCTGTAAATTCGAATAACATAATATTCATAAATATGGTTGATTTAGTTTGCATTGGATCATAACAAAAATTCTGTTGCTTTAACCACAGTATGTGGTTAAGATTGAGTTAGTTAGCACTGAATTATGTCACTGTAAAAAATTCTGTCACAGAACTCACTCTCTATTCCAGCAACCACAGTACGTGGTTGAACTAGAATCATTGTGATTTTTATTATGAACTTTTATAAAAATTTTATTACATACTTTGTTCACTATTCCAGTGATTGCAATATCTGGTGAGTTAGTTTTTGCATTAGAATTAGCAAGCTAATTATAATAACAAATAGTATGTGGCTAAGTCTAGGTTAACTTTATTGGTGAATGCTGATTTTTTAAATAAATGCTGCAAAACGAAAACCTGGAGTTATTAATTTCTTCAGAAATAACTTATCAAATATTCATAAACCCCTTTCTAAAAAGCAAAATAATTTCTTCCTAAAAATAAATTATAAAAAATTTACAATTCCAGGTTTTTACTTTGCAGAACCTTAATCATTACACATATTTCAAATGTCGCATAATTACAAATTCTGAAATCACATGAATGATCACGGGAAAGCTGAAATATTGAAATTTTATGTAAGCGTACATAAGCATAGCTACGCCATCTGTAGAAGTCTAAACACCTAAAACAAATAAATGAAAATCATTATTCCTACATAAAAGATATAAAAGATTTTGCGAAAATCAGCATGGGGAACTTTAAATAAGTTCAACGGAACCATATCTCATATTTCATTTAATCGCTCTGGCATTATTGTTGCATCTAAAGTAGCGATTTATCTAAAGTTGCTACTAAAGTAGCTCCTGGCTAAAATTAAGCCCTTAAAATTAGATTTTCATGCATGCATTAGATCATAATTTTAGCCAGGGCACTACTTTAGATAAATATCATGCAAAGATCATGTTTTTGACATCAATCAGAAACGTTAAAGCGTACACACCCAGAATTGATGATAAAGAAGACTTGGAAGTTCAACAGTATATAAGTATTGGTGGTTAGGGTTAATAATGAATCCGAATTAGTTTATATTAAGATTCATAAATTGACAAGAAATTTCCCGTTCCTGGCTGAGTTGCTATTTGTCATGTAACGATAATATTTGTAATATAATTGAAAATATAAAAGAAATACATGTTTCCTGAAAATTAAAAAAAGGAGTGGTTTCAAATTTCAATTCAATTTCAGTCGCCGAATTTTTAACCTTTTTTTTTTTTTTTTTTTTTTTTAAACCAAAAAAAAAAATATAAAAAAAAAACATTTAACCCGATTTTCTTCGTAAACCAAGTGATTTGATTATAAAAATAATTATTGTCGTGATTACTAATATTAAAATTACATTATTACGAAAGTATAATATTTTTGCTTAAAATATAGATGCCATTATTATTAACAATAACCTGCAATATTCACATTTCTTTTGAATATATAATAATTTTTAATTTTATAAAAATATTTTACATTCAAAACAACGTTAATTTTAAGATTTTATTTAAGTTAGTATATTTTTACTCAAATATGCACAAAAACAAAATATTTCATTTGGAATTGTCTTAATTTTAACCGTTATTTAATAAAAATAATACATATACTAATATTACTTGAGCTAAAAAAATTGTTAATCAGAAGATTTACGCAGAATTTTTCAGTATACTCCTGGGTTGTATTTTTATTTTTCTTTACCGTCCCTACATGTATACCCTAATTATATATGACCCTAATACAACATTTTAAGTTAAACATTTATACGACTTATTTATAAAAATTTTTTTAAAATTTAAGTCAAGTATTATGTAAATAATTTAATAAGTTCGTTTCTATTTATGCAAAACTCTAAAATCGTCAGTGCATGATTTTATGTCATCATCCATGTCTTTATTCATTATAATTTTCGGAAATGTCACTATAAGCTTGTGACAGTGCATGAGTCTATAAAAAATTTAAAAATAATAGCTAATCCAGTAACCCCTAAAGCCCCTTTCTTAAAATTCATTAGGTATACGGAGATGTGAAGTAAAACGATTAACACATCGAATACTTTGTGCTCTTTTCTAAAACGTATAAAGAGTTGTAATTTCGCCTTGAAAAAAAAAAAGACAGAATTTTGGGAATGAAATATTATTTTTAATAAATTTTAATTTTAAATAAATATTTCGTACTAAAAAAGTGTGCTAACCTCTTTACAAGTTGCAATATTATTTTTAATATTGTTCATTATTTTTCACCACATTATATTTATATAAAATCAGGGTATATTTCTTGTTAATAGTTAATCATTCTAGAGAAGTTTCTAAGAGATTATTTCAACTTTAAGCAATATACCTTTTAATCACACTTTAATCACACTTTAATCACGCTTTAATCACGCTTTAATCACGCTTTAATCACACTTTAATCACGCTCAATTGAATACTTATAATGATTATGAAACATATTTTAAGTTTTTTATTAATCCTGTTAATTTCGATAATTTATAAGTCCGTCGAGGAAAACAACAATAAAGGAGTTTTTATTCGCTCTGCAATACCAATCAAAAATAAAACATGGACAAGTTATAATGGAGCAGTTCATCTATCGCCAGATGCCATTTTTGAACCAACTACACTTGAAGAACTTATAGATATTGTAAACTTAGCAAGGATAAATAATAAAACTATTCGATGTGCTGGTGAAGGGCATACTGGAAGTTCTCTGTCTGTCACAAAGGACTATCTAGTAGTAGTTAAAAAATTAAATAAGGTCACCGTGCAAAAACATTTCAAACATGGTTGGACTGCCATCGCAGAAGCAGGTAAACTTTTATACATTTATTTATTTATTTATTTATTTATTTATTTATTTATTCATTTATTATGATAAATGATTTATAAAAATGAATTATTATTTAATTAAACATAGGTGCATCATTTGGTGATCTTGAAAATGCACTTCGAAATCATGATCCGCCATTAACTATTGATTCTGCGCCTATATATGACACATTTCGAGTAGCTGGAGTTGTAGCAACAGGATCACATGGTGCAAGGACTTATACAGGTATTACCTCGAATCAACTTTGCTCTATGAAAATTGTTACTGGATCTGGTAAAGTATATGAATTTAGTGAAGAAATAAATAAATTAGAATTCAATGCTGCAAAAGTCAATTTAGGTATTTTAATAAATTTTCATTTTAATTATTTTTTTTTTCCTTCACTATTTAACTCACTATTTAACTCACTATTTAACTCACTATTTAACTTTATCATTATTTAGGTTTACTTGGTATAATGTATTCATTAACATTCCGTGTACAACCGATGTACAATCTTCGTTTGTCTGATATCTTTGTTCCATTAAATTGGCTTGATAATCCACTGAATATCAAAAATCTTTTAGAATCATCTGATAGTGTTCAATTATATTATTGGCCGTATAATGGATTTGATCAGGATGAAGATCCAAATCTTCATGACTTTAATAAAGATCGAATTGTGGTTAAGAATTGGATACGAACTAATGATACTGCGACCTACACAAAACAACAACTCAAAAAAATACATGAAACTCAACAACAAAAATCTATTAAATTATATGAACAAATATATTATAATTTTAGTAATACTGTAGCAACTTCAAATGTTGCTGCCAAAATTTTATCTAGCAATAAGAATACTAGTGTTGTATATCAAACTCCTGATGCAATCCATCACTTTGTTTATGAAGAAAATGTTTCCAAGTATGATTTAGTAGCATTTGGATTCAAAGTTGATCCGGACTTTTCTAATGTCGCTGTCGAGTTTTCTTACGCAATCAAAGCAGTAAGTTCATTACTGTATCTAATAATATTTGGTTTTTAAATATTAAATTGTTATTCTTAAATTAATATTAATATATTTTAGTTATATGAATTTGCAAAAAAAGGGAAATTTCCTGTAAATTATATTGCAGAAATTAGATTCTTAAAATCAAATGAAGCATTTTTATCTCCTACTTTCAATCATGATCCTAAAGCATTGTATTGTCTATTGGATTTTATAACTGTTACTGGTACTCCTGACTATGAAGAATTTTGTTCATTTTTGTCGCAGAGATTGTTTGATAAATATAAAGCAAAGTAAGATGAATTATTTTTATTTTTCTTTTTTTATAATTAATTTAATAAATTCATTAAATTCATTTAAACTCATTAATTATATTAAACTCATTTATTATAGAATGCATTGGGGAAAAAGATACGAATTTATTCCAAATGTGACTTCTTATCTTTCTGAAGTTTTATCAGATGAAATTAAACAATTTGAGAAAGTACGTGCAAAGTATGACCCTGATAAGATTTTCTTTGATAATAAGTCTTTGGAAGATATATTTAATCGTGCTTTAAATGGCAAGAAATGATAAAAGCTCAAAAAGTGAAAAATTAATAACGATATTAAGGTTGGCTTGAAATTAAACAATATTAGAGTTAGTTAATCGAATATTACATCAAAATGTATAAAAGAAAATTTTTCTATTTAAATTGACAGTTTTATACTGTATTAATTAAAATATTGAATTCGAATAAATTTAGTATGTTAACTAATATTATCATGAAGTTTAATAGAATTAATCTTTGTTTGTATACTATTAAACTACTGATGATTGACTAAACCACTGATTACGTGTATTGTTGTTCATCAGATAACTTTATTAAAAAGAGAAGAGATTTCCGTTCGTTGTACATCGGCTTTTATAATTAAATATTACAATAAATCTAAGCACTACTAGATTAGTTAAATCATACTATAGACACACGCTTACGGAACAAGATATCTACCTTAAACTACTATTATCAACGTTAAAATCAAATGTTATAACGATAATTACATTATAATTGTTCACATCTCTTGAAAGTGTTTATCCAGTTAATTCAATCAGGCGCAACAATCACTAAATATTTATTATCTCTTTGTGTTGATGCCGATTTAGTGAATCATTCTGTTTATCTGTTATATTAATAATCAAAAAATGATGCTCGAAAAAAAAAAAAAAGACTAGCTTCTATGACACCTGAAGAACAATTGAGCTAACAAAATAATAGTGGAAAAAATATGAACCCAAATGATGAACGTAATATATATCCAAGAAATCACAATTTATAAATATGTAATTATATTAACTAACGCTAGCATTCCAACTTTCTTAATCTTTTAAAAAAATTTCGTCTGCACTCAAATTCAATTTTTCTGCCTGTTTTTTCCTGATATTGTATTGGCATATTAAATGGATTATGTAATAGATTCAATAAAGAAAAATTAATACCAAGAAGGTTTTCAGGCAAAAACGATATGGATTCTGGTGTGTAATCCTAAACTTCGTCAAGTTGAAGAAATTCTTATTGCTCAAGTCCTTCCAATGATAACTGTTTATAAGCTTTAAGGTGGACAGCTTGGATATCGAGAAATTAATTAATTTTGCTCAAGACATTCAGAAAATCCTTCCACAATTGATACTTTGATCATTCGAAAGCCCGGACAAGATTTTACTTCAAGAATTTAAAGTTTAAACGATCAAAATATTTAATTTGATTGAGTCATCTCAAAAATAATAATCCTTTTATTCCAATCTTAAAGTCGATTACGATATATTGCATACTCTTCCAAAAGATGCCCCATAGATAATAATGATTTAATAAATGAAAACACAGTATCTACCAATCATAGTGATTCCAATGTCTCTGAAAACGATATTAAATATACTTTTATAGATACATCAAAAGTCTGTGCTCTTTCTGATCTTCTTGTCAATAGTCTACTATTGTTTCACAATTAATAGTTATTTGACTTATGGAATTGTTCCAACTGTCAACAACTTAACACCAGCCTAAACTGGTGCCAGCCTTGTTTTGAAAAAGAATGACAAGAAGATATAAAAAATTTAACTGGTCAGGAAGCAGTACTTTATTTTATATAGATACAAAAATTGAGGGAAAATTCACGTTTATAACAAAATTAGGCTGAAGAGCAGAGATTACTTTACTTTCTTTGTAAATTATTAAATGAGGGTTTATATCTTTCACACACGCATTAATATAAATTTATAAAATATGTTATTTAAAATTAGCGTATATTCTAGTACTCAATGTTAAAAATTTTTTATTTAAAATTTATGTACCCAAGAAGTAATAAGAAGCAAGGCTTCAGCCCTATGAAACATCGTCATTTTGTTACTAGAATAATTTTATGATTCTAGCACAACTACTACAGTAATTAATTTTGATATGACAATAAGTGATTATTTAACCTTGATAACGCATTAGAATGATTTTTTTCTAAATTAGTGATTACAACTTTGATAATAATGGGTCAAAATAAATATTGATTTTGCCAAATTCATTATATGTTATACTTTACCATTAGAAAGTACTTTATGTTGATTTTTATGTTGTTTATATATTAATTTCCTTATATTACTTATACTTAAAAAGAAGAAATAAATAAAAGCTTATGAATGAATTCTCAGTTTATGTATTTGTTTTATTACACATTCTATATCAGAAGCATCTGAGGCAATGTTGGAAATTCAAAAAAAAAATATTGATTTTTGTAAACTTGATTTACTTTTATAATGTTCACATTAAAAAAAAAATGACCACAAATAAAATTTTATTAAATGATTTATGTTAACAAATGTGCATAAAATAAAAAAATTTTGATTTTTTTTAAAAATTTATGTTCACTATGAAAATTGTATACATATGATTTCCAACACTGATCTGAGGGCGTATTGAATAAGAAACAGAAGTCGTCCAGAAAACTTTGGTAGAGATTTTCAAGTTTCGAGCAATTTTTCTATATAAGATTTTTAAACTATATTAAAAAATGTACATATGAATATGATCGAAAAATCGAAAAAAAACATTCAAGCCAATGGAAGAAGGCTGTGGAGAACGTCATAACAAAATTCCGTTTACTACTATTATGTATTGTTTTTTTAATCGCTTTTGTTTTTTTTATTATAATTGTTAAGCTCGTCAACGTCACTATAACATATAGGCTGATCGGACTCATTTGGTGTGATGATATCTGCATGACTAATGATCATAGGTACGTTGTGAGGATGTGGATGTACCCTCCTTCTAAATGTAACCACTATACACTACTAACTATAACTAAATCTACTCTAACTCAACTCTAATAATGGTGAAAGGCTTCGATTGAGGCGTGGATTGACTTGGTCCGAATAATTAGGGTTGAAATAGAGCTCTAGATTACGCCACAAGGCTCTAATATGAGGACACGGGATTTTAATACGATTTTCACTTATCGGGAGGTTAGCAGTTTATAATAATATCTGTTTGTTCAATTATCTATCGGGGGATTACTGACAATAACACTTCTGCTTTAATTTCAAAGGTTATTACTTGACTACATTTCAGACTTCGAACCTTAGAACTTCTTGAACTTCGGAACTTTTCGAACTTCGGAACTTAAGCTATTGGGAAGACAAAAGACATCGTATTTATACTTTCTATTACTGCATCCCATCGCTAACGCTACTAAATTTTCAAGGATTCAACAGGTTTTCTAGACTCGATATATCAAATATATTTGATATATTTGATAACTTTGATATCCTTAATATCTTTAATATCGTTGATATCTTTAATATGCTTGATATATCTAATATCTTTAATTATTTAATATCTTCGATATATTTAATATCTTAAATATATCAGATCGTCAAATCGAGTCGGGAACAAGTAATTCATTTACTATACTGGAAATTACAGTACTATTTTCGGGGGTTAGGTATACTACATAAATCTTATTAAATATACATATTTGACTTACAATAGACAACTAAAAACGATAATCAGGATAGAATAATAATATAAAAAGAAAATCGGAGTCACTTTTCATTCTCACAACATATGTAATCTCTTTATCCAAACCTTTTTTATGTCTTTTTTGCTCTAAAACTTATTTGACAAAAGGTTTTTTACTGCTCATGAAACAATAAAGCACCCACATAACTGTATTGTTCCTCATGGTTCTTGTTTTGAACTCCCTTCAAGTTTGTGCCTATATCAATTCTGCTTAATCTTTCTTGCAAATGTAAAGCCTTATCTTCATACTAACCAATCAGATCAAAGTTTCAAACAAGTTACTATGTAGTGTCCTGAAAATATGTATTTAACAAGAACCAGGGTTTGAATGTCAGGTGGCCTAGTAAAGGTATAAATGCATATATAAAGGATGAGTTGGGTACCAAAAAATTGGGTATGTCTTTGTGCATCATGCTTGGAATGAAAAAAACAAAGACAGGAAGTGAGGTTAGGTAATGACAGAAAAAAAAATCTTGAAATGCAACAAATATTTAAAACTGAGTTTGTCTTTCTCTGGAAAGAGTGAACAACTAAAGAGGAATTTGATAAGAAGGTTACACTTGGATATATGGAGTGCTCTGTATTAAAAGGACCCATTTTTACATTTATCTTATTTTGAAATAATTGAGTTTAACCAATTGTTTTGATTTTCAGACTGATCCAGGATTAATTAAATTTTATGATTTTGATTGGTTAAAGTCAGCAGGTGACTATTGAATAATCTCATAACGTGTTGGCTCTACTAGTGAATTGACCCATCTAAAAAATCTTTACCTGGGTCACCCGATGGACAATGTGCCATCTAGGTGGAAATGGGTCAGTTCAAAAAAAGGTACTACCTGGGTTACCTGACAGGTAACCTGACAGGTAACCCATCGGGTCACCTGTGTTAATTAAAAAAATCTCAGGTGGTTAATATGACTAGTGAATTACTACATGGTTGGAAATGGGTCAGTCCAAAAAATGCACCAACTAGATCATCTGGGCCAATTAAAAAAATCTCAGGTGGTTAATATAACAAACATAACTAAAAATTTAGTATAAAAGACAGAATGAACATGTCAATTAGTCTTTATAATAAATACATATAATAAATGCTAATCAAGCAAATTGAAAATTGTTGACAGTTTTTTTTTTTTGATTGGTGATAAGCAATTTAATTACGGTCAGGTTAACCAATTAAATTGATATATTAGATTTCTTATAGACCAACTTGTGGGTTAACTTGACCTATGAGTGACCCATAGGTCAACTCGAGTCACCTGCAGGCTGTTACAACTTGACCCAGGTCACCTACCTACCCACAGGTGACCTAGGTATCACCCACTCGGGTCAAATCACTAGGCTTTATGCAGCCTCATGTAATGTTTCTTTTTATATTATCTTGGTTTTTTATTATGCAAATCATCTTTCATTAATAATTGAAAATATCAATCATGTCAAAATTTACATAAATTTAATAAAAACTCATTGGTCAAAAAATTGTAAAAATGGGCCCTTTTATTACAAAGTGCTCCATATAGGTTTAAAATTTATATTTGAAATATGTAACCATAATATAGTTGTGATTTAGATTTTATTTTTTTTAAGATTTAGCATCTTTTTAGTATAACAGTCATGGAACATTTCCCATTTGATGATCTTCATAATAAATCAATCTTGTGTAATGTATGATTGCAGAACTTCCTTGTAAGAATACCTCATTGTACTTATACTAAGCAGTACTTCTAACTTAAATAAATCATAATATGCAAGCTTTGGGCTTCTATTTACGCCAAACGAAAAACTTGTTGCACAACTCCACTTCGAGTAAAATCGAAATGAAAATGGCCCTTTCCAAGTATAGATCTCAAAGATCCTCACCCAGGATCTTTGATTTCGACTCAGGTTTTTTTTTAAAAGTTAGAGAACAAAGGCCACATTCAAAAATCTTATTGGCACAAAAGCATCTTACTTACCACTTTTTTATGTTTTCTTAGAAGCACTCTTTAATCGACTATGAATAGTATTTTTAATTCAAAAGTATAGTACTTTCGCTCTTTCTTTCTTTAAAAAACATTTTTTTTATTTACTTTTCTTGAATTGATTTATTTATTTACATAATAAGACATAATGGACTACAAAATATGTAATACGTGGACGCTTTTAAGAAGATACTAAGTTTTCAACAAATTTTTATTTTGAAAAATTCCTCTTTAGTAATTCTATCACGCACCGCAACTAAATAAAAAAAAACTAGAAAATTTGGACAATTGTAAAATTACCTTGAAGTCTTTCGCTGCCGGTTGTTTCTAAAATATACTTTTATTCGTTCAGCTGTCCAGTCAGAAGAGACAGCATTAAGTTGCAACAACACACTTGAGACTTTTGCTTCAGACAGCTCATCAGATTCAAATAATCCATCAAGTATATCCTTTTCTAATTTTGTAGTAGTACAGCGTAGGGTTTCTACAAACCCGGATCAAATCAAACTTTAGGTCAGATTTGGGTTTGATTTGATTTGAAATCAAATTCAAACCCAAACTATGATTAAAAAAATTATTTGAGTTTGATTTGAAGCAAACTTTTTAGTTAAATTTGAGTTTGGTTTGAATTTGAGTTTGAAGTTTGCAAACTAGTTTGAGTTTGAATAATATAAATCTATTTTTATATTTTAAAAAATTTTTACTAAGTTAATAGTACTTAACGACTAATTGAAAGTTGTAGAGCTTGTCAAGACGCATTCAATGGTGGTTAGATCACCAAAATCGGCCTAGTAAATGGCGAGATATCGTCGAAAAACGATTGGCTGACTATAAAAATCTGTGACGAGATTACATATGAAAATCACAGGCAAAATGTGGCGTGCTTCCATCTAAAATTTTTTTTCTTACTAAGCTAAAGATACATGCCCACTAATTGAAAGTTGTAGAGCTCGTCGAGACACATCTAATGGTGGTTAGACCATCCAAATCGACACAGTAGATAGCGAGATATCGTCGAAAAATGATTGGCCGACTATATAAAATCTCTATGTAAACAAACCATTGTTTACATAAGAGATTTTATATAGTCAGCCAATCGTTTTTCGACGATATCTCGCAATCAATTGGGCCAATTTGGATGATCTAACCATCGTTAGATGCATCGCGACGAGCTCTACAACTTTCAATTAGTGAGCATGTATTATTAGCTTAGTAAGAAAAAAAGTTTTAGATGGAAGCACGCCACATTTCGTCTGTGATTTTCATCTGTAATCTCTGTCACAGATTTTTATATTGTCAGCCAATCGTTTTTCGATGATATCTCGCCATCCACTATGCCGATTTGGGTAATCTAACCACCATTGGATGCGTCTTGACAAGCTCTACAACTTTCTATTAGTCGACAAGTACCGTTAACTTAGTAAAAAAAAAATTTTAAAATATAAAAATATATTTATGTTATTCAAACTCAAACTAGTTAGCAAACTTCAAATCAAACTCAAATCAAACTTAGTATAGTATTTGGGTTTGGTTTGAATTTGATTAATTTTTATTTGTATTTGAGTTTGATCTCAAACTTAATAAAATTTATAGTTTGAGTTTGGTTTGATTTGGGGTTTGATCAAACTCAAATCAAACCCGGATCAAACTTCGGAACCCTAGTGCGGCGTGTCCTTCTTGGAAGGTCAGTTTCAAAAGGTATTGGTTCCTGTTGTGGTTGTGATGCAGTACCTTGTTGAATTACTGATGTTTGAGAAGTTTGGGAAGCTTGAGAAGGAGTGTTAACTCAGTTCTTTGTCTTTTTTTTTTTATCTGTCAGTTGTGCATAGGTATAAGACTTAACATTACATTCATGATGCCCAGAGGTTGACCGTGGCTTAGTTTTATATATATCCTGAGCAAGTAAGTCTTCAAAGCGAGATTTACTGGTTTCATAGAAGGAAAGAATATTTGCAATACCCTCTTCGTTAAGTTCTGGAACATCTTTAAATAAAGGATGCGTTTTGGGATCTGGAGAGGTAAAGGCGCCCCATAATTTTGTAGCCAGGGACCAAAGTGAATCTTTGCACAATTTAATCGTACGAATGCTCTGACTTGCTACAACATCATCAGTATATTTAGCAAGAAGCATTGATAATCGATTTTTTCGCTTTGAGCTGCCTTAATCTTCAGCATTATGGTCTCCAGATCGGTAAGTTTTCCACTTATATTTTGCTTAATGAAATTTATGCCATATATTTCAAGCGCTTCATCAAAAGCAAAATAATGACCTTCGTTTGTGATATTTACTGAACATACTGTTTGTAGTTTTTTTTGTAACTGTGGGTCATCATGAATTTGGGCTAAAAAGTGTAATACAGAACTTGCATACCTGTTCTTTCCAGTAGCAGGAAAAAGAGGCGCGAAAGCAGCTAAATTCGCTATTTGCATTTCGTAATTTCCCTTTCTAATTCCAATTTTATGACCCACAAAACACCCTGCCCAGTGGAAAAAAGGATACTACACTTTCACCAACTGATTATTACCACTTAAAATATCACTCATAGTTTTTCCTTCTTTTTTTACATATTGGCATAGTACGATCCCAAATGCGACCCAGATTAACTCCAAGATGCGACATGTTACCCGTTAATCCACGACACTCTCAAATTTATCTAGAAATTGTGACCCAAGAATCAGTGCGAGATTAAATATTCCATATCCGGAAAATGTCGTGATTAAAACGCTGCACATGTCTTTTGATGTATGCCACTACCCTAAAAGAAGTCAAACATCATTGTGGGTTTCATTATAGGAAGTTAATCTTCTGAAAATTGCTTGGCCATATGCAATGTATTAGTTGTCATTGCACCAATCGATAAATCATCACGATACATTTCACATGCTTCGTGAACATTATCGTAGCAATTTGGTGAATTACAAGTGGCTCCAGTATCACAACTTTCAGTGGTAATATATTGCAACCTGTAGATGTTTTTTCAGTAATTTTTGAGTGCACGTCTTCCATATCAAACCTGCCACTTTTATATTCTAACATTGTGTTCAAGATAGTTTCATATGTTATTAAAAGATTGTCAGTAGTCGAAGATTCTCCAAACAATGGTTGAACAGCAGATTCATTGTTTTCAACAAAATTATCAAGGAAAGTAGGCAAAGTGAACTGAAATACCATTTGAAGTGTCGCATATGAAGTTTGTCTCACAACATCAAAAATGTTGGCATGTGAAAATGTAGAAGCTTTAAAGTCGATATTGTCAATTATGGCAAGATTCCAAACGTTTGGACCTTTAATTAGATTCTCTCAGAGTTTGCATGATGCATTCTGAATTTTTCAAGACGGTTTTCATACCGTTTAGTGTAGGATAAAACACGTGCTGAGTAAAGGATCTTACGTAAGTATGGCAGCATTTTTTGATTCTGGCACATCGATGACATGATGTACGAAAGCCAAATTTTTGTCCTAGGAAATGCGATGGTTAATAGCATTGAAGTTAAAAAGATGCTAGTTCTTGTAATCTGGGCTTCATCAAGGGATTTCAGAAGAAGCCCACGTTGACTTCTTTTGTTATTAATCATTTTAGTTTTCGTTGTTGAAACACTGTGATAAGGGCTTGAAAAAAGGTACGAATTGTTTCAGGTAACGTGTTGAAGTATTATTCTTATGAACTCGGGTTTTCTAACTGGCTGATATTTTCCTGAATTTTAGAAAGCAAAGATAAAACGGTTTTCCCAAAATTTTCTCCTACGATCGAAGCTTCTTCAAGATTTTTTACGTGAAACTTTTCTTTTATTAGTAAATTTAATTTAACCTTCCTCATTCTCAATGCCGTTAGAACAAGTAACTTGCTTGGCAATTTTTTTGACTCTCTTTCTGATTCTTTTTCCGACCCTTTTTCTGTTGAGGTGGAGCTTTTATTCATTATTTTACTATTGAAAATCATTAGTACTGGAGTTATTAACAAGAGAATTTTTTTTTGTAGCTCACGATCATCCGATACCGCTACTGACATTATCCACCTTCCAATATATTTTAGAGAATTACTTGTGTCATCATAGTGTTTTTCCTGTTCAATACATGATACAAGTGGATTACTTCTACTTGGTTTTCTGTATAAATGGCCACCTTGTTGTTGAAAGCACTGTGAGCATATGTAACGTGAACGATAGCCCGAAGATGACTTTTGTGCAATAATTCCTTTAGTAAATACCAGCATTTATAAACACCACTGCAGGGAATTTGAATATTGCGCCTGTTGATTTTCCACAATTGTTCTTTGCAACTATCACCACGACTATAGAAACACTTTTTTTTATAGCAGAAAATGCAGAAGCCATAGCAAACATTTGGATCAATTGAGCGTGACTGTTTTGCACCTTTAGTATGAAGTTGATTTGATCAAAGGTAAAGTGAGGAAAGCATACTCCAAGTTGGTGATTACTATCCTTACTTTTTTTTACAGCATCTGCATCTATCTCCCATGTTCCTATCATTTGCCTCAATGCCCGCAAATTTGTTTTATCGTCACAACGTTCTACCTTGCCTTCAAAAATATCTAGAACGACACACGGTATTAAAGGTGTTGAACCCGAACTTTGAGTAGAGATATCTTCTATTCTTATATATATATATTTTCATGGTCATTATTATCGTCATTGTCATTTTCATCATTAATTTCATAATTATCATTGTAATCATTTTCTTCCTCATTTAGCAAGAGACGAGCATTTGCAAGTGCATCTGCAAGTGCATTTTTGTTAACAATAAGGGTGTCTTCCTGACTTTCTTCAAAAGAACTGCATTTCTCAAAATCTGTGTAAGTAAATTCAAAATCGCTCATTTTTTTTTTATTTATTTTTTTTTGTTCGAGAATATGAAAGGATTTATTTAACGATTAGGATTCTGTAGAACTTCATTGAAAGTAAAATTTAAGGTTTTTTATATATTTTCTATAACAACCCTAGAACAACTTGTAAAGCTTATTTTCAACCGTGCCATTTCCAATTCACCAGATTTATTCATGCTTCATGTATTAATATATTGCTTGCGCTATACGCATCATTCAACATTATCACTACGCCAAATCAAATCTAGCAAGTAAATTAAAGGCTCTGTAATAATAAAAGCCAAATAAGGTTGGTATCTGACAAAAGAAAATACAAAACAAGTAATGACGAATAAATAGCAAAATAAGCACTAAATAATAAAGATATAAAATAAGTAAAGGTATGGGGTAAACTTTGAACCGCAACATAGTCTCAAGTGTAACTTGGGTTTTTATAAGGAGGACATCTTCCTGTGTTGCGAATACAAAGTAAAATTTCCATGATTGGAAATTTACTTTGTATTTGCAACGCAGGAAGATGTCCTTTTGCAAACCCGAGTTATTTTATAAATATTATTTATTGGTTTGGTCGCCCAAATTTGTGCTTCAATCAAATTAATCAAATTATCTCATTAAAATGATCCGAATCAAAACCATCACAATCCGATCACTTGATGATAAGATATCAATATAAATCAGAATATTCGAATTTGATTGAAACACGAATTTGGTCGACCAAACTATAAATATTTTTACCACCACTTCAAATTGTATTATCAAGGCTCAGATACGTAATACAATGGATTTCTATTTTTTTTTTAACTAAGATCTACATTAATTTACATTAATTTCATTTAGTTTTATTTTGGACTACAACTTGGATATTAAAATGGACCATAAAGGAACTCAGTTTTTATTAGGTATGTTTACTATACTCTATAATGAAAGCATATGTAGTATTGTACAAAAAAAAGTAATACTAATTCTATTCGAATTTATACATTGGGACAATTATAAAGGAGTTGCCTTTTATTCCACGCATTACAACTACGCAATTCATTTTTGTTTAATAATTTGTTTTAATCCTCGAACGGTTCACTTTCATCTATTTTTTTGGTGAGTTTACTGGTCTATATATAATCTAGGGCTAGAGTTTATTTTAAGAATATGAGTGCAGTAGAGCGAAACCTGGAGCTGAATATTTATGTTTTCACTGTGGCGAGCTTAGCCCCTGAAAAATTATAATATTATGTAGGTGTTGATAAATCTAAACTCTACTTCTGGTAGAGATGAAAAAACCCAAACACTGATCATCAATACCAATACGTAATATCATAATTTTTCAGAAGTTAAATATTCAACTTCAGGTTTCATTCTGTAGCACCCGTGTAATTTTAGGAGATTATATTTTCAAGACCTAAACTTCATGCTGTGACAATTATTTTTAATAATTTATTTATTTACTTAGAACTCCTTATTTCCGTCTGTCGTTTGGTATCTTCGCAGCACTTTTATTTGAGATGCATTTGTAATATTTGATCGATTACACAATATCACAAATTACATCAGGCTGATCAAATGATGCGCATTAGAAATAGTGTGTAAAGTACATTTACGGAGGGAAAACTGTTTTATTTTTAGTGGTTTATAAAAGCATGAAATATTTGTAGCTCAAAATCAAAATAAAAGTCATCAAGTTTCAAAAGCACTAAGTTTTGTAGCATTTTTTGCCAAGATTTTTAGTAATGCAGTAACGATATTATGCAATGGTACATATTTGTAATTTGCCAATCAACATTTATTATAATAAAAAAAATTTACAAATGCAAATATACATTTAGATATATATATATTTTTTCTAACAAATTTGTCAGATTTAACGTCTATCTGTGCAACTATTACTAATTGAAAAAATTTATGCTGATAGTACATTGTGAAAACAGATTTTAAATAGCAACCATACGAAGTAACTCTGAAATAAAAGGATAATTGTTAGCTCCAGAATTTTTGACTCAACCATCATAACCAGATTATTCTACAAACTAAAGAGAGCCTTAAGTGCAACCTAAGTCGCTATTACGCACAACTTGATTCGAGAAATGCTTCTTCCTCTTGTCCAATATATGCTTGGAAAAGAGACGAAATTAACAAAAAATTATCTCATGAGGTATTAGTCAAAACTGTACCATTCGATTCGTCTTATTAAATCGAATCGAATAGTACCAAAATCATACAATTTTGACCGATACCTCGCGAGGTAATTAATTTTTTGCGAATTATATTTTTTTTGTTAATTTTGTCTCTTTTCCAAGCACCAAACCCATATTAATTTTTGTTTCTTGGTTCAAAGATGCTTTCATCTTTTTAACCACCATTTCGATAATTATTTAAGTTTGCAGTTCTACTCCAAGACTTTTAATAATAAGTAAAAGCTTCAAATTTGCTTGTTTCAACTTGGGTAGTAGGCTAAAGTACTTAAAAAAACAAAGCATTAATAATAGTGGTTTTAAGAAGTGATGTCAAAACATTTTTGATTAATTCTAATCTATATAAGTGAAATTAGATCGCTTTTAAGTTTTTTCCTTTAATTAAGGGCAAGTGATAAAATAAGAACAATGTACGTACTCATATATGAACTTTCATATCTTATTACAGGGGTTAAGGTAATCTAACTTCAAGTGAAGATCTTCATTGAACTACGAATTATTAGAAATCAAAGTTTATTCAGTATAATATGTAAATATCTCGCGAATATTGTTGACCTAAGTGATATAATGGAAAGGTTGTACAAACAGGGGGTTACTATCCCTTAATTTGTTATGCAGACATATTTGTCTGCGAAAATTTTAAAATTTTAAATTTTTTAAATAAAACCTTAAATATAATTTTAGCTATATACTTTCTAAGTAAAAAAATATAATATTAGTTCTGTTCTATCAACTTTATTATAAAATTTTTTTAAAATTATTAAAAAACTTTGGTGTAATAAAAGTTTAAAGTTTTTGTTTTGGAACTTTTACTATAGAAATTTTTCTTTAGGTTTTTTTAAATTTTATATGTTCCCGTCTATAAAAAAAATTTTCACTTCTAATACAAGTCTTAATTTTTACAAGTAAATCATATAAAGTCAAATAATGAAAGTTGTCACCCTTTATATAAACTACAATATTGTATTAGAAACTATATTTTTAAAACTAATATTTAAAGAATTCACCAAGATATTGTAAAATATTTTTTGATTAAAAAATTTCTTTAAAATTTAATATTTTCAGCTTATAAGCAACATAAACTTTTTGTCTTATAATATAAATTTAAATAATTCAAAAATATAATCCTTGTTATTAAATATTATAGTACCAAATTTTGTTTAAATATTTTAAATGATTAAAAAAATAGATCAGAGGTATATTTATAGTAATTATACAGGCAAATTTGTCTGCGAAGTAGTACAAACTAAGGGATAGGTACAATATTGAAAATCACGAATTTTTCATATAAAAATGGAATGATCGATGTGTTTATTTTATTAATGAACATTATTTTGAACCCCTGTAAGAGGAAATGTCCCATAACTAATAAGATAAAGAAGTTTCATTGATATAATAATAAAGTTGTCTATTTTCATAAAAGCATATTTTATAGGTTACAAATTTTGAAGAATTGCCTCCATTCATTAAATACCACCATAAAATAATTGGATATGGGTGTAGTTTTTTTGAATGCCTAAACACAAATACTATTATAGACATAAATTTTTGTTTTAAGAAGTTTCATAAATTTTGAAATACGATATGCTAGTATATGCATATAGAGAATAATATCATTATATTAATAAAGTTCTTGTAGAATTTTTCTTTTTTGTTTTTAATTGTTAGGAGAAAAAATTGTTAACCTATTGTTGCATTAAAAGTTCAAAATTAATAATACAATCTTTCTCCTTTATAATTACACAGTTTGTATTAAGAAAATTGGTGATTATAAAAGAGTGTGATTATATAGAAGATTTTTTATAAGTTTTTTAATAAATTGTCTCAAAAACTAATGTGATTGTATGAGAGCTATGATTATATAGGAGGTGATTATAGAGGAGAAAGACTGTATCCTTATTTTTTAAATTAATTTTATATATTGTTTTATATAAAAAAAATTATATTAGAGCTATTGTATTTTTTTTTATTGATTTAAAAAATAAATTTATAGAAAATTTTTTAGAATTATTAATTTATTGGGCCTATTAATGATGTCCTACACCACTTTCTCTTTGATGTTTTTAGGTTCTTTGAACTTGAAAATTTGATGCTTTTGGAATAATTAGTTAATTCGATTTGTTCCAAAATTATTATTTTGTTATTTTTTTGTATTTTATTAAATATCAATTTAATTACCAATTCAAAAAAAAAGATATTCAAATAAGATATTAGTACAGTACTGCAAAGCATTACATATAATTCATCTGTACACAATATTATTGTCTTATAAAGATAATATATTTGAATTTTTATCCAGAGTAGTATATAATTTTCATAACCTTTATCTATATTCCAATACTGTAGTCTGTACATTTACTATAACAATATAAACAAAAATAATCTGCTGATAGTCCTTTAGTACTAAGAATTAAAAATATAAATTTCCAATTAGAACTAAATCAAAATTTATTTTCTAATATAGTTATTTGAGTTAATAATTCTTTCTGTATTTAAAGATACTAATTTATTAATTAAAAAACTAAAAGCTTTTTGAAGAGACTTATAGTTCTGTACTATTATAAAGAAAAATACAATATTTGATTAGATAGATTAAACCTATATTATGCTCATTTAATATATATGTAATTAGTATTATATATTTATAGTATTTGCCAACTTATTGTTTGCTCCTATTTCATTAATATAAATAACATCTCCTATTTGTAATAATACTAATTTGCTATATGAGATCTTTGCTAGGAAAATCATACTTCGGGATTTTCTGATCAGGTAATTTTAGACAAATTTGAAACAACATGCTAGTTCTTATATAAATGCAAATTATCTTTTGCCTTTATTGATTCAATAGTGTATAAATAAACTTTCGAATCGATAAAGTCAAAAAATGATTTGTATATAAATAAAAACTGGTATGTTTGTTTAAATTTATCTGAATTAGCCTGATCGAAAAATGATAAAGGGTGATTTTCCTAGCAAAGATCCTATATACTAATTTAGAAATTAAAATAAATAAAATATTCTTAAGTAATCTATAAGCCCTATTTGAAAATACAAAATTAATTTAAACCATGCAAATTAGAATTATATGAACTATAATTCTTGTTATTTCTTGTTAATATTTTTCAACTTTATATTCACATTCTATTTCTGGCATAATTGCTGCAAGCTAACAATATGCATCACAACAAATCAACAACTTATACCAATAAGTACAAACAACTTAATCTAAAATTGAGAATTTGATTAAAAATTTCAAAATCTAAATTTTGAAAATTAACATATAAATTATTTATATTTAATTCTATAGATTTTAACACTATGTTATTAAAATCATAAAATTGAATTGTTGACTTGATCCTATTACATATATTACAAGCCAAAATTTTAAGATATTTATTTTTTTTAACTTGGATTGAAGTTTATAAAATAGTTTTTTTGAAATTAAGCTTTAAAAAAGGGTTAATTTGGGCTTTAATACCTGCTAAATATTTTAGATCAAATCTAATTAGTATAATTCCTAAAAATTGTAAATTACTATGATCTTTTAATTTCTGTTTTATAAAATATACAGTATAGTAAGTATATAATAACAGAAATTTATATATATTAAAATAGCATTTTATTAATTAAATACAACATGCAAAAATAAGGCTAAAGTATATTATTACTTGCTGTTTTATTACTTTGACTTTGTTACAACTATCTCAAATAATTGTATATCCCAAAATAATGTTTAAAAAACTATTTTTTTTGCATTAGCAAAAAGTATTTTCTGAGTAATTTTACTATTAAGTATCTTAAAAACCAACTTATTAAATATCTTTGAAAGTAATTTATTATAGTAAGATCAGCTAACTTTATTGCAAATCATGTTTAAATTGTCTTTTATAGTTAGTCTGATACTTTGGTTGAGGCTTCTTGTTTAAGAGTAGGGTTTGTTTTTTTTATTGAAATGATATATAATTTTAGCAAATTTAGGTCTTAATAAATATTGGTAAATAGGATATATTAAAGAAAGCTAAGAAGTATGAATAGAAGACTGTAAGTATACAAATATTAAAGAATGAAGTTTATAAAGTTTTTTGTTCAGAAGGGAGAAAGTTATCTTGTGTTTTGCTATTACTTGCCTTAGTAGGCTGGGCTGGCTCTAACTTTTGCTCAATTTTTTTATTTAAAGTAGCATGCAAGTATTAGTAGTATTAGTCTAGCTAGTAATATATTGGATATTTAAAAATCCATATAAGTTATATAGTAGTAGTAATATAAATCACAGAATTTTTTGGTAAACAGTATAACAATTAATTTTTTACCAGTTTTTAATTTATGAATTCTCAACAACCTATAAATTAATCTATATTAGAATTTTTTTTATTTAACAGCTATCAGGCATAGGACATTTCCTCTTCATTGCTTTTTATAATTAAAATGTTTAAAAAAACATATGAATTTACTATATAACTTTAAGCTAAGATCTTCTTCAATCTAACTTATTAACTTAAAATTAAATTTTACAATTATATAGAACAAGAAAACATGAAAAAATTGAGCTTAAAAACCAAGTTAAAATTTTGTTATTTTTGTACAACTTCAAAATGTAACTTCATCAAAAACAAATATTTACTAATTTTAAATTAGCAATTATATGTATAATTATGCTCTGAACAACTTTACTTAGGCAACAGAAGTAGGTTACCTTAAAGACAAATAGGTTATCTATGTACTAAAATTAAAATTTTTGAGTTGTTTTTAATATAAAACTTTTTTTTGATTAGGTAACCGGCACATGATTCTACTCACTGCCGTGTGTTTTTTTGGACCTTTTATTAGTGAAAAATGGGTCTAAAGTTCGAAAAAAAATTTTTTGAACTTTAAACCCATTTTTCACTTAGTAAAAGGTCCGAAAAAATGCGCAGCAGCCTTGGAATTACGTGCCAAACAACTTTGCTTAAGGGCCAAAGTAGGTTACCTAATCAAAAAAAGTTTTATATTGAAAAAACTCAAAAATTTTAACTTTAGTACATAGATAACCTATTTTTCTTTCAAGGTAACCTACTTCTGTCGCCTAAGTAAAGTTGTTCAGAGTATAATTTTATACATAATTGCTATTTAAAATTAGTAAATATTTGTTTTTGACGAAGTTACATTTTGAAATTGTACAAAAATAACAAAATTTTAACTTGGTTTTTAAGCTCAATTTTTTCTTGTTTTCTTGTTCTATATAATTGTAAAATTTAATTTTAAGTTAATAAGTTAGATTGAAGAAGATCTTAGCTCAAAGTTATATAGTAAATTCATATATTTTTTTAAAAATTTAATTATAAAAAGCATTTGGACCTATTTAAGGGGACATGTCCTATGCCTGCTATATATTTATATTTATTTACAGTATTTAGTAATCAGATAAGATCAGCACTATTAGCACATTGGAACAATAGTAAATTTTGGGGATAAGTACAATATAAACTTTTATTATATTCTAAAATCTGATAACAGTGACCATAGAAAGTAATTTTTTTATTAAGTTAATAGCTCAAATCAATTAATTAAAAGTTGTATAGGGACAAAACACTTTCTAATGATTATTTGTTCCAAATTTTCTACAGAAGAAAAAGCAAAAAGTTTCTTGTTAGAAAGTATATTAGAATAACACAAAAATACAGTTTTTATAAAGGTCAGCAACTTCTCTAGAACTTCTATGAAAATTTAGCATGCAAGCCAGAAGCATTTTACAAGATAACTAACAGGATGTGGTACCCTTGTACAAGAAATTTCAGTAGAAATATAAATATATTGTCTTTGTTGATAAAGTTTTTTTATGATAAAATAGTAGTAAACAACAAGAAAATGAGTTTTATCTTTTTATACTTTCCTTTAAGTTTGTTTTAAATAACATCCTTTGCCCTTTGGATTTTTCGAAACTTTTGCCAAAAGTGGCATTCTAGATTACCCTCTCCAAAAGATTAGCAGAGTTATTCCTTCCAAGTTGTTATGCATCTTCAGACCAAGACTAGTGCCATCATAAGTAGTTTGATTATCAAATAAACAATGAATGATGTGTTATGGAATCTTGAAGGGCATGTAAAAATTTCTTAACTAGATACATGATTCAAAACATAGCAGTTCTTTTGTTTATTTTACATATAACACTTTGATAGATATGTTCTATGCACTGTTATATAATTTTTACAGTCTAGTGTAGGCTTAATAACACCTTTATAGTCTATTTTGTCTTTGCTGTTTTTTTGGTTTTTCTTTTATTTTGTTTTTTCTTGGATGTAATTTTGATTTTTGGATTAATTTGTTTAGGTACGTTTTTTTGTTCCCCTTTTTAAATCTTCTTTTTTTTTATTCTTCTTTATAAAAAGCTCAGAGAAGGAGTTTTTGAAGGAGTAGATTATGAAGCATATAGTTGGTTTGTAACTATAGCTAACAAAATTCTTTTGGCTATATATAAGTCAATAAAGCAGGTCACACCTGAGTACAAATTTTTGTAGCCCAATAAGGTCAAATTCTGTTGATTTTTATATTAACATATATTAAAAAAGGTAATAAATCTATTAGAGTTTGCCAAGACTGGGATATTAATAGAGTACTTTAGGGTAGTGTGATGAATACTCTGGCAGAATATTTCTTATTACCACACTGAAGTATGAATCAGAGCATACTCCAAAGTATAACCAAGTATATAACCTGGAGTACTATGTGCCAAGCAATACTCCAAAGTTTATATTAAAATTTTTATATGATTAATTGATTTAAATCAATTGTCTAAACTAAATTTTAAAGCTGTAATTATTATTTCTGAAACATTTTATAAAAAAATTAGCTGAATAAATATTCTGTTAATTCAATTTTTTATAATCTAGGGCAATATTTATTATTTACAGAGATAGCTATTTCTATAAATAATAAATGTTACTCTAGACCATACCAAATCAAATTGGCAAAATATTTGTTCAGTTAATTTTTTTATTCCTTAATTTGTTATGCAGGCATATTTGCCTGCGAAAATTTTAAAATTTTAAATTTTTTAAATAAAACCTTAAATATTAATTTTAGCTATATACTTTCTAAGTAAAAAATATATTAGTTTTGTTTTATCAACTTTATTATAAAATTTTTTAAAATTATTAAAAAACTTTGGAAAATAAAAGGTTAAAGTTTTTGTTTTGTAACTTTTACTATAGAATTTTTTCTTTAGGTTTTCTCAAATTTTATATGTTTCCGTCTATAAAAAAATTTTTCACTTCTAATACAAGTCCTAATTTTTACAAGTAAATCATTTAAAGTCAAATAATGAAAGTTCTCTTCCTTTATATAAACTACAAAGTTCTATATTTTTAAAACCAATATTTAAAGAATTCGCCAAGATATTGTAAAATATTTTTTTGGTTAAAAAATTTCTTTAAAATTTAATATTTTCAGCTTATAAGCAACATAAACTTTTTGTCTTATAATATAAGTTTAAATAATTCAAAAATATAATCCTTGTTCTTAAATATTATAATGCCAAATTTTATTTAAATATCTTAAATGATTAAAAAACTAGATCAGAGGTATATTTATCATTATAGTAATTATACAGGCAAATTTGCCTGCAAACCTCTACAAAGTAAGGGATAGACATTTCAGAAATAATGATGTAATGAATATCATAATCTGAAATTTGTCTAATTGGCCAGTGCAAGTTAATTTCTCAGGAACTTGTTTATACTTTTAAAGTACTTTTTGAGAATGCAATTATTGAACAAATATGGTCAAATTAAAATTAGTAAGTATTAGATTTACTATAAGTAATGTAAAATGATAAATAATATATGTAGGTTAATTTTTTACTACATATTAATATTAGGTATATACATGCACCAAGGAATAAATATATGCTAAAATCAGTTCAGCACAGCTTTTTATAGAATTTAGTTTATAAAATTATGCTGAGAGTATCAATTCAGGAGTACTGAATTACAAAAAAGATAGTAAACTGGTCGAAAAAGTCAAATGAGATTATGCATATACATATTTATGTTTCTGCAATTTAGGTAGCATGTACTTAAGGGACTAGTAAACAATTGTTTGAGTAAGTTACACTTGTACTAAAAGGGCAAAGTAAATAATAGCTTGAGTCATGCTTGTACTAAAAGATCTAGCAAACAATAGCTTGTGTAAGTCAAGCTTGTACTAAAGAGACAAAGTAAATGATAGCTTGAGTGAGTTACACTTAGACTAAAGGGACTTGTAAATAATAGCTCGTATATAAAAAAATATATAGTACTCTAGAGTATAATCCACTTTAGATAATACAGGGGGATACTAGTGCATTGTGAACACTTTTTAAAAATTTATCCAAGCTAAATATATATAATATCAAGCTAAAAATTATATAAAAAGTTTATTAAATCTAAGGCTTTTAAATAAAAAAAATTATAAAATTCTATACTGTAGTTTTAAAATAATTAAAATAGAGTAAATCTATTTGTTACTGGTAGTGACAATCCCATGTCAACCGTGCTAATAAGAATTAACATCAGGTATAATATTACACCTGATTGTGTTATATGATAACGAAGCAAAAAAAACGGCATTTTCAAAATATCGCAATAGCTGAAAATTTTGACTATGAAACCACCCTTTATTCTAGCAAAAAAAATTCCTTGTGAAATTTTACTATATAGGTACTTCTAATTCTAACTCTAACCCGAACCCTAACTCTAAAAAAATAAATTTACACATGTTTATTTTTATTTTGATCGTACATTATACAGGGGCGTGTCACTGCCGGTGAAAAGCACATTTTTTATTAAAATATTACAAAATTGTGTACAGTTGTCCCAAGACCCTGAAATATACATAGATAGGTCAGGTTAATTATAGGATTACTAAAAAAGGCAAAATCTGTGAAAAAACTTTAAAATAAGCAAAAAATTATTATAAATAGAAATGATGAGCATAAAAAACCTCAAAAATAAGCAAACTCATACCTGATCTATCTATGTATATTTCGGGGTCCTGTTGTCCCTCGTTATAATCACCAAGTCCGTTGCACCCTATTTTGGTGATTGTAAAGAGCTGTGACTATAAATAAAATACCTTATTATGGTCATCTATAGGCAAATTTTATATATAATTTTTGTCATGGATTTTATATAGTCAGCCAATCGTTGTTCGATGATATTTTACCATCAACTGGGCCGATTTGGATGATCTAACTACCATTAGATGCATCTTGATGAGCTCTACAACTTTTAATTAGTGGACATGTATCGTTAACTTAGTAAGAAAAAATATTTTAGATGGAAGCACTCCACATTTCGCTTATAGGATTACTCTCCAGTTGACAGGCAGATTATCAATTAATAGATATTTTTTTTTTAAATTTCCTTGGTAGTATACCCAAGGGCACTGTTGGCGCTCTTTTATTAATTCATTATATCAAAGGTCTTACATATAAAGTAGGGTTTCCTAACTACTCTACACCTTCCTCTAATCATCTGTTTTTCCCGGCCGAATCCAGCCAGCCAACCACACTCCGGTGCCCCGTACCTCTTGGATCATAGGCAGCTTTAAGGAACTACATATCGCCGGCCTGCTATATAGATTGGCCCTTTTTCATCTACCTCGGGAGCCACTTCCCATTTTCAGTTGGTATAGCGTCATTAGGTGCCCAGCTTCCTAATTTGGTCGGTATCCTTGTTTTCATTTCCCATTCGTAATGTTCCTTTTATAGTAGATGGTCCTTATGTTTATGACATTTTTTGTCGGATTTTTTCCTTTTCTGGATGCCGCATGACCTCTGTGGCTATGTTATACAACTCATTGTAGCTGTAGTACCAAGTCCGGAAACGAAAGAGATGTTTGACGCCT
The DNA here is from genome assembly GCA_003550325.1 of Gigaspora rosea. Lineage (NCBI taxonomy): Eukaryota > Fungi > Glomeromycota > Glomeromycetes > Diversisporales > Gigasporaceae > Gigaspora > Gigaspora rosea. Next base: position 230,060 of record QKWP01000276.1, on the reverse strand, counting down.
CATTATAGATCCTTACTATTTATAGTCCCAACACAGTTTTTGTCATCCACTAGACTCGAACCAGTGACCTTGCGAATAAGACCCCGGTGCGCTAACCACTGCACTATCCGACCCAGGGTTCAATAAATAATTTTAAATATATGTGAATATGAAAATTGGCCAATCAGATTATATAATCCATATTTAGATAAAAATTGGTGACTGTAATGAGGGTTTTTTATTAATAAAATTGTTAAAAAATCAAATATTCATGGTAATAGTGATTATAAGCGATTTGTGACTATAATGAGGTTTTTTTACTATGTTTGAGTCCATTACACAAAATCAGGTGCTTAAATAGAGGTGTGACTATACGGGGTGTAACTATAGGGAGGTCGACTGTAATTTTACACTAGAACAAAGCTAGTATAACAGGTTAATTCGTGACTTGCACCTCAAAATAACCTAACCCAGATGTAAGCACAGTGACATTCACAATAACAATATATTCAATTTTAATACGAACTAGGCAAGTTTTACTCAATGTTTTATAAGATTATCTAATTGTTTGTTACTATTTATTTTGCAAGAAAGAGAAGCTAAAACGATTTTTATTATTTCGCTTCCCCTTTTATACTATTATTTTTGACTACAATTACACGCTCGATTGATTACTCGATTGTAACTATTATTTAATTACATATTTACTTTGTGCATCATTAGATTACTACATCCATATGCAATTTCACTCTGAGCTGCACCTGATCGATCACATGCATCACGTGCACAGACTTCCGATCAATTGATTCCTTACCTAAGATGCATATCGAACATATTACTTATATTATTACTTATTGTTTTTCTAATTACTAATACTAATGCAGTTATATATCGTTTTAGATCTCCAAGTCGATGTCCTCACCAAGTTTACAATATACCCGTTTTCTCTGTGAAATGAGCTAGATCCTTTGTGATCTTTGTCTTCGAGGTTACCATTTTCTCATTCCTCTTCAAGAATGCGAGTAGTATTGCTTTTCTCGAGCAATTTCTTTACTCAATTTTTGGTAAGTGGATCTCTTAATTCAGTTCCATCAACTTCTAAGAGATATAATTGTCTATGATTTCTGATCTTTCGAACCTTGTAGGGGCTGAGCTATCAATAATTCAACTTTTGGGACAAAGAAGTTTCCAACGTAAAGTCGTAGACTAAAACTAAATCATTTATGTGGATTTTCTCCTTCTGAAAGTTATTTCAGCGATCATAGAAGTACTTCTATCTTTCTTTTAACTCATCTCTATTTACTTGCACCTCTTTCAACTCATGTGTTAAGTTCTTGATTTGTAGAGCACAGAACTCCAGCAATTTCCCAGTCGTCCAAGACTTCTTTATTACGAAAGTTTGATATGTTTCAATTGTTAGTTCGACTAGAGTTACTGCATCCCGGCTATAGACTAACTGAAATGGTGAATATCCAGTTCTCTAACCATTATATTTATGGCCCACATAACTTCACGTACATATTTGTATCACCGATTTTGCTTATTGGCGCATACTTTACATAGAACTTTGGTCAATTTTTGTACTGTTCTTTCTGCCCTACCATTAGCTTCCATATGATAGCTAGCTACGAATTTTTGATCCACTTCTAACCAGGTTGTGAGCTTATTTATTAAACTATTTTTAAATTCAGTGCCTCTATCACTCACAAGCAGTATTGTCACTTGGACGTTTTTTGGACATTTTGGACATTTTTTCAAATTAAAATTACTTAAAATTTTATTAAGATAATCTATTTTAATTTTTTCACCAATGAGTCCAGCACCTAAAAAATTATATAATTATATATTTTTTTAAATTACTTTATTGATTAGTTAAACATAGGACATAGGCTTGGATGATTTTGGACAATCTTGAACGTTGGACAAAAAACATAGTATGGACACGTCCAAGTAACAACACTGCTCACAAATGCAGTGAAACATCCATGCCATATAATAACATCGTCCCAAATGAATTGGACAATATTTTTTGCAGTCTTTCTTTGAGCGGTCGAGCTTCGACAAACCCAGTTAAATCTTCCACAGCTACTACTATGTGTTCATGCCTGCACAGAATGATGCATTGGGTCTATACAATCTATAAAGATTTTATAAAAAATTCAACTTGTTGCCATCATGTAGATGTGCTCTTTAGGAACCCGTATTTCATATTTTTGACAAATTATACATGACATCACATGCTCTCTAACGACCTTATACAAATCTCTGTAGCCCATTCATAGTTCATTATTATTTTCTTCATACAACTATTAATTCCACAGTGACCACCTTCTTCTGCCATTCCTTCATAGTTAGCTCTAATAATCAATCTTTTCTCTTTATCTTTGAAGATTATATGCCTCGGAGGTCTACTCTTGGATGCTCCTTCGATATAGTTGATCATTAAAGAGACAATATTGGCTCATCTTTGGGTTTAGGTACTTTAGCTCATTTTTCTTCATATATGGTGGCCAAAAAAGGTTATCAAGTAACTATTGTTTTGAGATCCCTTGATTTGCTATTTTTAATCTTGACACTCATTAGCAAATCTTCAACATATTCTTCATCTATAGATCGTTGTTGCTCTGGAGTATTTGGATGTTGCGAAATTCTGTTCGCATTACCATGAGCTTTGCCTGGTTTATAATTTACACGAAAATCAAATGCTTGAAGAGCCAAAACCCAATGCATAAGCCGGCCCTTTAATATTGCCTTGTTAAATAACCACTCTAGAGTATGGTGGTCGACCAATATATCAAAAGTGGTTCCACCTATATACTGCTCATTTACATTGCACACAAAGACAATCCCCAAGCACTCCTTTTCTGTGATGGTGTAATTAATTTCGTATATATTTAACTTTCAGAAGTCAAATAAAATTGGTTTTAATCAGTCATTATTATTTCTTTGCTCAAGAACTACTCCCAAAGATACGTCACAAGCGTCTGTATACATCTGGTATAGACATTTCCTGACCTTCGCCCTTTTTCAATCAGGGGCCTTTAAAAAAACTTCATCCTTTAATAACTTTTTCAGGGCCTAAAACAACTGTTCCTGATCATCACTTTATTGGTACCCTACATTCTGTTTCACAGATCCATCAATGGCTTTGCTACCTTGCTAAAGTTCTTAACAAAGCGCCAGTAATAATTTACCATTTCCAAGAAAGAGTGCACTTCAGTAAGGCAAATGGAAGACCTCCATTTCACGATTCTTTTAATGCACTTGGGATTAACTTTTATGCCCACTTTGCTAACTACGTACCCATATATCTTTAATTCCTTGTATAGTATGTGATACTTTTTAGCTGCAAAGGTTAAGCCAACCTCTTTAAATCTATGGACCAACTTTATAAACAGATCAACATGCTCAATTGCTGTACTATCAGTTCACAACCCAACATCATCCTGGTAAGTCACAGTTATATTACGCATTTATTTCTTTCTAAAACTATATCTATTAAATGCTGGAATGTTTCACTAGCGTTTTTCAATCCCATACACATGACTGTGTACCTCAAAAGTCTAATGGAAGTTACTACCACAATTTTGTCTATATCTTCTTCTCGGATTTGGATTTTCTAATATCCCTTATATGCGTCCACCGATGAATACCAATCGTGACCAACCGCCAATTTAAGTATATCTCTGTTCATAGGTAAAGGGTATTCATCTTTTATAATGTGCTTGTTAAGTGGTCTCATGTCATCTACAACTCGAAGTTGATCGGTTCCTCCATCCTTTTTATTAACAGGGAAACAGTAATACGCATACTGTCTCTTTTCTTTCTCTAACAAACCATTTTTGACCATTTCCCAAAGTTGATTTTCAAATATGACGCTTCGCTCTGGATTGTTATGGATGGACCTCATATGGCTTTCAGATATTAGCTTCCCTCCTGTATGCACCTCATACTCAATCAAATTCATCCTGCCTATTTTGAAAAGTTCAAAGGCAAAGACCTCTGGTACTTCCTTAATCAATTGATCAACCAAGTAATTTCTATCTTTATTAGGTATCTGCCTATTAATGTTCAGTGTACTACTGTTTTTCTTCGTAAGTCGTAGGACCAACTCTGGACAACCATTGTCAATCATGCCGGTTCTGGTTTCACTTTCGGTCAACCAATATACGACTTGACCACAATACCTGACTTCGTTGAGTTGGGTTTCATAAATTGGAGTGGATCTTCCATGATCAAACAATCAGCATTACGGGCTTTAGTTATTACTTCTTGATATTCCAGAATTATCTTTTCTAATTCAAATGAATCCACCTGAGCTTTCCATATGGACCATATGCCACGATCTTCTTCATCATCATCACTCTCACCCACCTCTTCATTATTACCCAATTGAGTTCTCCAACTCTTCAGTACAGTGGTAGCAATAAATAACACTTCTCTACTTTTGGATGCAATAAAGCACCAGTATTGATTGTCTTTCTATCTTAGATCACACTTTGCCACAGCAATCCACGGCATACCAAGTAATATGTCGAAGCTGCTGATCATATCACATAAAATCCTTGAGAAACTGTCCCCCCTTCCATATCTACTTCTACATTTGGTGCATAACCTATAAAACTACTAATATTATCATCAGCTATCCTTCCCTTTCTGGTGACTAACTGCTATATTAGTCCTCTCCTCTTTGTGTAGACTTCGTGCATCAAGTTCACATGTGACCCAGGGTTGATCAGGATATTTATCTTTTTCTTGTTTATAGTGACCATACTATAGGTATGTCACTCGAATGTTTCATTTCTACTTCCCAAACTACACGTACAATGCTTACGTTGGTATCCAACACTACCATATTACTTTCTTTCTTTTTACAGGTCAGAGCCTTTAGTACTTCCATCTAGATTTCAGGACCATTTGAATAATCAAGTGTCAGAGTCACTTCCATTTTGGCAATTTTCTTCAAGATATTAAGCTCTTGGCTCAACTCCAATAATGGTATGTATTGTCAACCTGTAAATTCACCTCTTCCAGAACTTCAGGAGACTGCTGATTATAGTATGACGACTATAACTTGACAGCTTTAGGGTTTATGGCGTCCAAATGGGACTTAACAAAGAGGTTTTTGAGTGATTTATGTATTAAGGCAAAGAGGCTAACAATTAATAGTATATGAGGATACTAAGAATTGTATCTTTATTATATTCCAGTGTATGAAGANAGAGGCAAACAATTAATAGTATATGAGGATACTAAGAATTGTATCTTTATTATATTCCAGTGTATGAAGACACTAATCTACTAACTATCTACTATTCCTACTTCATACTCTTTCGTACACTGACTTTTACAAAGGGCAGAAGACAGTGCTTATATAGAGAAATTATATGTATAAATTATTACAATAAAGATATACAAATTCAATTTAAAAGCTATTTATAGTACTAATATAATGTGTAACTAATAGATATGTTATATATAAAAGATATAAAAGATATAATATATATAAATGATATGAAAGATATGAAAGATATAAAAGATATGTTAGATCCTTTAGATCCTTTAGATCCTTTAGATCCTTTAGATTCGTTAGATTTTGAACGCAGTATTATTGCCTAATAAGGTTAAGTTTTTTGTCTATCTTGTTCTATTATTAGTTCAACACAAATGTCTTCCGATCTCGTGATCCCGTGATCAGAATCACATGATCTATAGCTCGTTAGAATCGTCTCGAAGAGCTGAATCCAATGGTGGTTGTTTCATAAAGCCAGCATTCTTGGATCAAAAGTTATAGTTGAAAATGTGAAATTTTCTAAGGCTAACAGTATATTGTAGGGCTTGAGCTACATATTGCAACAGGATTATCCATAACTTCAATATCATTTTCCTTTTGTTGTTTTTTATTTACTGCCAGCCCTTCATCCTTACTAACTCTTTTCCTTTTTCGAAACTCTTAGTTTTGTACATCAAATATAGGTTCTCCTTCTACTATTGTAACCTTCAAGCAATCTATTCCTGGACTATTAAATGAGGAAGTTATTTCTATGTGATGTATATTAGCACTTTTAACTTCAGGTTCTCTATTTTCTATATTATTGTGCTGTCACTTGCGTAACAAGTAGCTGTTGAGAGGTGCATTTTGAACACTTACGCAAAATATGTCCTTCTTGTTAGCAATTATAACATCGATGATTATCAATTTTATCCTTTGAGGTGCCAAATTCTTTACGGGATATGAGCTTTTAAAATTGCCACATGCAATTGTTGAACTATTATTAGTAAGTACTTAAACTACTTTCACTAGTTCTTTAATGTCCGATTCTATTTTATAACCTTGTTAACATTGTTAGTCTCATTCATATCTTACTCAATTTATAGTTAAAGCCTCAAATATCACTGTTATATTATCAATATCTATATCATTAGTTTGTGACTTTTCTTCTACTAGAAGTGAACTCTTTTTATCACTAATTCTATCTCTATCCTTTTGAAAGTTCTCAATTTGATGCGCACAATCCTTGGCTTTCATATAATTATCCAGACAGAAGGTTTATACTTTGGATCAATACAGTTTATATAGCTTGTCCAAAAACCAATCCCTCCTTTCATATACTCTTATAAAGTTTTTTACCGGATCTAGATATGCCTCAAATCTACTTGCATACCTCTTGCGGTTTCTTTTTCACCCTGTTTAATATTTCTTAATCAATTAATTTTAACTACATCGTCGCTTTTAGTGTTCACTATCTGTATAATTTCGTTCTTTAAATCTGCCACTTGTTCTTTGTCTTTATCAACTCTCTGACTCAAGGCTTGGTTCCTTTCCAACATGTGCATGACAAGCATTCCGCACTGGGTCTCTTTATCCTAGATTTTGACTTCGCATACCTCTTATAGTCGAAAAAAAACCCTTCAATATTATCTTTGTCTTCTCCATGGAAGAATGGCTTTGTGAAGTCCTTAGACAATTTCACAAATAAACTCTTGACGTAGGATCCAAAGTGGTCATATTTAAAAGAAAATGCAAGATTGCTAATAGAATACCCAGGTTCTTGTATAATGGGTTAATTCGTGACTTGCGCCTCGAAATAACCTAACCCAGATATAAGCACAGTGACGTTCACAATAACAATTTATTCAATTTAAATACGAACTAGACAAGTTTTACTCAATGTTTTTATAAGATTATCTAATTGTTTGTTACTATTTATTTTGCAAGAAAGAGAAGCTAAAATGATTTTTATTATTTCGCTTCCCCTTTTATACTATTATTTTTGACTACAATTACATCACTTGATTGATCACTCAATTATAACTATTATTTAATTACATATTTACTTTGTGCATCATTAGACCCTAAATATAATTACCATATGCTCATGCAATTTTGCCCTGATCTGCACCTGATCGATCACATGCATTACGTGCACAGATTCTGATCAATCGATTCCTTACCTAAGATGCATATCAAACTTATTACTTATATCATTACTTATTGTTTTTCTAATTACTAATACTAATGCAGTTATATATCATTTTTGATCTCCAAGTCGATGCCTCTCACCAAGTGTACTGTATACCCGTTTTCTCTGTGCTACTAGAATATTAAAAAAATTATTAAATTTATATTTTTATAGTAAAAATTAATTTTTTATTAAATAAACTAATTTTTAATTTTATAAAGTTATTTAATATGACAAATTATAATGTGACAAATATTATAGGCAAAGGCAAAGTTAATGCAAATAAGCTAAAACGTTTAGAGGTAGTTAGATAGAAATTAGAAAAAAGAGATATAGTAGAGAATAGAGAAGTAAAAAGAATTAAAAAATATGAGTATTGTGAATTGCGGTTAAAAGCTGGGAAAATCATTTAATAGAATTAAATGATAAATATTATAGAAATAGATTAGTTAAATATTTAATAGAAAATATAGAATTAGAAAATAAGAGTTTTACTTTTTATACGGATAGCTCACTAGGGGAAGAACAGAGTACTGGCTCCAAGATGATGGGATATGATATAGTTCAAATAGATAAAGAAGGACACATAATAAGACAGTTCGCACTAGCAGCAAGGCAGTGGTTCTCATATACGAGAGCAGAGTTGGTTGCTATACTTGTAGCATTACTAGTCATGCCAAAAGTAAAGAAAGTAAAAATTGTCACGGACAGTAAGGGTGCAATTATGGCAATAGAAAAAGGCCTAAATAAAAAAACATCAAGAGAGTAGCTAAAAACAAAAAACAGAGGCCTAGTAGCAACTTTAGTGGAAGTAGTTTGAACAAAAGATCTACAGTTGAGACTAGTTAAGACAAAGGGGCACTCTGAAGACAGCCTAAATATACTTGCCGATTACGAAGCCAAGAAAGGGTTAGTAAGTGCATATGCACTTGTGATGTCGAGTATGAGTATCCCAGGGCACAACTATAAAGTGGGATGGAATGGTATAGCTATTGAAAAACCACTTTGCTCTTTTATAAAAATGTTAACAAATGTAATGATTAAGGCAGAATGGACATTTATTCAGGGTTCCAAAGACAAGACACATCAGGAACGAAAAAATAAGCAGTATTGGCTATTTATCGTGAAATAATGAAAAGTGGAATGAAGTTTAAGGATCACACGATTCGTTTGAATACTTGTTAACTTTTTGAGTTAAAATGTATTAGCAAGCAGCTTTCAGTTCTGGAAAACTTGCAACAAAGGAAGCCTGATATAAATAAAGAAGTGAAGTGTATAAGATGCAATAAAAAAGAAGAGACTGTTGAACACCTGGTTAGGTGTGAGGTAGTGCTAAATCACATGAGAGAAGTCGAAGAGCTAGCAGTAAAGAAGGCATATCAAGAATTGGAAAAGAAAATTGATGATAACTTCATAGTACCCAAGTTCTTGCAAGAACATTGGAAAGATGATATTACAGAAGAACAAGAAAGAAGAGGAAGACTGATCCAAGGACTAGTTACAATAGAAGATTGGTCAAATCTAAAACAGCTTTTTTCGTCAGAGAGAACAGTGTGAAAGTTCTTCGTATACTACTAGAAATATTGGATAGAATTGGTGCATAATAAAGTTTGGAAAGTAAGGTGCGAAAAGGTAAAGAATTAGGAGAAAGAGCAAGGCCTTTGTTTGAACACAAGTACAATGAAAGAAAGTGGAAAAAAGCAAAAGCGAAAATGAAGAAAAAAGATACAGTAAAAAGAAAAGAAGATAAAGACGAGAATACAGAGTAAGCAGAAAATGATTGGGATAGAATTTTTGATATAAGCAAAGAGGTGATTATATGCTAGATCCTGAATGGGCAGCAAGAGAGTGGTAGAGAAACTGAGGAAGGCAGTTCTGACTGGCTGTAGAAACCATCCAAGGATACATTATGGACTTTATACAAAAGCCATAATGCGAGGTAAAATTCTACTATAGCAGGTTGCACATAGGTACTTATAGAGCAACCGAGTGAGTCGTCATTTGTAGTATAGAAAAGTAAAACTCTCAATTATATAAAACATATATTTTTCAAGTATAATTCCTAATAAAAATGATAGCATGACTGCCGAAAAAAAAAAATATGACAAATTATATATAATTTGAAATTTTTATAATTTTTTAAAAAATTTTAAATTTTTTATGATTTTTTAAAGTAAAAGTTAAAATATTAATTTAAACTAGTATGTAACCCATCGTGTTGCTCCGGAAAATTATTTTTACAAATTCAGGAATATGAATTTATTTTTTTTGTTCTTTTTTTTTATTCTGATATTTTAATGCTTATTTTATTTATACATTGCGTATTATCAAAAAGTATTTATGAAATTTTATACTAGGGGATATTAGTATCTATCCATATATTATAATAGTTTTTTATTAAAATTTAGAGTTAGGGTACTTTTATATATTAGTTAAAATAGGGTTTGGGTTTTAAATATATTAGTGTTATATATAGTTATACAATACTATATAAGGTTTTTGGGGGTCCTGAGCATTTTTACTTAGAGTACCTGATTCTGTTTACTTAGTATGCTTTTGAGATATAGCACTCCAATATTAATATTCCCCAATATCAATTAACAATTGTTTATCAAAAAATTCAGTTTCTATCATTGGCAAATTTTATATATAGATATATATCAATTACTAACCGGTAAGATATATATTAATACTCATCACCCCTGTTGATTACTATCGATAGTAATAATAATCGATATATATCTGGTTAATCAATATTTATCGAATATGATATCAATTAATAATTATTATATTTACATAAACATGCTTTTTGCAAATTTTTAAACGTTTTACAAGTTTTCGCAAGTTTTTGCAATTTTTTAATTTAAAATTTTATTTTTTTTATTTATTATTATTATATTTTAAAATATTACATATTTTATTATGAATTAGTATAAAAAAATGACAAAAAAAATAAATCCAAAAAAAACGAAATCAAAAAAAAATAAAAAAATGAAAACAAAAAAAATAAACTATTATATTCCTTATATTCGCTCATATTCGCTTATATTCGTTCATAACCACTTATATTCGCTTATATTTGTTGCTTCTTGCAAAGTGCCAGAAAATGGTTGTTTTCTTGCAAAGTTCTGAAAGAAGTAAGGAATAAATAAAATAAAATAAAATTAAAAAAATAAGTAAAAAAAAAACAAACAAAAAACAAACAGAAAAAATAACAAAAAAAACAAACCCGAAAAAAATAAACTTATATTTCGCCCATATTCGCTTATATTCGATTATATTCATTCATATTCGTGACTTCCTGCAAAGTGCCAGAGATGTTAGAATTGGTGTTCTTGTAAATTGTCAGAAAAGTTAAGCCGTTTTCTTGCAAAGTTCTGAAAGAAGTAAAGGATAAATATAATAAAATAAAAAAAAATAAGTAAAAAAAAAAGAAAACAAACAAAAAACAAAAATGTAATAAACTAAATAAAAAAATAAACAAAGCCCCAAATCTCCATTTATAGTTCGTGTTTTGCAATTCAGAAATCGTTGAAGGTTTTCACAAAGTGCCTGAATAAAATAAATTAATAGAAATAAAAACAAAAACAAAAAACATGAAATGAAAAAATAAATAAAACAAAACCTTGCAAAAACTTACAAAAACTTGTGAAAACTTGTGTTTTTGAACTTTCGAAATTGCTAGAGAAAGGTGTTGTGTATTCTTGCAAAGTGTCGAAAGACTGAGTTAGCTTGCGCTAAGTACCGAAATGTCACTGGATTTCTTGCAAAGTGCTAGTGGTAAAGTGCAAAAATAAAATAAAAAAAATTAAAAAATAAAAAAAATATATATATAAAAAAAAACAAAACGAAACTAAACGAAACTAAATAAAACAAAAGGAAAATGAAAAAACAATGTAAAATTGATAAAAGATCGAAATTATAAACAAAAAAAATAAACAAAGATCTAATCTGATCTTGTAGTACAATCATCGAAAATCATCGAAACATTTCGAAAATATTAGTCAAACACGTCCTTGATATGATCCAGGTTACAGAGCATCCTAAAATATTTCGAAGTATTCGAAATATTAAAAAAAAAAAAAAAA